>CM077351.1:44159435-44606867 GCA_039655645.1 Ammopiptanthus mongolicus | reverse complement strand
ATCTCCATCTTGGTCAAATTTCTTTCCATAAACGGGTGACGTGATGCTGTTCCTGACAGTCATACCTTTGTAGCATATACTGGCCATATCTTGTGCTATAGTTGTCCGAATTGGATGAAATCGGTGGCTCATTAAACCTAATATCTATATACAAGTGTCATGGAGACATCGAATTTTAATTTGGCCGTTAAGAGGGTCAAGTAGGCATAATACACAAACTTGTCAGCATGCTACGAGATAATCGGCCTTGTGAATGTGCCCAGTGGATAACCAAGCATATTATCTCATTTAGGAATCGTTCAGTGAAGCAAACCAAGCGTCAACTCAGAATACAGAACATTATGATGAATGGAGAAGTAATTTTGAATAAAATATTAAAATATTCAAAGTCCAAGCTTGACCAGAAAATGAGATACGATTTTTGATAAAGTTCTGAAGCATCAGAAGAAGGTAAAAGCTTCAGCAACTCGAACAGAAGAAAGAGAAAACAAACCTGAACAAAGACAAAATTACTATAGCTTCAAAAGCAAAAATACTGAAGATTGAAGTCAAGCATCTGCTGCCGGCAATGAAGCGTCCGAAACGTCGTATTCTGAGGTACACTCATGCAAATGAAGTGATCTTGGTTTAGTTAGTGACATAAGTTAAATACCCACAACTTTGCTAAATAAGTCGAGATCTAAGTTAATCTCTATCCCACTGAAATTCCATCTTGAAGCTGGAGATGTGATACTGTTCGCGATAGTCTGAACATGCAAGCGCCTGCTGACAATTTCTAGAGCTTTATGTGTTTAAATGCATCGTTCTGGGTATCTTTGGAACGCTCTGGGAAATATCTGCAACTCTCATGAAATGGTCGAGAGGCGACATCGATCTCCATCTTTGTCAAATTTTTTTCCGTAAACGGGTAACGTGATGCTGTTCCTGACAGTCATACCTTTGTAGCATATACTGGAACATGCAAGCGCCTGCTGACAATTTCTGGAGCTTTATGTGTTTAAATGCATCGCTCATGGTATCGTTGGAACGCTCGGAAAAATATATGCAACTCTCATGAAGAGGTCGAGAGGCAACATCGATCTCTATCTTTGTCAAATTGTATCCGTAAACGGGTGACGTGATGTTGTTCCTGCCAGTCATACCTTTGTATCATATACTGGCCTTATCATCTGCTACAGTTGTCCGAATTGGATGAAATTGGCGGCTCATTGAACCTAATATCCATATATTCAAGTGTCATGGAGACATCGAGTTTTAATTTGGCCGTTAAGAGGGTCAAGTAAGCATAATACACAAACTTGTCAGAATGCTACGAGATAAACAACCTTGTGAATGTGCCCAGCGGATAACCAAGCGTCTTATCTCATTTAGGAAGTGTCCAGTGAAGCAAACCAAGCGTCTACTTAGAATACAGAACATTATGATGAATGGATAAGTAATTTTGAACAAAAAATTAAAATATCGAATGTCTAAGCTTGACCAGAAAATGAGGTACGATTTTCGATAAAGTTCTAAAGCATCAGAAGAAGGTAAAAGCTTCAGCAACTCTAATAGAAGAAAGAGAAAAGAAGCCTGAGCAAAGACAAAATTACTATAGCTGCAAAAGCAAAAACACTGAAGATTGAAGTCAAGCGTCTGCTGCCGGCAATCAAGTGTCCTAAACATCGTATTCTGAGATACACTCATCCAAATGAAGTGAACTTGGTTTAGTTAGTGACATAAGTTAAATACCCACAAGTTTGCTAAATAAGTCGAGATCTAAGTTAATCTCTATCCCACTGAAATTCCATCTTGAAGCTGAAGATGTGATACTGTTCGCGATAGTCTGAACATGCAAGCGCCTGCTGACAATTTCTAGAGCTTTATGTGTTTAAATGCATCGTTCTTGGTATCTTTGGAACGCACTAGGAAATATCTGCAACTCTCATGAAATGGTCGAGAGGCGACATCGATCTCCATCTTGGTCAAATTTCTTTCCATAAACGGGTGACGTGATGCTGTTCCTGACAGTCATACCTTTGTAGCATATACTGGCCATATCTTGTGCTATAGTTGTCCGAATTGGATGAAATCGGTGGCTCATTAAACCTAATATCTATATATACAAGTGTCATGGAGACATCGAATTTTAATTTGGCCGTTAAGAGGGTCAAGTAGGCATAATACACAAACTTGTCAGCATGCTACGAGATAATCGGCCTTGTGAATGTGCCCAGTGGATAACCAAGCATATTATCTCATTTAGGAATCGTTCAGTGAAGCAAACCAAGCGTCAACTCAGAATACAGAACATTATGATGAATGGAGAAGTAATTTTGAATAAAATATTAAAATATTCAAAGTCCAAGCTTGACCAGAAAATGAGATACGATTTTTGATAAAGTTCTGAAGCATCAGAAGAAGGTAAAAGCTTCAGCAACTCGAACAGAAGAAAGAGAAAACAAACCTGAACAAAGACAAAATTACTATAGCTTCAAAAGCAAAAATACTGAAGATTGAAGTCAAGCATCTGCTGCCGGCAATGAAGCGTCCGAAACGTCGTATTCTGAGGTACACTCATGCAAATGAAGTGATCTTGGTTTAGTTAGTGACATAAGTTAAATACCCACAACTTTGCTAAATAAGTCGAGATCTAAGTTAATCTCTATCCCACTGAAATTCCATCTTGAAGCTGGAGATGTGATACTGTTCGCGATAGTCTGAACATGCAAGCGCCTGCTGACAATTTCTAGAGCTTTATGTGTTTAAATGCATCGTTCTGGGTATCTTTGGAACGCTCTGGGAAATATCTGCAACTCTCATGAAATGGTCGAGAGGCGACATCGATCTCCATCTTTGTCAAATTTTTTTCCGTAAACGGGTAACGTGATGCTGTTCCTGACAGTCATACCTTTGTAGCATATACTGGAACATGCAAGCGCCTGCTGACAATTTCTGGAGCTTTATGTGTTTAAATGCATCGCTCATGGTATCGTTGGAACGCTCGGAAAAATATATGCAACTCTCATGAAGAGGTCGAGAGGCAACATCGATCTCTATCTTTGTCAAATTGTATCCGTAAACGGGTGACGTGATGTTGTTCCTGCCAGTCATACCTTTGTATCATATACTGGCCTTATCATCTGCTACAGTTGTCCGAATTGGATGAAATTGGCGGCTCATTGAACCTAATATCCATATATTCAAGTGTCATGGAGACATCGAGTTTTAATTTGGCCGTTAAGAGGGTCAAGTAAGCATAATACACAAACTTGTCAGAATGCTACGAGATAAACAACCTTGTGAATGTGCCCAGCGGATAACCAAGCGTCTTATCTCATTTAGGAAGTGTCCAGTGAAGCAAACCAAGCGTCTACTTAGAATACAGAACATTATGATGAATGGATAAGTAATTTTGAACAAAAAATTAAAATATCGAATGTCTAAGCTTGACCAGAAAATGAGGTACGATTTTCGATAAAGTTCTAAAGCATCAGAAGAAGGTAAAAGCTTCAGCAACTCTAATAGAAGAAAGAGAAAAGAAGCCTGAGCAAAGACAAAATTACTATAGCTGCAAAAGCAAAAACACTGAAGATTGAAGTCAAGCGTCTGCTGCCGGCAATCAAGTGTCCTAAACATCGTATTCTGAGATACACTCATCCAAATGAAGTGAACTTGGTTTAGTTAGTGACATAAGTTAAATACCCACAAGTTTGCTAAATAAGTCGAGATCTAAGTTAATCTCTATCCCACTGAAATTCCATCTTGAAGCTGAAGATGTGATACTGTTCGCGATAGTCTGAACATGCAAGCGCCTGCTGACAATTTCTAGAGCTTTATGTGTTTAAATGCATCGTTCTTGGTATCTTTGGAACGCACTAGGAAATATCTGCAACTCTCATGAAATGGTCGAGAGGCGACATCGATCTCCATCTTGGTCAAATTTCTTTCCATAAACGGGTGACGTGATGCTGTTCCTGACAGTCATACCTTTGTAGCATATACTGGCCATATCTTGTGCTATAGTTGTCCGAATTGGATGAAATCGGTGGCTCATTAAACCTAATATCTATATACAAGTGTCATGGAGACATCGAATTTTAATTTGGCCGTTAAGAGGGTCAAGTAGGCATAATACACAAACTTGTCAGCATGCTACGAGATAATCGGCCTTGTGAATGTGCCCAGTGGATAACCAAGCATATTATCTCATTTAGGAATCGTTCAGTGAAGCAAACCAAGCGTCAACTCAGAATACAGAACATTATGAAGAATGGAGAAGTAATTTTGAATAAAATATTAAAATATTCAAAGTCCAAGCTTGACCAGAAAATGAGATACGATTTTTGATAAAGTTCTGAAGCATCAGAAGAAGGTAAATGCTTCAGCAACTCGGAGAGAAGAAAGAGAAAAGAAGCCTGAACAAAGACAAAATTACAATAGCTGCAAAAGCAAAAACACTGAAGATTGAAGTCAAGCATCTGCTGCCGACAATCAAGCGTCCAAAACGTCGTATTCTGAGGTACACTTATCCAAATGAAGTGATATTGGTTTAGTTAGTGATATGAGCCAAGAGGGGGCAATTCAAGTTTGCAACAAGAGGAGGTCAAACCATTCATGTCCAAGTGACCTTATGCCTCGTTTTGATTGTAACTTGTTCTCTGATAATCCGATTTCAGTGTTCTTGGTGGCGTTAGAAAGATAAAAGAATTTTCTATAAGTTGTATTTCTATAATCAAGGCCTAATTCGATCTTTATCATGAAGAAAATAGGGCTATAAATTATGCACGAAATTCTGGACGGATTTGACCCGTTTTGTTTTAGGCTTGTATTTAGTTTTTATTTCAATATGTTATTTGGCTATTGTAGGATGGTGGGGTCTAATTTTATGATAAGAAAGGAGGTTAACTTTTGGCTTGCATGCCTTAGTAACTCCTTGGGAGGTTATTGAATGTTTGACCACTTATTGGAGATTCATTATATGGTGGTTATGGAGTTAATAGCCACACATTAGTGAGTCTTTATTTGGTGGTTATGGTTCTTTTCTTTTAATTAGTTTTTAGTAGGAATTATTATATGTTAGGGTGGGGTCAAGTCACTTTATGGTGGCCTTTTGATTGCATCTTCATGCTTTCCACTACTATATGTATGCACCTAGAAACATAGAATAAGATAACTTGGATGTTGAATTTGGATTAATTCCATTTGTGAGAGAATTGTTCTCTTAGGTTCTTGGTTGAGCCAAACTTAGTTCTTATCAAGAATCCAAGGTTCTTGTGGCGAACATCACTTGGCTTATCAAACCTGCTTGGTTTGTGGCGCCTTCATCATCTCTTTCTTTTCATTTTCTTACTTTCTTCACTTTTATGTTGATTCATTTTATTCATATAAGAAGAGCACAAAATTATCATGCTTTGAATTCAACCAAACGATCTTCAAAAGGCAACCTCACCATTTGGTTGTCATCAAGTGGTATCAAAGCTTTGGCTTTGGTTGAATTTGTTTTTGTGTCTACAACATGGAAGTCAAAAAAAAGAAGGATCTTTTCTCCACAAAATGTTATGTGAATGGTGAGATATGTAGCTTGACCATTGATAGGAAAAGTTACATCAACATGGCCAGCACAACCTTGGTGGAGAAGTTGTCACTTCATGTTTTGAAGCATCCGCAACCATATTCACTCAATAGTCTCGAGGATCCAGAATTTAGTGATATGGGTAGCATGATTGTGAACAAACAAGTACTAGTATCATTCAAGGTCGATGGATATGAAGATGAGGTGCTTTGTGATGTGGTGCCTACAAAAACGAGACACTTGTCACTTGGACGTCCATGGAAGATTCAACGGAAAGCAAAGCGTGACTGCAGCACCAACAAGTACTCATTTTCATTTAAAAATTGTCAAATCATTCTTGCACCATTAGAGCAAGAAGAAAGGTATAAAGATCCTATGTATATGAAAGGAGAGAGTGATGAAAATAGAGAGATAAAAGAAAGTGATGAGAAAGAAGAGGGATTGACTCATGAGGAAAAGAAAAGTTCCACTTTTGAGAGAGAACAAGAAAAAAATGAATTGAAAGGAAAAGAACAAGAGAGTGTGCAAAGTCAAATTTACCATTTTGAAGAGAAAATTCAAATTAAAGAGGGAGAGGAGGAAAACAAAGAAAGTGAAAAAAATGTTGAGGAAAAAGTAGATAGTTTATTTATAAAAGAAAATAAGGCGAAAGGCACATTTTTGACAAGACAACCTATGCATATATTTCTATATAAATATGCTTGTTTGACAACTATTGCTAACTCTTTGCCTATTGGAGATAATTCTATTTTGAAGGAAGTTGAAGAAGTAATTCCAAGAGAAGTACCTATGGATTCAAACGACTTGTGTTTGAACCCGGAGGATGAAGATGATTCTCAAAAGCAATAAATTCGAGATCGAATTTCTTCCAAGGAGGAGGGAATGATATGAGCGAAGAGGGGGCAATTCAAGTTTGCAACAAGAGGAGGTCAAACCATTCAAGTCCAAGTGACATTATGCGTCGTTTTGATTGTAACTTGTTCTCTGATAATCCGATTTCAGTGTTCTTGGTGGCGTTAGAAAGATAAAAGAATTTTCTATAAGTTGTATTTCTATAATCAAGACCTAGTTCGATCTTTATCATGAAGAAAATAGGGCTATAAATTATGCACGAAATTCTGGACGGATTTGACCCATTTTGTTTTAGGCTTGTATTTAGTTTTTATTTCAATATGTTATTTGGCTATTGTAGGATGGTGGGGTCGAATTTTATGATAAGAAAGGAGGTTAACTTTTGGATTGCATGCCTTAGTAACACCTTGGGAGGTTATGGAATGTTTGGCCACTTATTGGAGAGTCATTATATGGTGGTTATGGAGTTAATAGCCACACATTAGTGAGTCTTTATTTGGTGGTTATGGTTCTTTTCTATTAATTAGTTTTTAGTAGGAATTATTATATGTTAGGGTGGGGTCAAGTCACTTTATGGTGACCTTTTGATTGCATCTTCATGCCTTCCACTACTATATGTATGCACCTAGAAACATGGAATAAGATAACTTGGATGTTGAATTTGGATTAATTCCATTTGTGAGAGAATTGTTCTCTTAGGTTCTTGGTTGAACCAAACTTAGTTCTTATCAAGAATCCAAGGTTCTTGTGGCGAACATCACTTGGCTTATCAAACCTGCTTGGTTTGTGGCGCCTTCATCATCTCTTTCTTTCCATTTTCTTACTTTCTTCACTTTTATGTTGATTCATTTTATTCATATAAGAAGAGCACAAAATTATCATGCTTTGAATTCAACCAAACGATCTTCAAAAGGCAACCTCAACATTTGGTTGTCATCAGTTAGTAAGATAAGTTAAATACCCACAAGTTTGCTAAATAAATCGAGATCTAAGTTTAACTCTATCCCACTGAAATTCAATCTTCAAGCTGGAGATGTGATACTGTTCGCGATAGTCTGAACATGCAAGCGCCTGCTGACAATTTCAGGAGCTTTATTCGTTTAAATGCATCGTTCTTGGTATCTTTGGAACGCTCAGGGAAATATCTGCAACTCTCATGAAGTGTTCGAGAGGCGACATCGATCTCTATCTTTGTCAAATTGTATCCGTAAACGGGTGACGTGATGCTGTTCGTGACAGTCATACCTTTGTAGCATATACTGGCCATATCTTGTGCTATAGTTGTCCGAATTGGATGAAACCGGCGACTCATTGAACCTGATATCCATATATTCAGGTGTCATGGAGACATCAAGTTTTAATTTGGCCGTTAAGAGGGTCAAGCAAGCATAACACACAAACTTGTCAGCATGCTACGAGGTTATCGGCCTTGTGAATGTGCCCAGTGGATAACCAAGCGTCTTACTCATTTAGGAAGCGTCCAGTGAAGCAAACCAAGCGTCAACTAAGAATACAGAACATTATGATGAATGGAGAAGTAATTTTGAATGAAATATTAAAATATTCAAAGTCCAAGCTTGACCAGAAAATGAGATACGATTTTCGATAAAGTTCTGAAGCATCAGAAGAAGGTAAAAGCTTCAGCAACTCGAATAGAAGAAAGAGAAAAGAAGCCTAAACAAAGACAAAATTACTATAGCTGCAAAAGCAAAAACACTGAAGATTGAAGTCAAGCATCTGCTGCCGGCAATCAAGCGTCCGAAACGTCGTATTCTGAGGTACACTCATCCAAATGAAGTTATCTTGGTTTAGTTAGGGCGATAAGTTAAATACCCACAAGTTTGCTAAACAAGTCGAGATCTCAGTTAATCTCTATGCCACTAAAATTCCATCTTCAAGCTGGAGATGTGATACTGTTCGCGATAGTCTGAACATGCAAGCGCCTGCTGCCAATTTCTGGAGCTTTATATGTTTAAATGCAACGTTCTTGGAATCTTTGGAACGCTCAGGGAAATATCTGCAACTCTCATGAAGTGTTCGAGAGGCGACATCGACCTATATCTTTGTCAAATTGTATCCGTAAACAGGTGACGTGATGCTGTTCCTGACAGTCATACCTTTGTAGCATATACTGGCCATATCTTGTGCTATAGTTGTCCGAATTGGATGAAATCGGTGGCTCATTAAACCTAATATCTATATATACAAGTGTCATGGAGACATCGAATTTTAATTTGGCCGTTAAGAGGGTCATGTAAGCATAATACACAAACTTGTCAAAATGCTATGAGATAAACAACCTTGTGAATGTGCCCAGCGGATAACCAAGCTTCTTATCTCATTTACGAAGTGTCCAGTGAAGCAAACGAAGCGTCTACTCAGAATACAGAACATTATGAAGAATGAAGAAGTAATTTTGAATAAAATATTAAAATATTCAAAGTCCAAGCTTGACCAGAAAATGAGACACAATTTTCGATAAAGTTCTGAATCATCAGAAGAAGGTAAAAGCTTCAGCAACTCGAACAGAAGAAAGAGAAAAGAAGCCTGAACAAAGATAAAATTACTATAGCTGCAAAAGCAAAAACACGGAAGATTGAAGTCAAAGCATCTGCTGCCGGCAATGAAGCGTCCGAAACGTCGTATTCTGAGGTACACTCATCCAAATGAAGTGATCTTGGTTAAGTTAGTGAGATAAGTTAAATACCCACAAGTTTGCTAAATGAGTCGAGATCTAAGTTAATCTCTATCACACTGAAATTCCCTCTTCAAGCTGGAGATGTGATACTATTCGCGATAGTCTGAGCATGCAAGCGCCTGTTGACAATTTCTGGAGCTTTATGTGTTTAAATGCATCGATCTTGGTACCTTTGGAACGCTCAGGGAAATATCTGCAACTCTCATGAAGTGGTCGAGAGGCGACATCGATCTCTATCTTTGTCAAATTATATCCGTAAACGGGAGACGTGATGCTGATCCTGACAGTCATACCTTTGTAGCATATACTGGCCATATCTTTTGCTGTAGTTGTCCAAATTGGATGAAACCGGTGGCTCATTAAACCTAATATCCATATATACAAGTCTCATGCAGACAACGAATTTTAATTTGGCCGTTAAGAGGGTCAAGTAAGCATAATACACAAACTTGTCAGCATGCTACGAGATAATCAGCCTTGTAAATGTGCCCTGTGGATAACCAAGTGTCTTATCTCATTTAGGAAGTGTCCAGTGAAGCAAACCAAGGGTCTACTCAGAATACAGAACATTATGATGAATGGATATGTAATTTTGAACAAAATATTTAAATATCGAATGTCTAAGCTTGACCAGAAAATGAGGTACGATTTTCGATAAAGATCTGAAGCATCCGAAAAAGATAAAAGCTTCAGCAACTCTAATAGAAGAAAGAGAAAAGAAGCCTGAACAAAGACAAAATTGCTATAGCTGTAAAAGCAAAAACACAGAAGCTTGAAGTCAAGCGTCTGCTGCCGGCAATCAAGTGTCTTGAACGTCGTATTCTGAGGTACACTCATCCAAATGAAGTGATCTTGGTTTAGTTCGTAAGATAAGTTAAATATCCACAAGTTTGCTATATAAGTCGAGATCTGAGTTAATCTCTATACCAGTGAAATTCCTTCTTCAAGCTGATGATGTGATATTGTTCGTGATAGTCAGAACAAGCAAGCGCCTGCTGACAATTTCTGGAGCTTTATGTGTTTAAATGCATCGTTCTTGGTATCGTTGGAACGCTCGGAAAAATATCTGTAAATCTCATGAAGAGGTCGAGAGGCGACATCGATCTCTATCTTTGTCAAATTGTATCCGCAAACGGGTGACGTGATGCTGTTCCAGCCAGTCATACCTTTGTAGCATATACTAGCCATATCTTCTCCTGTAGTTGTCCGAATTAGATGAAATCGGCGGCTCATTAAACCTCATATCCATAAATACAAGTGCCATGGAGACGTCGAATTTTAATTTGGCCGTTAAGAGGGTCAAGTAAGCATAATACACAAACTTGTCAGAATGCTACGAGATAAACAGCCTTGTGAATGTTCCCAGTGGATAACCAAGCGTCATATCTCATTTAGGAAGAGTCCAATGAAGCAAACCAAGTGTCAACTCAGAATACAAAACATTATGATGAATGGAGAAGTAATTTTGAATGAAATATTAAAATATTCAAAGTCCAAGCTTGACCAGAAAATGAGATACGATTTTCGATAAAGTTCTGAAGCATCAGAAGAAGTTAAAAGCTTCAGCAACTCGAACAGAAGAAAGAGAAAAGAAGCCTGAACAAAGATAAAATTACTATAGCTGCAAAAGCAAAAACACGGAAGATTGAAGTCAAAGCATCTGCTGCCGGCAATGAAGCGTCCGAAACGTCGTATTCTGAGGTACACTCATCCAAATGAAGTGATCTTGGTTAAGTTAGTGAGATAAGTTAAATACCCACAAGTTTGCTAAATGAGTCGAGATCTAAGTTAATCTCTATCACACTGAAATTCCCTCTTCAAGCTGGAGATGTGATACTATTCGCGATAGTCTGAGCATGCAAGCGCCTGTTGACAATTTCTGGAGCTTTATGTGTTTAAATGCATCGATCTTGGTACCTTTGGAACGCTCAGGGAAATATCTGCAACTCTCATGAAGTGGTCGAGAGGCGACATCGATCTCTATCTTTGTCAAATTATATCCGTAAACGGGAGACGTGATGCTGATCCTGACAGTCATACCTTTGTAGCATATACTGGCCATATCTTTTGCTGTAGTTGTCCAAATTGGATGAAACCGGTGGCTCATTAAACCTAATATCCATATATACAAGTCTCATGCAGACAACGAATTTTAATTTGGCCGTTAAGAGGGTCAAGTAAGCATAATACACAAACTTGTCAGCATGCTACGAGATAATCAGCCTTGTAAATGTGCCCTGTGGATAACCAAGTGTCTTATCTCATTTAGGAAGTGTCCAGTGAAGCAAACCAAGGGTCTACTCAGAATACAGAACATTATGATGAATGGATATGTAATTTTGAACAAAATATTTAAATATCGAATGTCTAAGCTTGACCAGAAAATGAGGTACGATTTTCGATAAAGATCTGAAGCATCCGAAAAAGGTAAAAGCTTCAGCAACTCTAATAGAAGAAAGAGAAAAGAAGCCTGAACAAAGACAAAATTGCTATAGCTGTAAAAGCAAAAACACAGAAGCTTGAAGTCAAGCGTCTGCTGCCGGCAATCAAGTGTCTTGAACGTCGTATTCTGAGGTACACTCATCCAAATGAAGTGATCTTGGTTTAGTTCGTAAGATAAGTTAAATATCCACAAGTTTGCTATATAAGTCGAGATCTGAGTTAATCTCTATCCCAGTGAAATTCCTTCTTCAAGCTGATGATGTGATATTGTTCGTGATAGTCAGAACAAGCAAGCGCCTGCTGACAATTTCTGGAGCTTTATGTGTTTAAATGCATCGTTCTTGGTATCGTTGGAACGCTCGGAAAAATATCTGTAAATCTCATGAAGAGGTCGAGAGGCGACATCGATCTCTATCTTTGTCAAATTGTATCCGCAAACGGGTGACGTGATGCTGTTCCAGCCAGTCATACCTTTGTAGCATATACTAGCCATATCTTCTCCTGTAGTTGTCCGAATTAGATGAAATCGGCGGCTCATTAAACCTCATATCCATAAATACAAGTGCCATGGAGACGTCGAATTTTAATTTGGCCGTTAAGAGGGTCAAGTAAGCATAATACACAAACTTGTCAGAATGCTACGAGATAAACAGCCTTGTGAATGTTCCCAGTGGATAACCAAGCGTCATATCTCATTTAGGAAGAGTCCAATGAAGCAAACCAAGTGTCAACTCAGAATACAAAACATTATGATGAATGGAGAAGTAATTTTGAATGAAATATTAAAATATTCAAAGTCCAAGCTTGACCAGAAAATGACATACGATTTTCGATAAAGTTCTGAAGCATCAGAAGAAGTTAAAAGCTTCAGCAACTCGAACAGAAGAAAGAGAAAAGAAGCCTGAACAAAGATAAAATTACTATAGCTGCAAAAGCAAAAACACGGAAGATTGAAGTCAAAGCATCTGATGCCGGCAATGAAGCGTCCGAAACGTCGTATTCTGAGGTACACTCATCCAAATGAAGTGATCTTGGTTAAGTTAGTGAGATAAGTTAAATACCCACAAGTTTGCTAAATGAGTCGAGATCTAAGTTAATCTCTATCACACTGAAATTCCCTCTTCAAGCTGGAGATGTGATACTATTCGCGATAGTCTGAGCATGCAAGCGCCTGTTGACAATTTCTGGAGCTTTATGTGTTTAAATGCATCGATCTTGGTACCTTTGGAACGCTCAGGGAAATATCTGCAACTCTCATGAAGTGGTCGAGAGGCGACATCGATCTCTATCTTTGTCAAATTATATCCGTAAACAGGAGACGTGATGCTGATCCTGACAGTCATACCTTTGTAGCATATACTGGCCATATCTTTTGCTGTAGTTGTCCAAATTGGATGAAACCGGTGGCTCATTAAACCTAATATCCATATATACAAGTCTCATGCAGACAACGAATTTTAATTTGGCCGTTAAGAGGGTCAAGTAAGCATAATACACAAACTTGTCAGCATGCTACGAGATAATCAGCCTTGTAAATGTGCCCTGTGGATAACCAAGTGTCTTATCTCATTTAGGAAGTGTCCAGTGAAGCAAACCAAGGGTCTACTCAGAATACAGAACATTATGATGAATGGATATGTAATTTTGAACAAAATATTTAAATATCGAATGTCTAAGCTTGACCAGAAAATGAGGTACGATTTTCGATAAAGATCTGAAGCATCCGAAAAAGGTAAAAGCTTCAGCAACTCTAATAGAAGAAAGAGAAAAGAAGCCTGAACAAAGACAAAATTGCTATAGCTGTAAAAGCAAAAACACTGAAGCTTGAAGTCAAGCGTCTGCTGCCGGCAATCAAGTGTCTTGAACGTCGTATTCTGAGGTACACTCATCCAAATGAAGTGATCTTGGTTTAGTTCGTAAGATAAGTTAAATATCCACAAGTTTGCTATATAAGTCGAGATCTGAGTTAATCTCTATTCCAGTGAAATTCCTTCTTCAAGCTGATGATGTGATATTGTTCGTGATAGTCAGAACAAGCAAGCGCCTGCTGACAATTTCTGGAGCTTTATGTGTTTAAATGCATCGTTCTTGGTATCGTTGGAACGCTCGAAAAAATATCTGCAACTCTCATGAAGAGGTCGAGAGGCGACATCGATCTCTTTCTTTGTCAAATTGTATCCGTAAACGGGTGACGTGATGCTGTTCCTGCCAGTCATACCTTTGTAGCATATACTGGCCATATCATCTGCTATAGTTGTTCGAATTGGATGAAATTGGCGGCTCATTAAACCTAATATCCATATATACAAGTGTCATGGAGAAGTCGAATTTTAATTTGGCCGTTAAGAAGGTCAAGTAAGCATAATACACAAACTTGTCAGAATGCTACGAGATAAACAACCTTGTGAATGTGCCCAGTGGATAACCAAGCGTCTTATCTCAATTAGGAAGCGTCCAGTGAAGCAAACCAAGCGTCAACTCAGAATACAAAACATTATGAAAAATGAAGAAGTAATTTTGAATAAAATATTAAAATATTCAAAGTCCAAGCTTGACCAGAAAATGAGATACGATTTTCGATAAAGTTCTGAAGCATCAGAAGAAGTTAAAAGCTTCAGCAACTCGAACAGAAGAAAGAGAAAAGAAGCCTGAACAAAGATAAAATTACTATAGCTGCAAAAGCAAAAACACGGAAGATTGAAGTCAAAGCATCTGATGCCGGCAATGAAGCGTCCGAAACGTCGTATTCTGAGGTACACTCATCCAAATGAAGTGATCTTGGTTAAGTTAGTGAGATAAGTTAAATACCCACAAGTTTGCTAAATGAGTCGAGATCTAAGTTAAATCTATCCCACTGAAATTCCATCTTCAAGCTGGAGATGTGATACTGTTCGCGACAGTTGGAACATGCAAGCGCCTCCTGGCAATTTCTTGAGCTTTATGTGTTTAAATGCATCGTTCTTGGTATCTTTGGAACGCTCAGGGAAATATCTGGAACTCTCATGAGTTGGTCGAGAGGCGACATCGATCTCTATCTTTGTCAAATTGCATCCATAAACGGGTGACGTGATGCTGATCCTGCAGTCATACCTTTGTAGCATATACTGGCCATATCTTGTGCTGTAGATGTCCGAATTGGATGAAACTGGTGGCTCATTAAACCTAATATCCATATATACCAGTGTCATGCAGACATCGAATTTTAATTTAACCGTTAAGAGGGTCAAGTAAGCATAATACACTAACTTGTCAGCATGCTACGAAATAATCAGCCTTGTAAATGTGCCCAGTGGATAACCAAGTGTCTTATCTCATTTAGGAAATGTCCAGTGAAGTAAACCAAGGGTCGACTCAGAATACAGAACATTATGACGATTGGATATGTAATTTTGAACAAAATATTTAAATATCAAATGTCTAAGCTTGACCAGAAAATGAGGTACGATTTTTGACAAAGATCTGAAGCATCAGAAAAAGGTAAAAGCTTCAGCAACTCTAATAGAAGAAAGAGAAAAGAAGCCTGAACAAAGACAAAATTACTATAGCTGTAAAAGCAAAAACACTGAAGATTGAAGTCAAGCGTCTGCTGCCGGCAATCAAGTGTCCTGAACGTCGTATTCTGAGGTACACTCATCCAAATGAAGTGATCTTGGTTTAGTTAGTAAGATAAGTTAAATACCCACAAGTTTGCAATATAAGTCGAGATCTGACTTAATCTCTATCCCGCTGAAATTCCTTCTTCAAGCTGATGATGTGATATTGTTCGTGATAGTCAGAACAAGCAAGCGACTGCTGACAATTTCTGGAGCTTTATGTGTTTAAATGCATCGTTCTTGTATCGTTGGAACGCTCGGAAAAATATCTGCAACTCTCATGAAGAGTTCGAGAGGCGACATCGATCTCTATCTTTGTCAAATTGTATCCGTAAACGGGTGACGAGATGCTGTTCCTGCCAGTCATACCTTTGTAGCATATACTGGCCATATCATCTGCTATAGTTGTTCGAATTGGATGAAATTGGCGGCTCATTAAACCTAATATCCATATATACAAGTGTCATGGAGACGTCGAATTTTAATTTGGCCGTTAAGAGGGTCAAGTAAGCATAATACACAAACTTGTCAGAATGCTACGAGATAAACAGCCTTGTGAATGTGCCCAGTGGATAACCAACCGTCTTATCTCAATTAGGAAGCGTCCGGTGAAGCAAACCAAGCGTCAACTCAGAATACAGAACATTATGAAGAACGAAGAAGTAATTTTGAATAAAATATTAAAATATTCAAAGTCCAAGCTTGACCAGAAAATGAGATACGATTTTCGATGAAGTTCTGAAGCATCAGAAGAAGGTAAAAGCTTCAGCAACTCGAACATAAGAAAGAGAAAAGAAGTCTGAACAAAGACAAAATTACAATAGCTGCAAAAGCAAAAACATTGAAGATTGCAGTCAAGCATCTGCTGCCGGCAGTCAAGCGTCTGAAATGTTGTATTCTGATGTACACTTATCCAAATGAAGTGATATTGGTTTAGTTAGTAAGATAAGTTAAATACCCACAAGTTTGCTAAATAAGCCGAGATCTGACTTAATCTCTATCCCACTGAAATTCCATCTTCAAGCTGCAGATGTGATACTGTTCGCGATAGTCGGAACATACAACCGCCTACTGACAATTTTTGGAGCTTTATGTGTTTAAATGCATCGTTCTTGGTATCTTTGGAACGCTCAGGGAAATATCTGCAACTCTCATGAAGTGGTCGAGAGGCGACATCGATCTCTATCTTTGTCAAATTGTATCCGTAAACGGGTGACGTGATGCTGTTCCTGATAGTCATACCTTTGTAGCATATACTGGCCATATCTTGTGCTATAGTTGTCCGAATTGGATGAAACCGGCGACTCATTGAACCTAATATCCATATATTCAAGTGTCATGGAGACATCGAGTTTTAATTTGGCCGTTAAGAGGGTCAAGTAAGCTTAATACACAAACTTGTCAGCATGCTACGAGATTATCGGCCTTGTGAATTTGCCCAGTGGATAACCAAGCGCCTTCTCTCATTTAGGAAGCGTCCAGTGAAGCAAACCAAGCGTCAACTCAAAATACAGAACATTATGAGGAATGGAAAAGTAATTTTGAATGAAATATTAAAATATTCAAAGTCCAAGCTTGACCAGAAAATGAGACACGATTTTCGATATAGTTCTGAAGCATCAGAAGAAGGTAAAAGCTTCAGCAACTCGAACAGTAGAAAGAGAAAAGAACCCTGAACAAAGACAAAATTACTATAGCTGCAAAAGCAAAATCACTGAAGATTGAAGTCAAGCGTCTGCTGCCGGCAATCAAGTGTCCTGAACGTCGTATTCTGAGATCCACTCATCCAAATGAAGTGATCTTGGTTTAGTTAGTAAGATAAGTTAAATACCCACAAGTTTGCTATATAAGCCGAGATCTGAGTTAATCTCTATCCCAGTGAAATTCCTTCTTCAAGCTGGAGATGCGATATTGTTCGTGATAGTGGGAACATGCAAGCGCCTCCTGACAATTTCTGGAGCCTAATGCGTTTAAATGCATCGTTCTTGGTATCGTTGGAATGCTCGGAAAAATATCTGTAACTCTCATGAAGAGGTCGAGAGGCGACATCAATCTCTATCTTTGTCAAATTGTATCCGCAAACGGGTGACGTGATGCTGTTCCTGCCAGTAATACCTTTGTAGCATATACTAGCCATATCTTCTGCTGTAGTTGTCCGAATTAGATGAAATTGGCGGCTCGTTAAACCTCATATCCATAAATACAAGTTCCATGGAGACGTCGAATTTTAATTTGGCCGATAAGAGGGTCAAGTAAGCATAATACACAAACTTGTCAGAATGCGACGAGATAAACAGCCTTGTGAATGTGCCCAGTGGATAACCAAGCGTCATATCTCAGAATACAGAACATTATGATGAATGGAGAAGTAATTTTGAATGAAAAATTAAAATATTCAAAGTCCAAGCTTGACCAGAAAATGAGATACGATTTTCGATAAAGTTCTGAAGCATCAGAAGAAGGTAAAATCTTCAGCAACTCGAACAGAAGAAAGAGAAAAGAAGTCTGAACAAAAGCAAAATTACAATAGCTGCAAAAGCAAAAACACTGAAGATTGCAGTCAAGCATCTGCTGCCGGCAATCAAGCGTCCGAAACGTCGTATTCTGAGGTACACTCATCCAAATGAAGTGATATTGGTTTAGTTAGTAAGATAAGTTAAATACCCACAAGTTTGCTAAATAAGTCGGGATCTAAGTTAATCTCTATCCCACTGAAATTCCATCTTCAAGCTGGAGATGTGATACTGTTCGCGACAGTCAGAACATGCAAGCGCCTGCAGACAATTTCTGGAGCTTTAGGTGTTTAAATGCATCGTTCTTGGTATCTTTGGAACGCTCAGGGAAATATCTGCAACTCTCATGAAGAGGTCGAGAGGCGACATCGATCTCTATCTTTGTCAAATTGTATCCGTAAACGGGTGACGTGATGCTGTTGCTGCCAGTCATACCTTTGTAGCATATATTGGCCATATCATCTGCTATAGTTGTTCGAATTGGATGAAATTGGCGGCTCATTAAACCTAATATCCATATATACAAGTGTCATGGAGACGTCGAGTTTTAATTTGCCCGTTAAGAGAGTCAAGTAAGCATAATACAGAAACTTGTCAGAATGCTACGAGATAAACAACCTTGTGAATGTGCCCAGTGGATAACCAAGCGTCTTATCTCATTTAGGAAGCGTCCAGTGAAGCAAACCAAGCGTCAACTCAGAATACGGAACATTATGAAGAATGAAGAAGTAATTTTGAATAAAATATTAAAATATTCAAAGTCCAAGCTTGACCAGAAAATGAGATACGATTTTCGATAAAGTTCTGAAGCATCAGAAGAAGGTAAAATCTTCAGCAACTCGAACAGAAGAAAGAGAAAAGAAGTCTGAACAAAGGCAAAATTACAATAGCTGCAAAAGCAAAAACACTGAAGATTGCAGTCAAGCATTTGCTGCCGGCAATCAAGCGTCCGAAACGTCGTATTCTGAGGTACACTCATCCAAATGAAGTGATATTGGTTTAGTTAGTAAGATAAGTTAAATACCCACAAGTTTGCTAAATAAGTCGAGATCTAAGTTAATCTCTATCCCACTGAAATTCCATCTTCAAGCTGGAGATGTGATACTGTTCGCGACAGTTGGAACATGCAAGCGCCTCCTGACAATTTCTGGAGCTTTATGTGTTTAAATGCATCGTTCTTGGTAACTTTGGAACGCTCAGGGAAATATCTGCAACTCTCATGAGGTGGTCGAGAGGCGACATCGATCTCTATCTTTGTCAAATTGTATCAGTAAACGGGGGACGTGATGCTGTTCCTGACAGTCATACTTTTGTAGCATATACTGGCCATATCTTGTGATATAGTTGTCCGAATTGGATGAAACCGGCGACTCATTGAACCTAATATCCATATATTCAAGTGTCATGGAGACATCGAGTTTTAATTTGGCCGTTAAGAGGGTCAAGTAAGCTTAATACACAAACTTGTCAGCATGCTACGAGATTATCGGCCTTGTGAATGTGCCCAGTGGATAACCAAGCGCCTTCTCTCATTTAGGAAGCGTCCAGTGAAGCAAACCAAGCGTCAACTCAGAATACAGAGCATTATGAGGAATGGAGAAGTAATTTTGAATGAAATATTAAAATATTCAAAGTCCAAGCTTGACCAGAAAATGAGACACGATTTTCGATAAAGTTCTGAAGCATCAAAAGAAGGTAAAAGCTTCAGCAACTCGAACAGTAGAAAGAGAAAAGAACCCTGAACAAAGACAAAATTACTATAGCTGCAAAACCAAAATCACTGAAGATTGAAGTCAAGCGTCTGCTGCCGGCAATCAAGTGTCCTGAACGTCGTATTCTGAGATACACTCATCCAAATGAGGTGATCTTGGTTTAGTTAGTGACATAAGTTAAATACCCACATGTTTGCTAAATAAGTCGAGATCTAAGTTAATCTCTATCCCAGTGAAATTCCTTCTTCAAGCTGGAGATGTGATATTGTTCGTGATAGTCAGAACATGCAAGCGCCTGCTGACAATTTCTGGAGCTTTATGTGTTTAAATGCATCGTTCTTGGTATCGTTGGAACGCTCGGAAAAATATCTGCAACTCTCATGAAGAGGTCGAGAGGCGACATCGATCTCTATCTTTGTCAAATTGTATCCGTAATCGGGTGACGTGATGTTGTTCCGGCCAGTCATACCTTTGTAGCATATTCTAGCCATATCTTATGCTATAGTTGTCCTAATTGGATGAAATTAGTGGCTCCTTAATCCTAATATCCAAATATACAAGTGTCATGGAGACGTCGGCCGTTAAGAGGGTCAAGTAAGCATAATACACAAACTTGTCAGAATGCTACGAGATAAATAGCCTTGTGAATGCGCCCAGTGGATAACCAAGCATCTTATCTCATTTAGGATGCGTCCAGTGAAGCAAACCAAGCGTCAACTCAGAATACAGAACATTATGATCAATGGAGAAGTAATTTTGAATAAAATATTAAAATATTCAAAGTCCAAGCTTGACCAGAAAATGAGATACGATTTTCGATAAAGTTTTGAAGCATCATAAGAAGGTAAATGCTTCAGTAACTCGAACAGAAGAAAGAAAAAAGAAGCCAGAAAAAAGACAAAATTACAATAGCTGCAAAAGCAAAAGCACTGAAGATTGAATTCAAGCATCTGCTGCCGGCAATCAAGCGTCTGAAACGTCGTATTCTGAGGTACACTCATCCAAATGATGTGATATTGGTTTAGTTAGTAAGATAAGTTAAATGCCCACAAGTTTGCTAAATAAGTCGAGATCTAAGTTAATCTCTATCCCACTGAAATTCCATCTTCAAGCTGGAGATGTGATACTGTTCGCGATAGTCTGAACATGCAAGCGCCTGCGGACAATTTCTAGAGCTTTATGCATTTAAATGCATCGTTCTTGGTATCTTTGGAACGCTTAGAGAAATATCTGCAACTCTCATGAAGTGTTCGAGAGGCGACATCGATCTCTATCTTTGTCAAATTGTATCCGTAAACGGGTGACGTGATGCTGTTCCTGACAGTCATACCTTTGTAGCATATACTGGGCATATCTTGTGCTATAGTTGTCCGAATTGGATGAAACCGACGGCTCATTGAACCTAATATCCATATATTCAAGTGTCATGTAGACATCCAATTTTAATTTGGCCGTTAAGAGGGTCAAGTAAGCATAATACACAAACTTGTCAGCATGCTACGAGATAATCGGCCTTGTGAATGTGCCCAGTGGATAACCAAGCGTCTTATCTCATTTAGGAAGCGTTCAGTGAAGCAAACCAAGCGTCAACTCAGAATACAGAACATTATGACGAATGGAGAAGTAATTTCGAATGAAATATTAAAATATTCAAAATCCAAGCTTGACCAGAAAATGAGATACGATTTTCGATAAAGTTCTGAAGCATCAGAAGAAGGTAAAAGCTTCAGCAACTCGAACAGAAGAAAGAGAAAAGAAGCCTGAACAAAGACAAAATTACAATAGCGGCAAAAGCAAAAACTCTGGAGATTGAAGTCAAGCATCTGCTGCCGGCAATCGAGCGTCCGAAACGTCGTATTCTGAGGTACACTCATCCAAATGAGGTGATCTTGGTTTAGTTAGTGACATAAGTTAAATACCCACATGTTTGCTAAATAAGTCGAGATCTAAGTTAATCTCTATCCCAGTGAAATTCCTTCTTCAAGCTGGAGATGTGATATTGTTCGTGATAGTCAGAACATGCAAGCGCCTGCTGACAATTTCTGGAGCTTTATGTGTTTAAATGCATCGTTCTTGGTATCGTTGGAACGCTCGGAAAAATATCTGCAACTCTCATGAAGAGGTCGAGAGGCGACATCGATCTCTATCTTTGTCAAATTGTATCCGTAATCGGGTGACGTGATGTTGTTCCGGCCAGTCATACCTTTGTAGCATATTCTAGCCATATCTTATGCTATAGTTGTCCTAATTGGATGAAATTAGCGGCTCCTTAAAACTAATATCCAAATATACAAGTGTCATGGAGACGTCGGCCGTTAAGAGGGTCAAGTAAGCATAATACACAAACTTGTCAGAATGCTACGAGATAAATAGCCTTGTGAATGCGCCCAGTGGATAACCAAGCATCTTATCTCATTTAGGATGCGTCCAGTGAAGCAAACCAAGCGTCAACTCAGAATACAGAACATTATGATCAATGGAGAAGTAATTTTGAATAAAATATTAAAATATTCAAAGTCCAAGCTTGACCAGAAAATGAGATACGATTTTCGATAAAGTTTTGAAGCATCATAAGAAGGTAAATGCATCAGCAACTCGAACAGAAGAAAGAAAAAAGAAGCCAGAAAAAAGACAAAATTACAATAGCTGCAAAAGTAAAAGCACTGAAGATTGAATTCAAGCATCTGCTGCCGGCAATCAAGCGTCCGAAACGTCGTATTCTGAGGTACACTCATCCAAATGATGTGATATTGGTTTAGTTAGTAAGATAAGTTAAATGCCCACAAGTTTGCTAAATAAGTCGAGATCTAAGTTAATCTCTATCCCACTAAAATTCCATCTTCAAGCTGGAGATGTGATACTGTTCGCGATAGTCTGAACATGCAAGCGCCTGCCGACAATTTCTTGAGCTTTATGTGTTTAAATGCATCGTTCTTGGTATCTTTGGAACGCTCAGGGAAATATCTGCAACTCTCATGAAGTGGTCGAGAGGCGACATCGATCTCTATCTTTGTCAAATTTTTTTCCGTAAACGGGTGACGTGATGTTGTTCCTGACAGTCATACCTTTGTAGCACATACTGGCCATATCTTGTGCTATAGTTGTCCGAATTGGATGAAACCGGTGGCTCATTAAACCTAATATCCATATATAAAAGTGTCATGGAGACATCGAATTTTAATTTGGCCGTTAAGAGGGCCAAGTAAGCATACTACACAAACATGTCAGAATGCTACGAGATAAACAGCCTTGTGAATGTGCCCAATGGTTAACCAAGTGTCTTATCTCATTTAGGAAGTGTCCAGTGAAGCAAACCAAGCGTCTACTCAGAATACAGAACATTATGATGAATGGATAAGTAATTTTGAACAAAATATTAAAATATCGAATGTCTAAGCTTGACCAGAAAATGAGGTAAGATTTTCAATAAAGTTCTGAAGCATCAGAAGAAGGTAAAAGCTTTAGTAACTCTAATAGAAGAAAGAGAAAAGAAGCCCGAACAAAGACAAAATTACTATAGCTGCAAAAGGAAAAACACTGAAGATTGAAGTCAAGCGTCTGCTTCCGGCAATCAAGTGTCCTAAATGTCGTATTCTGAGGTACACTCATCCAAATGAAGTGATCTTGGTTTAGTTAGTAAGATAAGTTAAATGCCCACAAGTTTGCTAAATAAGTCGAGATCTAAGTTAATCTCTATCCCACTGAAATTCCATCTTCAAGCTGGAGATGAGATACTGTTCGCGATAGTCTGAACATGCAAGCGCCTAGTAACAATTTCTGGAGCTTTATGCGTTTAAATGCATCGTTCTTGGTATCTTTGGAAAGCTCAGGGAAATATCTGCAACTCTCATGAAGTGTTCGAGAGGCGATATCGATCTCTATCTTTGTCAAATTGTATCCGTAAATGGGTGACGTGATGTTGTTCCTGACAGTCATACCTTTGTAGCATATACTGGCCATATCTTGTGCTATAGTTGTCCGAATTGGATGAAACTGGCGGCTCATTGAACCTAATATCCATATATTCAAGTATCATGGAGATATCCAATTTTAATTTGGCCGTTAAGAGGGTCAAGTAAGCATAATACACAAACTTGTCAGCATGCTACGAGATAATCGGGCTTGTGAATGTGCCCAGTGAATAACCAAGCATATTTTCTCATTTAGGAATCGTTCAGTGAAGCAAACCAAGCGTCAACTCAAAATACAGAACATTATGATGAATGGAGAAGTAATTTTGAATAAAGTTCTGAAGCATCAGAGGACGGTAAATGCTTCAGCGACTCGAACAGAAGAAAGAGAAAAGAAGCCTGGACAAAGATAAAATTACAATAGCTGAAAAGCGAAAACACTGAAGATTGAAGTCAAGCATCTGCTGCCGACAATCAAGCGTCTGAAACGTCGTATTCTGAGGTACAATCATCCAAATGAAGTGATATTGGTTTAGTTAGTAAGATAAGTTAAATACCCACAAGTTTGCTAAATAAATCGAGATCTAAGTTAAACTCTATCCCACTGAAATTCCATCTTCAAGCTGGAGATGTGATACTGTTCGCGATAGTCTAAACATGCAAGCACCTGCTGACAATTTCTGGAGCTTTATCCGTTTAAATGCATCGTTCTTGGTATCTTTGGAACGCTCAGGGAAATATCTGCAACTCTCATGAAGTGTTCGAGAGGCGACATCGATCTCTATCTTTGTCAAATTGTATCCGTAAACGGGTGACGTGATGCTGTTCGTGACAGTCATACCTTTGTAGCATATACTGGCCATATCTTGTGCTATAGTTGTCCGAATTGGATGAAACCAGCGACTCATTGAACCTAATATCCATATATTCAGGTGTCATGGAGACATCAAGTTTTAATTTGGCCGTTAAGAGGGTCAAGTAGGCATAATACACAAACTTGTCAGCATGCTACAAGGTTATCGGCGTTGTGAATGTGCCCAGTGGATAACCAAGCGTCTTACTCATTTAGGAGGCGTCCAGTGAAGCAAACCAAGCGTCAACTCAGAATACAGAACATTATGATGAATGGAGAAGTAATTTTGAATGAAATATTAAAATATTCAAAGTCCAAGCTTGACCAGAAAATGAGATACGATTTTCGATAAAGTTCTGAAGCATCAGAAGAAGGTAAAAGCTTCAGCAACTCGAACAGAGGAAAGAGAAAAGAAGCCTGAACAAAGACAAAATTACTATAGCTGCAAAAGCAAAAACACTGAAGATTGAAGTCAAGCATCTGCTGCCGGGAATCAAGCGTCCGAAACGCCGTATTCTGAGGTACACTCATCCAATTAGTGACAGAAGTTAAATACCCACAAGTTTGCTAAATAAGTCGAGATCTAAGTTAATCTCTATCCCACTGAAATTCCATCTTGAAGCTGGAGATGTGATACTGGTCGCGATAGTCTGAACATGCAAGCGCCTGCTGACAATTTCTAGAGCTTTATGTGTTTAAATGCATCGTTCTTGGTATCTTTGGAACGCACTAGGAAATATCTGCAACTCTCATGAAATGGTTGAGAGGCGACATCGATCTCCATCTTTGTCAAATTTTTTTCCGTAAACGGGTGACGTGATGCTGTTCCTGACAGTCATACCTTTGTAGCATATACTAGCCATATCTTCTGCTATAGTTGCCCGAATTGGATGAAACCGGTGGCTCATTAAACCTAATATCCATATATACAAGTGTCATGGAGACATCGAATTTTAATTTGGCCGTTAAGAGGGTCACGTAAGCATAATACACAAACTTGTAATAATGCTACGAGATAAACAACCTTGTGAATGTGCCCAGTGGATAACCAAGCGTCTTATCTCATTTAGGAAGTGTCCAGTGAAGCAAACCAAGCGTCTACTCAGAATACAGAACATTATGATGAATGGATAAGTAATTTTGAACAAAATTAAAATATCGAATGTCTAAGCTTGACCAGAAAATGAGGTACGATTTTTGATAAAGTTCTGAAGCATCAGAAGAAGGTAAAAGCTTCAGCAACTCTAATAGAAGAAAGAGAAAAGAAGCCTGAACAAAGACAAAATTACTATAGCTGCAAAAGCAAAAACACTGATGATTGAAGTCAAGTGTCTGCTGCCGGCAATCAGGTGTCCTAAACGTCGTATTCTGAGGTACACTCATCCAAATGAAGTGATCTTGGTTTAGTTAGTAAGATAAGTTAAATACCCACAAGTTTGCTATATAACTCGAGATCTGAGTTAATCTCTATCCCAGTGAAATACCTTCTTCAAGCTGGAGATGTGATATTGTTCGTGATAGTCAGAACATGCAAGCGCCTGCTGACAATTTCTGGAGCTTTATGTGTTTCAATGCATCGTTCTTGGTATCGTTGGAATGCTCGGAAAAACATCTGCAACTCTCATGAAGAGGTCGAGAGACGACATCGATCTCTATCTTTGTCACATTGTATCCGTAAACGGGTGACGTGATGCGGTTCCTGCCAGTCATACCTTTGTAGCATATTCTGGCCATATCTTGTGCTATAGTTGTCCTAATTGGATCAAATTGGCGGCTCATTAAACCTATTATCCATATATACAAGTGTCATGGAGACGTCGAATTTTAATTTGGCCGTTAAGAGGGTCAAGTAAGCATAATACACAAACTTGTCAGAATGCTACGAGAAAAACAGCCTTGTGAATGTGCCCAGTGGATAACCAAGCGTCTTAGCTCAATTAGGAAGCGTCCACTGAAGCAAACCAAGCGTCAACTCAGAATACAGAACATTATGAAGAATGAAGAAGTAATTTTGAATACAATATTAAAATATTCAAAGTCCAAGCTTGACCAGAAAATGAGATACGATTTTCGATAAAGTTCTGAAGCATCAGAAGAAGGTAAAAGCTTCAGCAACTCGAACAAAAGAAAGAGAAAAGAAGCCCGAACAAAGACAAAATTACAATAGCTGCAAAAGCAAAAACACTGATGATTGCAGTCAAGCATTTGCTGCTGGCAATCAAGCGTCCGAAACGTCGTATTCTGAGGTACACTCATCCAAATGAAGTGATATTGGTTTAGTTAGTAAGGTAAGTTAAATACCCACAAGTTTGCTAAATAATTCGAGATCTAAGTTAATCTCTATCCCACGGAAATTCCATCTTCAAGCTGGAGATGTGATACTGTTCGCGTTAGTCGGAACATGCAAGCGCCTACTGACAATTTCTGGAGCTTTATGTGTTTAAATGCATCGTTCTTGGTATCTTTGGAACGCTCAAGGAAATATCTGCAACTCTCATGAAGTGGTCGAGAGGCGACATCGATCTATTTCTTTGTCAAATTGTATCCGTAAACGGGTGACGTGATGCTGTTCCTGACAGTCATACCTTTGTAGCATATACTAGCCATATCTTGTGCTATAGTTGTCCGAATTGGATGAAACCGGCGACTCATTGAACCTAATATCCATATATTCAGGTGTCATGGAGACATCGAGTTTTAATTTGGCCGTTAAGAGGGTCAAGTAAGCATAATACACAAACTTGTCAGTATGCTACGAGATTATTGGCCTCGTGAACGTGCCCAGTGGATAACCAAGCGTCTTATCTCATTTAAGAAGCGTCCAGTGAAGCAAACCAAGCGTCAACTCAGAATACAGAACATTATGAGGAATGGAGAAGTAATTTTGAATAAAATATTAAAATATTCAAAGTCCAAGCTTGACCAGAAAATGAGACACGATTTTCGATAAAGTTCTGAAGCATCAGAAGAAGGTAAAAGATTCAGCAAATCGAACAGAAGAAAGAGAAAAGAAGCCTGAACAAAGACAAAATTACTATAGCTGCAAAAGCAAAAACACTGAAGATTGAAGTCAAGCGTCTGCTGCCGGCAATCAAGTGTCCTGAACGTCGTATTCTGAGATACACTCATCCAAATGAAGTGATCTTGGTTTAGTTAGTAAGATAAGTTAAATACCCACAAGTTTGCTATATAAGTCGAGATCTGAGTTAATCTCTATACCAGTGAAATTCCTTCTTCAAGCTGGAGATGAGATATTGTTCGTGATAGTCAGAACATGCAAGCGCCTGCTGATAATTTCTGCAGCTTTATGTGTTTAAATGCATCGTTCTTGGTATCGTTGGAACGCTCGGAAAAATATCTGCAACTCTCATGAAAAGGTCGAGAGGCGACATCAATCTCTATCTTTGTCAAATTGTATCCGTAAACGGGTGACGTGATGCTGTCCCTGCCAATCATACCTTTGTAGCATATTCTGGCCATATCTTGTGCTATAGCTGTCCTAATTGGATGAAATTGGCAGCTAATTAAACCTAATATCCATATATACAGTGTCATGGAGACGTCGAATTTTAATTTGGCCGTTAAAAGGGTCAAGTAAGCATAATACACAAATATGTCAGAATGCTACGAGTTAAACAGCCTTGTGAATGCGCCCAGTGGATAACCAAGCGTCTTATCTCATTTAGGAAGCATCCAGTGAAGCAAACCAAGCGTCAACTCAGAATGCAGAACATTATGATGAATGGAGAAGTAATTTTGAATGAAATATTAAAATATTCAAAGTCCAAGCTTGACCAGAAAATGAGATACGATTTTCGATAAAGTTCTGAAGCATCAGAAGAACGTAAAAGCTTCAGCAACTCGAACAGAAGAAAGAGAAAAGAAGCCTGAACAAAGACAAAATTAGTATAGCTGCAAAAGCAAAAACACTGAAGATTGAAGTCAAGCATCTGCTGCCGGCAATCAAGCGTCCGAAACGTCGTATTCTGAGGTACACTCATCCAAATGAAGTGATATTGGTTTAGTTAGTAAGATAAGTTAAATGCCCACAACTTTGCAAAATAAGTCGAGATCTAAGTTTATCTCTATCCCACTGAAATTCCATCTTCAAACTGGAGATGTGATACTGTTCGCGATAGTTTGAACATGCAAGCGCCTGCTAACAATTTCTGAAGCTTTATGTGTTTAAATGCATCGTTCTTGGTATCTTTGGAACACTCGGGGAAATATCTGCAACTCTCATGAAGTGGTCGAGAGGCGACATCGATCTATACTTTTGTCAAATTGTACCCGTAAACGGGTGACGTGATGCTGTTCCTGCCAGTCATACCTTTGTAGCATATACTGGCCATATCTTGTGCTATAGTTGTCCGAATTGGATGAAATTGGCGGCTCATTAAACCTCATATCCATAAATACAAGTGCCATGGAGACGTCGAATTTTAATTTGGCCGTTAAGAGGGTCAAGTAAGCATAATACACAAACTTCTCAGCATGCTACAAGATAATCGGCCTTGTGAATGTGCCCAGTGGATAACCATGCATCTTATCTCATTTAGGAAGCGTTCAGTGAAGCAAACCAAGCGTCAACTCAGAATACAAAACATTATGACGAATGGAGAAGTAATTTTGAATGAAATATTAAAATATTCAAAGTCCAAGCTTGACCAGAAAATGAGATACGATTTTCGATAAAGTTCTAAAGCATCAGAAGAAGGTAAAATCTTCAGCAACTCGAACAGAAGAAAGAGAAAAGAAGCCTGAACAAAGACAAAATTACTATAGTTGCAAAATCAAAAACACTGAAGATTGAAGTCAAGCATCTGCTGCCGGCAATCAAGCGTCCGAAACGTCGTATTCTGAGGTACACTCATCCAAATGAAGTGATCTTGGTTTAGTTAGTGACATAAGATAAATACCCATAAGTTTGCTAAATATGTCGAGATCTAAGTTAATCTCTATCCCACTGAAATTCCATCTTGATGCTGGAGATGTGATACTGTTCGCGATAGTCTGAACATGCAAGCGCCTGCTGACAATTTCTAGAGCTTTATATGTTTAAATGCATCGTTCTTGGTATCTTTGGAACGCTCAGGGAAATATCTGCAACTCTCATGAAGTGGTCGAGAGGCGACATCGATCTCTATCTTTGTCAAATTTTTTTCCGTAAACGGGTGACGTGATGCTGTTCCTAACAGTCATACCTTTGTAGTTTATACTGGCCATATCTTGTGCTATAGTTGTCCGAATTGGATGAAACCGGTGGCTCATTAAACCTAATATCCATATATACAAGTGTCATGGAGACATCGAATTTTAATTTGGTCGTTAAGAGGGTCAAGTATGCATAATACACAAACTTGTCAGAATGCTACGAGATAAACAGCCTTGTGAATGTGCCCAGTGGATAACCAAACGTCTAATCTCATTTAGGAAGTGTCCAGTGAAGCAAACCAAGCGTCTACTCAGAATACAGAACATTATGATGAATGGATAAGTAATTTTGAACAAAATATTAATATATCGAATGTCTAAGCTTGACCAGAAAATGAGGTACGATTTTCGATAAAGTTTTGAAGCATCAGAAGAAGGTAAAAGCTTCAGCAACTCTAATAGAAGAAAGAGAAAAGAAGCCTGAGCAAAGACAAAATTACTATAGCCGCAAAAGGAAAAACACTGAAGATTGAAGTCAAGCGTCTGCTGCCGGCAATCAAGTGTCCTAAACGTCGTATTCTGAGGTACACTCATCCAAATGAAGTGATCTTGGTTTAGTTAGTAAGATAAGTTAAATACCCACAAGTTTGCTATATAAGTCGAGATCTGAGTTAATCTCTATCCCAGTGAAATTCCTTCTTCAAGCTGGAGATGTGATATTGTTCGTGATAGTCAGAACATGCAAGCGCCTGCTGACAATTTCTGGAGCTTTATGTGTTTAAATGCATCGTTCTTGGTATCGTTGGAACGCTCGAAAAAATATCTGCAACTCTCATGAAGAGGTCGAGAGGCGACATCGATCTCTATCTTTGTCAAATTGTATCCGTAAACGGATGACGTGATGCTGTTCCTGCCAGTCATACCTTTGTAGCATATACTGGCTGTAACGCCCTGATTTTCACGTTTTCTAATTCTCCAGTATTTTAACGTTTATATTTTATTGGAGGGTTTAGAGAGTGAAATAAAATATTCCGAGACCATAGTCATGCTCGACGATATCGTAGGAAGCTACGATTAAGTTTTGAGTCGAAAACTCAAACGGAGTCCGGTCTGCGTTTTTACACTGACAGTATGATTTTACTGCTCAGAAGACCTCAGATGGACCCGTGAACGAGACAGTAAGTCTTAGAATTCGATCCTCTACGTTTTGGTTAAATTTCGTAAAAATTTCAGAAAAATCATTTCCTGACCTCCGTTCGAGCGGAATTCTCAATCGGGTGACGAACGGAGCCACATATGGACTTACCGAGACTCGCCAACAGATAATCTTGATATCACAACATCCCAGGACACTTGGGAGAGTATGCCAGAGTCGTCATGACGATCGGAAAAATCTAGACCCGAAATGACCAAAATGCCCCTAACCTTAGTCTTTTGCACTTTTACAATTTTACCCTTTTGGCAAATGACCTTTTTGCCCTTAAGTGACTTGTTTTAAGGCTGAACTCAGCCCCTCACACTCTCATTTTCGCACAGCCCCTCCAAAGATAGAGCTCCATAGTTGTTCTTGAGAGAAGAACACCATTGTTGTTCTTGAAAAAGCTTGAGTTCTTGTTGGAATCACTTGATTCCTTGAGCAATCTTTCTTCATTTCAAGGTAAGATCACTTCTATGATCTCTTAGCTTCTTGAATATCTCTTTATTTCAAGATCAAGATCCATTTTCATGAAAATTATTTCTTAGATCCAAAACTTTGAAAATCCATAGGAAATTGTAGAAAAATCATTTTGATGTGAGACTAATTTCTTTGAACTCACCTCATCATTCTCTATCTAAACCCTAGAGCTTATGATTCAACTCTCATCATAGCTCAAAAAGCACATTAGGGCTGAACCCTTCTTGATGATGATGAATAGTGTTTTCATCAATTTTTGATTTTTAACACTTGATTTCATTCTTAGCTTTCCTAATGCCTTTGAATCTTTGAAATGGAAAACCAAGATCAATTCCTAGCTTTATTCTCTTTAGGGTGGCCGAAACCCTCTTTGTGAGAATTGTTGAGTTTGGTTTGATTGTTGTTTAATGTTTGATTGTTTGGTTGTTTGTAGTTGGTGTTAATTATCAGAAGGTTCACAAACCGATCAACCGACTTTGATCCGGGAATCTGCTCTTCAACAGGTATGGGGAGAAGAACCTCATCACACCAAGATGGTGGTGGTGAAGATGGTTGTTTACTTTATGTGTGGGTGAAACCCTTTAGTTTGGGTTCACTTTTAGTTGTTATGTTTTGTTAAGTTCTCATGGAGAACAAGAATGTCATGATGAGTTTATGCTTTGGTATGTTGTGTTGTATTTTAATATATGTTGATGATGAGATGATTGAATGAAAAACCATTTTCATGTATGTTGGAAAACCTACTTTGATCACTAGATCAAGTATGGACTTTTATTGTTTGATTATGAGACCATGATGTGTGATGGATATGTTGATTATGATGTAGTAATGTGTATTATGGTTATCATGATTGTGTAAGTGTTGTGAGCTATACTTTGATTAGTGGATGAAGTAAAACTTCACATTGATTCCTAGTTGGCTATTAGCCATGACCTTGAGGAAAGGAAAGATATGAATAGTTCTTGGACAAGTCAAGTTTTGATGTAAAGAAAGTGTTTTCAATAACTTGTGTTTTTCAAAGAAAAACCCTAAGTGACTTTAAATGGAATTAAATCTCAAAGAGCTTTCACCAAAGTGAAATATGTTTTATACCTTATCCTTAGTTCATCTAGCTAATCAAGTGACTCAAAATGAGAAAAGAAGTGTTTTCATGAAGAGAATCAAAATGGTTCCATAAGGTTGATGTCTTGTTTGAAGGCAACTTTTCGCTAAGCGAATTTACTTTCGCTACGCGAAAAACAGGGAAAGTCTTAGTTGGGCATCACTGCCTCATTTTCGCTAAGCGAATTCATATTCGCTAAGCCAACCCAGCAAATTTCGCTACGCGAATTACATCTCGCTGAGCAATCCAGAGAAGTCTCCAATAGAGGTGTAACCGTCTGAACTTTCGCTAAGCGAAATCATTCTCGCTAAGCGAATAAAGTGAAGTTTCGCTACGCGAATTCTGTCTCGCCGAGCGATCCAGAGGTGTTTCTAAAGAGGTGCAACCGTCTGAACTTGCGCTACGCGAATTCATATTCGCTAAGCGAATACAATACATTTCGCTACGCGATTTATAACTCGCCGAGCGAACCAGAGGAGTTCCAAAGGAGGCATTACTGCCTCATTTTCGCTAAGCGAATGAAATTCCGCTAAGCGAATTTCATGTTTCAGAAAATGCTAGAAATGAAGTAAGTAGTTCAAATGTTGTTTTAAATCAAATGAGTTTTCAACTGTAAAAGTTGTTTGGTTTACAAAAAGAGTTTTCTAACTCAATCGTAAAGTTTTACGCGTGAAAAACCTAAGTTAAGTAATTAACTTAGAGTTGAAGACAAGGGTTAATTAAGTATGGTATATGGTGGAACAAGACCATGTGCTATACCATTGATGACTTAGTACATCAATGACTTCATAAGACTTAAGTGAAATCAACACTTGTTTCCTTAATTGAAAAACAAGGGATTAATACCTTAGAAAGGCTTAAAGACTTATCTAGAGGATTCTCAATCCTTATTCATAATGCTTAGGACTTGAGACATAATTCATAAGACATAAACACAAACACGAAACGTTTTGGTTTTCGAAACAGTAGTTCGATGACGGATCGGTGATTCGGATCCAGGTTAATCGTTCAATTGTTTCTGTCTTGTGATAATCGGAATGAGAGAGATCCTGAGACTGTGCAGGTATGGGACTGTACAGTGGAAGGAATCCTGAGGCTATGCAGGTATGGGACTGTATAGTTAAGGGAAGGCATATAAGAATTGATTGGTACTACCCATACCAACAAGATTTATCTTTTTTTTTCGGGAGCTTAGAACATAAGTGCTTTATAGTTAAGCGTGCTTGACTTAGAGTAATTATGGGATGGGTGACCTTCTGGGAAGTTTCCTAGAAAGCGTGTGAGTGAGGACAAAACACGCTGAAAAGACTTGTGTTGGTTTGTGGGGACAGTCGGCGATTCTGAAAGCAGTCTGGATCATTCCAAAGGAATCACGAGATATTTATCCGATGGATAAATGTTTTATCCGATGGATAAATGTTTTATAAAACAAAGACGTGTGTAGTTCCTAAGGAAGAGAACCTTAGTGAACCTTGAGGTTTATCCAATGGATAGACATTGTTTTATCGCATCTGCTTTGTGTAAGCATTGGCATTTCATGTGCATAGTTGTAAGGCCTTGAGCCTAGGAGTTGAGCTTACACCTTGATGCGGGTGCGAATCTTACGGTGACGATCTTCAATGGTCTTTTTGGAGGTATTAGGGTTGGAAGGGCTGACATGTGACCAGTTGGTGATTCTTCTGTGTCGTGGCGAATCCGTGCAATACACTGATATCCTCTACTAGATGCCGTACTTTTCATGTTTGGTCGAGAGTGTTACCGTAAAGCCAGATACGTGCACGTTACGAATGTTGTAGCATCTTGCTCATGGCTGGCAGAAACCGAAACATGTCCTCCCATTCACTCTCTCCGAATGTTTTGTTAGCTCCATGGAGTAGGGGTCAGAGTAGTACCCAGTGACATTGACATTGAGTCATATACATTGCATTGCATTGCATTGCATGGCTATTGATGTTTACATTTACTATTATACATCGCTGTATTGTTTAAGGATGCCTTAAATTATGCTGTTAAATGTTTAGCATGCTATTATGTTGTTAACTGCTTAACATGATTTATACTGAGAACCTTTGTAAGCATGTTGGGTACGTTGTTACCCGGTGAGTCGTCCTGTTTTTGCTACTGCTGTTTTGTTGTGTTGATGAACGGGAATCTCACCCATATCTGTATGTTTTCTGCTGGTACTTGCTGTTGCTGTTTGAACAGATGGACGCGACGATGGTTCCGCTCCGCAGTCCCTTTGAGTTCGGAGGTGGACTCTTTTGCTGTTTTAGTTTTGTTGTCGGCCAGACTATGTCAGTTTTTGTAGTACCTTTTGGGAGCTATGACTCCTAGTACTTCTTGTATTTCTTATGTCAGTCATACATTAGACTTATGTCTGTATATAGTAATGTTGTTATTTCTGTTTCTGTTTTCTGTTTTCTGTATTATAATACTGTATGTATGTCCTAGTAATGCATGGTGAACCTAAGTTCACTTATTAGTATTATTTATTACCTTTACTAATCCCATTACATCTTTATGAAAAGAAAAGAAAAAGAAAAATCGTATTTTTCTGCATTAATAAATATTTTCGGCCTTATAAACGTTCGGGAATGTGACGCTCGGGAAAGGGTGTTGCATTATTTGGTATCAGAGCTGGCCGAGTCTTTTTGGGGTTTGTAGGTTATGGTCTGTCTTGTTTGTGTTGTGTTTTCTCTGATTGTTTTTCTATGTTATTGTTTCTGAGAGAAAACAATGTTGGAGAGGATGATGACTTTGGTCTATCCTTTTGTATTGTTTGTTTTCTGTGTTGTGTTTCTGTGAAGAAGACCACGATTGTTTGTTACTCTCTGCATTATTGTTTCTGAAGGGGAATGATATTGGACAGGGTAGTAATGTTTTTGCTTTCTTGTAAGTTGTCGCTAGCAGAGTTCTTCAGAACGAGTGTTTTCCGACGGGTGCAAGACGAGTTGAAAGACATGGAGTTCCTGCAGCTACGTCAAGGAGGAATGTCTGTCAAAGAATATGCTGATCGTTTTGAGTTCCTGCTGAAATCTTCGAGGTATTTCCATCTTCATCCCGATGAGGAGTGGAAGTGCACAAAGTTCGAAGAAGGTTTAACGGACGAGATTCGAGGAGAGGTGCTACCTCTTAAGGTCAAAGAGTTCTCGGTTTTGGTAGATGAATGCTTCGTAATCGAAGATCTGATGAAGACTCGTGGAGGAAGGCAACGTAACTCTGGACCGACTAGGTTCGATAAAGGCACCAATGGTCGTGATGATAGGTCTCGATGGAAACCATATTCAAAACAGCAAGGTCAACAACAACGTTCTGTAGGGGGAAGTAGTAGGAGTATTAGTCAATTTGGAAGCGCCCCAAAGAAGTGCATGAAGTGTGGCAAGAACAATCATGTCACCAGAGAATGCTTAATCAAGGGGATCATATGCTTCAAGTGTGGGAAGCCAGGACATACTTCACGCGATTGTGTGCATTCAAAAGCTAGACATTCTGTCAACGATGTGCAAACAGCGAAGCCTAAGGCAACAAGTAGAGTTTATACTGGGAATGGTGCTGAGACTTCTCAAAAGGAAGATTTGATTCACGGTCAGATCGTCATGGGAGGTAAAACGTTATCTGTATCTTTCCTTACCCTTAGATTTGGTAATTTTTGCACTTTCTGCAAAGCTTGTTATAACTGCGATAGTCTGTTTGAACTGTTCTATTTTCCGTAGTGGATAGAACGTAATCTGTTTGCCTCTTTCGCAAATGGATTTGATCATAGGGATGGATTGGTTATCTTGTAACTAGACGGTGTAAACAAAACCTTAGTTTTTCCTGATTCGGATAATTCTGGATTTGGACTGCCAACCAAGGAAACGTTTCTTTGAGAGGAGGAGGAGCAAAACGAATACATGTTACTAACGAGTTTCCGGAAGTCTTTCTTGAAGACGTACCAGGTGTACCGCCAGTTCGAGACGTCGAGTTGTGATCGGTCTTGTACCAGGAACAGGACCAGCGTCTATGGCACCTTAGCATATGGCACCTGCTGAGTTGGAAACCTTGAAGGAACAGTTGGTGGACTTATTGGGAAAAACAGTTCGTTAGACCCAGTGTGTCGCCATAGGGAACGCCTGTGCTGTTGGTGAGAAAGAAAGACGAAACATCTTGCTTATGTGTGGATTATCGCCAGTTGAATAAGGTTACTATTAAGAACAAGTATCCACTTCTGAGGATAGATGACTTGATGGATCAGTTGAGGAGAGCGACAGTTTTCTCCGAGATTGATTTGCGATCGGGTTATCACCAGATTCGTGTGAAGACAGAAGATATACCGAAGACAGCGTTTCGAACACGCTATGGGCACTACGAGTATCTTGTGATGCCGTTTGGTGTGACGAATGCTCCAGCTATATTCATGGATTACATGAATAGGATCTTTCGTCCATATCTAGATAAGTTTGTCGTTGTTTCATAGACGACATACTCATCTATTCGCGAAACCAAGAAGTACACGCTGAATATCTTAGTGTGAGACAGCTATATGCAAAGTTGTCCAAGTGTGAGTTTTGGCTCGACGAAGTAAAGTTTTTGGGTCATGTGATTTCAAAGGAAGGATAAAGCATTTGAATGGATTGAAGCCTGTGAGGAAAGTTTGCAAGGATTAGAGAGAAGGTTGACTACTTCACATGTTAGTGCTGCCTGATCTCAAGGGAACATTTGTGTTCACACTCCTACATATTCCTCAATGTATTAGACAATTGAGTGAATTGGTAATATGGTGTCCATTGGTCTGGACATTTTCGTATTATTTCACTGAAAGTTTTGTTATGACTATTTCTTGAGTTATAACATAAACAACTTCTCGATACTGGAAGTTTCTTGATGAAATTTAGTCTAATCACTTTTACTTTTGGTGAAGGTGATCCAGTCTGATTTTTGCCAGACTGTACATCTTTTGATTCCAAAGTTTATTGGAAGGTTCTTATGAAAGAAGGAACTTTATTAGAGTCATGGATGTAAACATGTATTAGCTATGCATTTTTACACTCACGAACCTACTGAAGAGTCTTTTTGCATACTGGATATTCCTATATTCATCCCAGATTGGTAAAATTCTTTTGTATACGTTCTTACTTTCTTCTGAAACCAAGACCAAGAAGAATTTCCTTTGTTGCAAATTTCTTTCCTTAATCTTTAGCGACCGAGCAGGTTTAGTTTTAAGTCACGGAATTTTGAGGACGAAATTCTTTTAAGAGGGGTAGGAATGTAACGCCCTGATTTTCACGTTTTCTAATTCTCCAGTATTTTAACGTTTATATTTTATTGGAGGGTTTAGAGAGTGAAATAAAATATTCCGAGACCATAGTCATGCTCGACGATATCGTAGGAAGCTACGATTAAGTTTTGAGTCGAAAACTCAAACGGAGTCCGGTCTGCGTTTTTACACTGACAGTATGATTTTACTGCTCAGAAGACCTCAGATGGACCCGTGAACGAGACAGTAAGTCTTAGAATTCGATCCTCTACGTTTTGGTTAAATTTCGTAAAAATTTCAGAAAAATCATTTCCTGACCTCCGTTCGAGCGGAATTCTCAATCGGGTGACGAACGGAGCCACATATGGACTTACCGAGACTCGCCAACAGATAATCTTGATATCACAACATCCCAGGACACTTGGGAGAGTATGCCAGAGTCGTCATGACGATCGGAAAAATCTAGACCCGAAATGACCAAAATGCCCCTAACCTTAGTCTTTTGCACTTTTACCATTTTACCCTTTTGGCAAATGACCTTTTTGCCCTTAAGTGACTTGTTTTAAGGCTGAACTCAGCCCCTCACACTCTCATTTTCGCACAGCCCCTCCAAAGATAGAGCTCCATAGTTGTTCTTGAGAGAAGAACACCATTGTTGTTCTTGAAAAAGCTTGAGTTCTTGTTGGAATCACTTGATTCCTTGAGCAATCTTTCTTCATTTCAAGGTAAGATCACTTCTATGATCTCTTAGCTTCTTGAATATCTCTTTATTTCAAGATCAAGATCCATTTTCATGAAAATTATTTCTTAGATCCAAAACTTTGAAAATCCATAGGAAATTGTAGAAAAATCATTTTGATGTGAGACTAATTTCTTTGAACTCACCTCATCATTCTCTATCTAAACCCTAGAGCTTATGATTCAACTCTCATCATAGCTCAAAAAGCACATTAGGGCCGAACCCTTCTTGATGATGATGAATAGTGTTTTCATCAATTTTTGATTTTTAACACTTGATTTCATTCTTAGCTTTCCTAATGCCTTTGAATCTTTGAAATGGAAAACCAAGATCAATTCCTAGCTTTATTCTCTTTAGGGTGGCCGAAACCCTCTTTGTGAGAATTGTTGAGTTTGGTTTGATTGTTGTTTAATGTTTGATTGTTTGGTTGTTTGTAGTTGGTGTTAATTATCAGAAGGTTCACAAACCGATCAACCGACTTTGATCCGGGAATCTGCTCTTCAACAGGTATGGGGAGAAGAACCTCATCACACCAAGATGGTGGTGGTGAAGATGGTTGTTTACTTTATGTGTGGGTGAAACCCTTTAGTTTGGGTTCACTTTTAGTTGTTATGTTTTGTTAAGTTCTCATGGAGAACAAGAATGTCATGATGAGTTTATGCTTTGGTATGTTGTGTTGTATTTTAATATATGTTGATGATGAGATGATTGAATGAAAAACCATTTTCATGTATGTTGGAAAACCTACTTTGATCACTAGATCAAGTATGGACTTTTATTGTTTGATTATGAGACCATGATGTGTGATGGATATGTTGATTATGATGTAGTAATGTGTATTATGGTTATCATGATTGTGTAAGTGTTGTGAGCTATACTTTGATTAGTGGATGAAGTAAAACTTCACATTGATTCCTAGTTGGCTATTAGCCATGACCTTGAGGAAAGGAAAGATATGAATAGTTCTTGGACAAGTCAAGTTTTGATGTAAAGAAAGTGTTTTCAATAACTTGTGTTTTTCAAAGAAAAACCCTAAGTGACTTTAAATGGAATTAAATCTCAAAGAGCTTTCACCAAAGTGAAATATGTTTTATACCTTATCCTTAGTTCATCTAGCTAATCAAGTGACTCAAAATGAGAAAAGAAGTGTTTTCATGAAGAGAATCAAAATGGTTCCATAAGGTTGATGTCTTGTTTGAAGGCAACTTTTCGCTAAGCGAATTTACTTTCGCTACGCGAAAAACAGGGAAAGTCTTAGTTGGGCATCACTGCCTCATTTTCGCTAAGCGAATTCATATTCGCTAAGCCAACCCAGCAAATTTCGCTACGCGAATTACATCTCGCTGAGCAATCCAGAGAAGTCTCCAATAGAGGTGTAACCGTCTGAACTTTCGCTAAGCGAAATCATTCTCGCTAAGCGAATAAAGTGAAGTTTCGCTACGCGAATTCTGTCTCGCCGAGCGATCCAGAGGTGTTTCTAAAGAGGTGCAACCGTCTGAACTTGCGCTACGCGAATTCATATTCGCTAAGCGAATACAATACATTTCGCTACGCGATTTATAACTCGCCGAGCGAACTAGAGGAGTTCCAAAGGAGGCATTACTGCCTCATTTTCGCTAAGCGAATGAAATTCCGCTAAGCGAATTTCATGTTTCAGAAAATGCTAGAAATGAAGTAAGTAGTTCAAATGTTGTTTTAAATCAAATGAGTTTTCAACTGTAAAAGTTGTTTGGTTTACAAAAAGAGTTTTCTAACTCAATCGTAAAGTTTTACGCGTGAAAAACCTAAGTTAAGTAATTAACTTAGAGTTGAAGACAAGGGTTAATTAAGTATGGTATATGGTGGAACAAGACCATGTGCTATACCATTGATGACTTAGTACATCAATGACTTCATAAGACTTAAGTGAAATCAACACTTGTTTCCTTAATTGAAAAACAAGGGATTAATACCTTAGAAAGGCTTAAAGACTTATCTAGAGGATTCTCAATCCTTATTCATAATGCTTAGGACTTGAGACATAATTCATAAGACATAAACACAAACACGAAACGTTTTGGTTTTCGAAACAGTAGTTCGATGACGGATCGGTGATTCGGATCCAGGTTAATCGTTCAATTGTTTCTGTCTTGTGATAACCGGAATGAGAGAGATCCTGAGACTGTGCAGGTATGGGACTGTACAGTGGAAGGAATCCTGAGGCTATGCAGGTATGGGACTGTATAGTTAAGGGAAGGCATATAAGAATTGATTGGTACTACCCATACCAACAAGATTTATCTTTTTTTTTCGGGAGCTTAGAACATAAGTGCTTTATAGTTAAGCGTGCTTGACTTAGAGTAATTATGGGATGGGTGACCTTCTGGGAAGTTTCCTAGAAAGCGTGTGAGTGAGGACAAAACACGCTGAAAAGACTTGTGTTGGTTTGTGGGGACAGTCGGCGATTCTGAAAGCAGTCTGGATCATTCCAAAGGAATCACGAGATATTTATCCGATGGATAAATGTTTTATCCGATGGATAAATGTTTTATAAAACAAAGACGTGTGTAGTTCCTAAGGAAGAGAACCTTAGTGAACCTTGAGGTTTATCCAATGGATAGACATTGTTTTATCGCATCTGCTTTGTGTAAGCATTGGCATTTCATGTGCATAGTTGTAAGGCCTTGAGCCTAGGAGTTGAGCTTACACCTTGATGCGGGTGCGAATCTTACGGTGACGATCTTCAATGGTCTTTTTGGAGGTATTAGGGTTGGAAGGGCTGACATGTGACCAGTTGGTGATTCTTCTGTGTCGTGGCGAATCCGTGCAATACACTGATATCCTCTACTAGATGCCGTACTTTTCATGTTTGGTCGAGAGTGTTACCGTAAAGCCAGATACGTGCACGTTACGAATGTTGTAGCATCTTGCTCATGGCTGGCAGAAACCGGAACATGTCCTCCCATTCACTCTCTCCGAATGTTTTGTTAGCTCCATGGAGTAGGGGTCAGAGTAGTACCCAGTGACATTGACATTGAGTCATATACATTGCATTGCATTGCATTGCATGGCTATTGATGTTTACATTTACTATTATACATCGCTGTATTGTTTAAGGATGCCTTAAATTATGCTGTTAAATGTTAAGCATGCTATTATGTTGTTAACTGCTTAACATGATTTATACTGAGAACCTTTGTAAGCATGTTGGGTACGTTGTTACCCGGTGAGTCGTCCCGTTTTTGCTACTGCTGTTTTGTTGTGTTGATGAACGGGAATCTCACCCATATCTGTATGTTTTCTGCTGGTACTTGCTGTTGCTGTTTGAACAGATGGACGCGACGATGGTTCCGCTCCGCAGTCCCTTTGAGTTCGGAGGTGGACTCTTTTGCTGTTTTAGTTTTGTTGTCGGCCAGACTATGTCAGTTTTTGTAGTACCTTTTGGGAGCTATGACTCCTAGTACTTCTTGTATTTCTTATGTCAGTCATACATTAGACTTATGTCTGTATATAGTAATGTTGTTATTTCTGTTTCTGTTTTCTGTTTTCTGTATTATAATACTGTATGTATGTCCTAGTAATGCATGGTAAACCTAAGTTCACTTATTAGTATTATTTATTACCTTTACTAATCCCATTACATCTTTATGAAAAGAAAAGAAAAAGAAAAATCGTATTTTTCTGCATTAATAAATATTTTCGGCCTTATAAACGTTCGGGAATGTGACGCTCGGGAAAGGGTGTTGCACTGGCCATATCTTGTGCTATTGTAGCACCCCGATTTTCGAATTTTCCTAATTATTCAGTATTTATGAACTTATATTTTATTCGAGGCCTTATAGATGGCAATAAAATATTCTGACCAGATAGGAATGTCCTACACAACCATAGGAAGCCATGGTTAAGTTTTGGACGAAAGTTCAAACGGAGCCCGGTCTGCGTTTTTACTCTGACAGTATGATTTTACTGTCCAGAAGACCTAATTTTGAGTCATGAACGAAACAGTTAGGTTTTAAATAAAATTGCGAACTGTAGCGACGATTTTGATAAATTTCAAAATAAGTAAGTTCTCACGACTTTCTTGGGCGAAAACCTAAGTTGGATGAAGAACGGAGCTGAATACGGGATTTCAGTGACCCGCTACCGATAAGGTTGAAGTCACATGGTGTGTTATGACTCATCAGTGACTTATCAGTGTAATGATTACGTTTAGAAAATATCTGGACGTGAAATGACTAAAATGCCCTTGACCCTTTTCATAATTACCATTTGCCCTTGAATGAAAAGACCGTTTTGCCCCTGAGAATTTGTGGAATTACCATTTTGACCCTGTGACTCACCATGCCATCATTACCTTTCTAGAAATATCTAGATATTTATAAGGGAAATGACCAAAATGCCCCTAGTCTTTGAAGGAATTACCAAATTACCCTTTTGGTTATTTACAAGTTTCCCATGACATCAATATATATTTCTCTCTTTCTCTCTCTTGGCCATTTCGGCCACACTCACTCTCTCTTCTTTCTCTCACTTGTTCATCCAAATTCATAGAGTTCTTGAAGTTCTTCATGTGTTCTTCATAAGTTCGTCACAATAAACCCATTTTGATCTTCAAAAGTTGAAGTTTTTGAGTGAAAACTTTTTTCTTGACTAAACTTTGATCCTAGGAGGTATGATCCTCATCTTAACTCTCTCAATCTCTCTATTTCATCCCTTGAATCAATTGATTCATGAAGATCCAAGTTTAGATCTAGAACTTTGAAAATCCATAGAAAATTGTGGAAAAATCCTATGATCATGAAACCAATTTCTATGAAACCATCATCATCTGTACTTTGAGTGTCTAGAAGCATGAATCCAAAAGAAATTTTCTCCCTATTCTTCCATGGGAGGGCCGAATCCTAATCATGATGAAAGGATGGGTTTTGTTGTAATTTTTGGCTATATAGCACTTGTTCTAGCTTACTTGATGTCTCTGAACACTAAACCCAAGAGCAAAATATCAACCAAAGCTCCTAACCTATTTCTCCTCTTCATGGCCGAAACATATAGGGTGTAGAACCATGAGTTTTATCTCAAATTTTTGGGTCATAGGACTTGATTTAGTGTTAATCATGCTTAAGGACCAACCATCCAAAAGTTTGGAACCAAATGCGATCCCTAGCCTTTTTATCCTTTCATGGCAGAACCCTATACCTTCTTGGGGAAGAAAACTTATGTTTTTATGTTATAGATTGATGTTGCTTTGCTGTTTGAATTGAATTGTGTTTGATTGTTTTAGGCGACACGAACGGAACCGGAGCCGGAATCAAGAACCGATCTAGTTTGGAGTGAACACCTTTGTAAGGTAAAGGGAGTTAGTTCATTTTGAGTTCGGTAGCCTCATGGCATATGATTGATTAGTGTGTTATTATTGAATTAAGACTTGATGTATATGTATACTTATATCCTGGATTGATTGGATGTTAAGTGTTGTGCATAGCTGGTTATTTGATATAACTGTGGCATGGATGCCTTGGATGATATCTTATTGTGATATTGAACTGTTGATATATATATTTATACATAAATTTATATCCTGGATGAGCATAGGACTGGCTATGTCTCGATAATTGTTAAAAGACTCAGAATCGAAATTAAAGTTTTGAAGACCGTGTTTTGAAATTAAAAGTGGTTTTTGGAAAACGTGTTGTTTTGAAATTAAAAGTGGTTTTTGGAAAACGTGTTGCTTTTCAAGAAATGTATGTTCTTTTGGAAAGTATTTTCTTTTGAAAAGTATGTTCTTTTGAAATGTATGTTCTTTTGAAAAGTATGTTCTTTTGAAAAGTTTGTTCTTTTAAAAAATGGTTTTGTGAAAAGTCGTGCAAAATGTGTTTTATTCTGTAAAGTGTTTAAAAAGGGCGTGAAACCTTAGAAAATGGTTTTGTTTTCAAGAAAGCTTTTTTTCCCGAAAAATGTGGAAATGTTTTATTTCTAGAAAACAAGAATGTATTTTGTTTTCCAAGGTTGTTTTGAGAAAGTTTGACCGAAAAGGAAAATGATGAACCTTTGAGATGAACCCAAACCTAGTGGCCGAGACGTCGGGGCTAGTGTTTTGTGGATTGAGCACTCGGACTTCGTGTCCTGTGTTTTTGATTTGAGTGGGCTTAATGCCTTTTTGAAACGAGTCGTGGACTTTATGTCTAGACATTTGAATGATTTGAGTGGGCTTAATGCCTTTTTGAAACGAGTCGTGGACTTTATGCCTCGACATTTGAAAGAATGAACGCAAAGAAAACAGAAAACTTTCTTTGTACATGCATGAACCGGCAGACGTGCCATTTGAAACCGAGCTACAACTCTAGTAGTTGAGAATTTAATCAGTCAAGACCACTAGGTCTATAGGGGCATTCTGTGTTCGAGATCCCACAAGTGGCGGTGGCTTAGCAACCCCGTGCCGTGGTAAATCGGCTGCCAAACACGAATGAACTCGATCTGAGACTGGCGTATTCAAGATATGGTTATGATGTGGTACCCTGGAACAATTGTTGTTCGGACCTAAATAGAGAGGCCAACTCATGAGAACAATTGTGTTACAGGTGTTACTACGGCCTATCACTCGATGTTGGGAAGTTAGAATCTCCGGAGTACATGAATTAGAAAGATGATATTGAAGTCTCATGCATTATTATCAATCATGATTATGTTTGAGATATTATATTGTGTTGTATAGATAACTGTTCATATGACTGTATTTATGCTGTTTGTCGCCTGTGCGGCTATCGTGATAAACTTATCATATGAGTATCTCACCTTTGCCTGTACATGTTGGACACCCTGTTGTGTTTTTGGAACACATGTATAGATGTTGTTCATAGGTCCCCGCGGAGACGTGAGGACTCGGATGACGGAGTGTTCTGATGAAGTTGATGTTGGGTTGTACCCCAATGGCTACTTTTAGCCGACCAGCTTAAGAGTCTTTTATTTTGAGCAGTCTTATATTATATTACTGCACATATGTTGAAATTATATCTAAGTCTGTAATATGCTATATATTAGACCAGGTTTCATGCTTTGTTTATGTTTTATGAACAGTGAACATTGAATACTGATGTGCTGTAAGGAGTTTATTTCTTCATCTTGAGTTTGTATTGTCTATGCATGCAGAAAATTTTTAGATCCGCGTTTTCAAACGTTGCTATGTAATTATATTATTTTCCGAAAGCAACCAGCGTTTTATTTTCTTAATTTATTTCCGCATTAGAGTCCGAGTATGTAGCTCCAACGAGGGGGTGTTACATTAGTGGTATCAGAGCTGGTCGAGTCTTTCGGGAACCCTTGGGAAGTGAGTCTATTATGTTTGTGTTGTGTGATCTCTGTGTGAACTTTGTTTGAATTGTTTCTATGTTGAAGCAATGTGTGTTGACACACTAGAGGTCTGCGCTATGAGATCAAGGAGTCAGTGTTACCACTGGAGATCCGTACCTTCGGATAAGGAAGGGAGAACAAGAGTACTGCAGGAGGGCCGTCTAGGTCCAGGAACCTAAACCAGTACCAAAACCAGAAAGGGAAGCAGTCCCAGACGAAGCCATATTCCCGACCTTAAGGGAATGGTCAGAAACAGCAATCTTATCGTTCTGTCGCTTCTACTTACAGTGGAGGGGGGTGGAAACGACCAGAACCAAGGCCAAATCCGGAGATGTTTCAAATGTGGGAAACACGGACATCAAGCTAACAACTGCGAGCTGGAAGGAGTTCTATGTTTCCGATGCGGGAAGATAGGACATTTCATGAGGGAGTGCCCTACACCAAAAACCAAGCCAGTCAACAATGTTCGAACTGCTAGACCCACAGCGAGGGGAAGGGTTTATACCATGACTGGCATTGATGCTTCCAAATCTGATGATCTCATACAAGGTAGTTGCATCATAGCTGGTAATCTCCTAACTGTACTATTCGATTTGGGTGCAACGCATTCGTTATCTCTTTGGATTGTGTGAGACAATTAGACTTGCCTGTTTCTCAGTTGTCTTTTGATTTGATGGTCACTACTCCAACCGCCAAACCTGTTACTGTCAATACAGTATGTTTGAATTGTCCTGCTACTGTTCATGGTAGGAACTTTCTTGTGGACTTAATATGTTTGCCTTTGACACAATTGGATGTGATTCTAGGCATGGATTGGTTATCTTCCAACCTTATCCTTTTAGATTGTGCACATAGAACCTTAGTTTTTCCTGACCCTGAGGTTTCTGGATTTATAACTGCCAACCAAGTAGGAGCTTCTTTGAAAGAACGAGATCAGGGATACATGCTTCTATCCTGTTTAGAAATCGAGAGGGATGTTATCTTGAGCGATGTGCCGGTTGTGAAAGATTTTCCGGAAGTTTTTTCCAAAGGACATACCAGGTTTGACACCTGTGAGGGACATCGAGTTTGCGATCGACTTAGTTCCAGGATCCGGTCCGATCTCTATAGCTCCATATAGGATGTCACCTACGGAGTTAGCCGAGCTGAAGACTCAACTAGAGGATCTGTTGTCCAAGCGGTTTGTGAGGCCAAGTGTGTCCTCGTGGGGAGCACCAGTGTTATTAGTGAAGAAGAAGGACAGGAGTTCAAGACTCTGTGTGGATTATCGTCAACTCAACGAGATAAAGATCAAGAACGAGTATCCTCTACCCCGCATAGATGACTTGATGGATTAACTTCAAGGACTGTCTTTTCAAAGATTGATATGAGATCCGGTTATCACCAGATCAGAGTAAAGAATGAGGACGTACCCAAGACTGCATTCAGGACTCGTTATGGTCACTATGAGTACCTCGTGATGCCTTTCGGAGTGACCAACGCGCCTACTATCTTCATGGACTACATGAATAGGATTTTCCATCCGTATTTGGATCGATTTGTCGTCGTGTTTATAGGCAATATTCTCATCTACTCGAAAAGTCCCGAGGAGCATGAGGAACATCTACGACAAGTTTTGCAGATCCTTCACAAGGAGAAGTTGCACACAAAGCTAACCAAGTGCAAGTTTTGGCTGGATGAAGTCAAATTCTTGGGACACGTGATTTCGAAGGAAGGAATTGCCGTCGATCCTACAAAAGTAGAAGCAGTACTTTTATGGGAGAGACCCAAGACTGTGATAGAAATCCGCAGTTTCATTGGACTAGCTGGTTACTACAAAAGGTTCATCGAAGGATTTTCGAAGATTGTTGCACCGTTGACTCAGCTAACGAGGAAGGACCAACCGTATACGTGGAATGACAAGTGTGAGGAAAGTTTTCAAACGATGAAGGAACATTTAACAACCTCACCAGTGTTAGTACTACCTAAGCCAGAAGAACCGTACGAAGTGTACTCTGATACCTCGCATCAAGGTTTAGGATGTGTGCTTATGCAACATCGGAAGGTTGTAGCGTATGTTTCGCGCCAGTTGAAGACTCATGAGAGGAATTACCTGACGCACGACCTTGAGTTAGCTGTTGAAGATCTGGAGACACTACTTGTATGGATCCAAGTTCGACGTCTTCAGTGACCACAAAAGTTTGAAGTACCTGTTCGATCAAAAGGAACTTAACATGAGGCAGAGACGTTGGAGGGAATTTCTTAAGGACTATGACTTCACTTTGCTGTACCATCCCGGGGAAGCAAATGTCGTTGCAGACGCTCTGAGTTAAAGAGCTAGAATTGATAGAACAGTTTCGTGATCTCAATCTGGCTGTGGAAGTAAACAACGAGAAGATTTGTTTAGGAATGATCAAGGTATCTAGTGGACTGATGGAGACGATCTGTGAACAACAAGCAACTGATGAGTACCTCCAAGAGAAAAAGGAGTTACTGGGACAAGTGTACTGTGATACCTCGCATCAAGGTTTAGGATGTGTGCTTTTGCAACATCGGAAGGTTGTAGCGTATGTTTCGCGCCAGTTGAAGACTCATGAGAGGAATTACCTGACGCACGACCTTGAGTTAGCTGTTGAAGATCTGGAGACACTACTTGTATGGATCCAAGTTCGACGTCTTCAGTGACCACAAAAGTTTGAAGTACCTGTTCGATCAAAAGGAACTTAACATGAGGCAGAGACGTTGGAGGGAATTTCTTAAGGACTATGACTTCACTTTGCTATACCATCCCGGGGAAGCAAATGTCGTTGCAGACGCTCTGAGTTAAAGAGCTAGAATTGATAGAACAGTTTCGTGATCTCGATCTGGCTGTGGAAGTAAACAACGAGAAGATTTGTTTGGGAATGATCAAGGTATCTAGTGGACTGATGGAGACGATCCGTGAACAACAAGCAACTGATGAGTACCTCCAAGAGAAAAAGGAGTTACTGGGACAAGAGAAAGCTGCAGAGTTCAGTTTGGGAACTGATGGCATCTTGAGATGCAATGGACGAGTTTGTGTACGGAGCAACCCGGAGATGAGGGAATTGATTCTGGACGAACCTTTGTACTCACACCCCTGCGTAACCCTCAGTGTATTAGAAATTTGAGTGGATTGGTTTAAAAGTAACCTTTGGCCTAAACTGTTTCATGTCATTCTATCGAAAGATTTGTTAGGACTATTCCTTGAGTTGTAACACAGGCGAATTCCTGATATTGAAAGTTTCTTGATGAAACTTAGTCGAATCACTTTTACTATTGGTAACTGTGATCCAGTCTGAGATTTTTGCCAAACTGTTTACCTTTCGATTCCCTGATTTGTTGGAGAATTCTTATGAAAGAAGGGACTTTATTAGAGTCATGGTTGTAAACATGTATTAGCTATGCATTTTTACACTCACGAGCCTACTGAAGAATCTTTTTACATACTGGATATTCCTATACTCGTTTTCGAGGGATAAAATCCTTCTATATACTTTCCTGTGAGAGTAATACCAAGAAAATTTCTTCTGTCGGAAGATTTCTTCCTTAATCTTCGAGGGCCGAGTAGCGATCAAATCCAACTGTTTGCCCTCAACTCAAGTGGACAAGCAAGAAGATGTTTCGATCTTTGAAGGACTGGGTGGGAGTAAGTGTATTACTCTAACTACGAACATCCTCCTGTCAGCAGGATACACGAGAAGAGATGGGCGTTCTGTTAAAGTATGGCGTGGTGGATGAGATGTGGAACCTGGGGAATCAAGAGGGTACTGTCCAGTTTTGAGTCACGAAATTTTGAGGACGAAATTTTTTTAGAGGGGTAGTAATGTAACACCTCGATTTTCGAGTTTTCCTAATTATTCAGTATTTATGAACTTATATTTTATTCGAGGCCTTAGAGATGGCAATAAAATATTCTGACCAGATAGGAATGTCCTACACAACCATAGGAAGCCATGGTTAAGTTTCGGGCGAAAGCTCAAACAGAGCCCGGTCTGCGTTTTTACTCTGACAGTATGATTTTACTATCCAGACGACCTAATTTTGAGTCGTGAATGAAACAGTTAGGTTTTAAATAAAATTGCGAACTATATCGACGATTGTGATAAATTTCAAAATAAGTAAGTTCTCACGACTTTCTTGGGCGAAAACCTAAGTCGGATGAACAACGGAGCTGAATACGGGATTTCAGTGACCCCTACGGATAAGGTTGAAGTCACATGGTGTGTTATGACTCATCAGTGACTTATCAGTGTAATGATTACGTTTAGAAAATATCTGGACGTGAAATGACTAAAATGCCCTTGACCCTTTTCATAATTACCATTTGCCCTTGAATGAAAAGACCGTTTTGCCCCTGAGAATTTATGGAATAACCATTCTGACCCTGTGACTCACCATGTCATCATTACCTTTCTAGAAATATCTAGATATTTATAAGGGAAATGACCAAAATGCCCCTAGTCTTTGAAGGAATTACCAAATTACCCTTTTGGTTATTTACAAGTTTGCCATGACATCAATATATATTTCTCTCTTTCTCTCTCTTGGCCATTTCGGCCACACTCTTTCTCTCTTCTTTCTCTCACTTGTTCATCCAAATTCATAGAGTTCTTGAAGTTCTTCATGTGTTCTTCATAAGTTCTTCACAAAAAATCCAATTTGATCTTCAAAAGTTGAAGTTTTTGAGTGAAAACTTGTTTCTTCTTCACTAATCTTTGATCCTAGGAGGTATGATCCTCATCTTAACTCTCTCAATCTCTCTATTTCATCTCTTGAATCACTTGATTCATGAAGATCCAAGTTTAGATCTAGAATTTTGAAAATCGATAGAAAATTAAAGAAAAATCCTATGATCATGAAACCAATTTCTATGAAACCATCATGATGTGTAATTTGAGTGTCCAGAAGCATGAACCCAAAAGAAATTTTCTCCATATTCTTCCATGGGAGGGCCGAATCCTAATCATGATGAAAGGATGGGTTTTGTTGTAATTTTTGGCTATATAGCACTTGTTCTAGCTTACTTGATGTCTTTGAACACTAAACCCAAGAGCAAAACATCAACCAAAGCTCCTAACCTATTTCTCCTCTTTATGGCCGAAACATATAGGGTGTAGAACCATGAGTTTTGTCTCAAATTTTTGGGTCATAGGACTTGATTTAGTGTTAATCATGCTTAAGGACCAACCATCCAAAAGTTTGGAACCAAATGCGATCCCTAGCCTTTTTATCCTTTCTTGGCAGAACCCTATACCTTCTTGGGGAAGAAAACTTACGTTTTGATGTTATAGATTGATTTTGATTTGTTGTTTGAATTGAATTGTGTTTGATTATTTTAGGCGACGCGAACGGAACCGGAGCCGGAACCGAGAACCGATCTAGTTTGGAGTGAACACCTTTGTGAGGTAAAGGGAGGTAGTTCATTTTGAGTTTGGTAGCCTCATGGAATATGATTGATTAGTGTGTTATTATTGAATTAAGACTTGATGTATATGTATACTTATATCCTAGATTGATTGGATGTTAAGTGTTGTGCATAGCTGGTTATTTGATATAACTGTGGCATGGATGCCTTGGATGATATCTTATTGTGATATTCAACTGTTGATATATATATATCTATACATATATTTATATCCTGGATGAGCATAGGACTGGCTATGCCTCGATAATTGTTAAAAGACTCGGAATCGAAATCAAAGTTTTGAAGACCGTGTTTTGAAATTAAAAGTGATTTTTGGAAAACGTGTTGCTTTTCAAGAAATGTATGTTCTTTTGAAAAGTATGTTCTTTTGAAATGTATGTTCTTTTGAAAAGTATGTTCTTTGGAAAAGTATTTTCATTTGAAATGTATGTTCTTTTGAAAAGTATGTTCTTTTAAAAAGTGGTTTTGTGAAATGTCGTGCAAAATGTGTTTTATTCTGTAAAGTGTTTAAAAAGGGCGTGAAACCTTAGAAAACGGTTTTGTTTTCAAGAAAGGTTTTTTTCCCGAAAAATGTGGAAATGTTTTATTTCAAGAAAACAGGAGTGTATTTTGTTTTCCAAGGTTGTTTTGAGAAAGTTTGACCGAAAAGGAAAATGATGAACCTTTGAGATGAACCCAAACCTAGTGGCCGAGACGTCGGGGCTAGTGTTTTGTGGATTGAGCACTCGGACTTCGTGTCCTATGTTTTTGATTTGAGTGGGCTTAATGCCCTTTTGAAACGAGTCGTGGACTTTATGTCTCGACATTTGAAAGAATGAAAGCAAAGAAAACAGAAAACTTTCTTTGTACATGCATGAACCGGCAGACGTGCCATTTGAAACCGAGCTACAGCTCTAGTAGTTGAGAATTTAATCAGTCAAGACCACTTGGTGTATAGGGGCATTCTGTGTTCGAGTTCCCACAAGTGGCCGGTGGCGTAGCAACCCCGTGCCGTGGTAAATCGGCTGCCAAACACGAATGAACTCGATCTGAGACTGGCGTATTCAGGATATGGTTATGACGTGGTACCCTGGAACAATTGTTGTTCGGACCTAAATAGAGAGGCCAACTCATGAGAACAATTGTGTTACGGGTGTTACTACGGCCTACCGCTCGCCTGTGCGGCTATCATGATAAACTTATCATATGAGTATCTCACCTTTGCCTGTACATGTTGGACACCCTGTTTTGTTTTTGGAACACATGTATAGATGTTGTTCATAGGTCCCTGCGGAGACGTGAGGACTCGGATGACGGAGTATTCCGAGGTACACTCATCCAAATGAAGTGATATTGGTTTAGTTAGTAAGATAAGTTAAATACCCACAAGTTTGCTAAATAAGTCGAGATCTAAGTTAATCTCTATCCCACTGAAATTCCATCTTCAAGCTGGAGATGTGATACTGTTCGTGATAGTCTGAACAAGCAAGCGCCTGCTGACAATTTCTGGAGCTTTATGCATTTAAATGCATCGTTCTTGGTATCTTTGGAACGTTCAGGGAAATATCTGCAACTCTCATGAAGTGTTCGAGAGGCGACATCGATCTCTATCTTTGTCAAATTGTATTCGTAAACGGGTGACATGATGCTGTTCCTGACAATCATACCTTTGTAGCATATACTGGCCATATCTTGTGCTATAGTTGTCCGAATTGGATGAAACCGGCGGCTCATTGAACCTAATATCCATATATTCAAGTGTCATGGAGTCATCCAATTTTAATTTGGCCGTTAAGAAGGTCAAGTAAGCATTATACACATACTTGTCAGCACGCTACGAGATAATCGGCCTTGTGAATGTGTCCAGTGGATAACCAAGCATCTTATCTCATTTAGGAAGCGTTCAGTGAAGCAAACCAAGCGTCAACTCAAAATACAGAACATTATGATGAATGGATAACTAATTTTGAGCAAAATATTAAAATATTGAATGTCTAAGCTTGACCAGAAAATGAGGTACGATTTTCGATAAAGTTCTGAAGCATCAGAAGAAGGTAAAAGCTTCAGCAACTCTAATAGAAGAAAGAGAAAATAAGCCTGAACAAAGACAAAATTACTATAGCTGCAAAAGCAAAAACACTGAAGATTGAAGTCAAGTGTCTGCTGCCGGCAAGCAAGGGTCCTAACCGTCGTATTCTGAGGTACACTCATCCAAATGAAGTGATCTTGGTTTAGTTAGTAAGATAAGTTAAATACCCACAAGTTTGCTATATAAGGCGAGATCTGAGTTAATCTCTATCCCACTGAAATTCCATCTTCAAGCCGGAGATGTGATACTGTTCGCGATAGTCTGAACATGCAAGCGCCTGCTGACAATTTCTGGAGCTTTATGCGTTCAAATGCATCTTTCTTGGTATCTTTGGAACGTTCTGGGAAATATCTGCAACTCTCATGAAGTGTTCGAGAGGCGACATCGATCTCTATCTTTGTCAAATTGTATCCGTAAACGGGTGACATGATGCTGTTCCTGACAATCATACCTTTGTAGCATATACTGGCCATATCTTGTGCTATAGTTGTCCGAATTGGATGAAACCGGCGGCTCATTGAACCTAATATCCATATATTCAAGTGTCGTGGAGTCATCCAATTTTAATTTGGCCGTTAAGAGGGTTAAGTAAGCATTATACACATACTTGTCAGCACGCTATGAGATAATCGGCCTTGTGAATGTGCCCAGTGGATAACCAAGCATCTTATCTCATTTAGGAAGCGTTCAGTGAAGCAAACCAAGCGTCAACTCAAAATACAGAACATTATGATGAATGGATAACTAATTTTGAGCAAAATATTAAAATATTGAATGTCTAAGCTTGACTAGAAAATGAGGTACGATTTTCGATAAAGTTCTGAAGCATCAGAAGAAGGTAAAAGCTTCAGCAACTCTAATAGAAGAAAGAGAAAATAAGCCTGAACAAAGACAAAATTACTATAGCTGCAAAAGCAAAAACACTGAAGATTGAAGTCAAGCGTCAGCTGCCGGCAAGCAAGGGTCCTAACCGTCGTATTCTGAGGTACACTCATCCAAATGAAGTGATCTTGGTATAGTTAGTAAGATAAGTTAAATACCCACAAGTTTGCTATATAAGGCGAGATCTGAGTTAATCTCTATCCCAGTGAAATTCCATCTTCAAGCCGGAGATGTGATACTGTTCGCGATAGTCTGAACATGCAAGCGCCTGCTGACAATTTCTGGAGCTTTATGCGTTCAAATGCATCTTTCTTGGTATCTTTGGAACGCTCAGGTAAATATCTGCAACTCTCATGAAGTGTTCGAGTGGCGACATCGATCTCTATCTTTGTCAAATTGTATCCGTAAACGGGTGACGTGATGCTGTTCCGGACAGTCATACCATTGCAGCATATACTGGCCATATCTTGTGCTATAGTTGTCCGTATTGGATGAAACCGGCGGCTCATTGAACCTAATATCCATATATTCAAGTGTCATGGAGACATCCAATTTTAATTTGGCCGTTAAGAGGGTCAAGTAAGCATAATACACAAACTTGTCAGCATGCTACGAGATAATCGGCCTTGTGAATGTTCCCAATGGATAACCAAGCGTCTTATCTCATTTGGGAAGCGTTCAGTGAAGCAAACCAAGCGTCAACTCAGAATACAGAACATTATGACAAATGCAGAAGTAATTTTGAATGAAATATTAAAATATTCAAAGTCCAAGCTTGACCAGAAAATGAGATACGATTTTCGATAAAGTTCTCAAGCATCAGAAGAAGGTAAAAGATTCAGCAACTCGAACAGAAGAAAGAGAAAAGAGGCCTGAACAAAGACAAAATTACTATAGCTGCAAAAGCAAAAACACTAAAGATTGAAGTCAAGCATCTGCTGCCGGCAATCAAGCGTCCGAAATGACGTATTTGGAGGTACACTCATCCAAATGAAGTGATCTTGGTTTAGTTAGTGACATAAGTTAAATACCCACAAGTTTGCTAAATAAGTCGAGATCTAAGTTAATCTCTATCCCACTGAAATTCCATCTTCAAACTGGAGATATGATACTGTTCGCGATAATCTGAACATGCAAGCGCCTGCTGACAATTTCTGGAGCTTTATGTGTTTAAATGCATCGTTCTTCGTATCTTTGGAACGCTCAGGGAAATATCTGCAAGTCTCATGAAGTGGTCGAGAGGCGACATCGATCTCTATCTTTGTCAAATTTTTTCCCGTAAACGGATGACGTGATGCTGTTCCTGACAGTCATACCTTTGTAGCATATACTGGCCATATCTTGTGCTATAGTTGTCCGAATTGGATGAAACCGGCGGCTCATTAAACCTAATATCCATATATACAAGTGTCATGCAGACATCGAATTTTAAGTTGGCCGTTAAGAGGGTCATGTAAGCATAATACGCAAACTTGTCAGAATGCAACGAGATAAACAGCCTGGTGAATGTGCCCAGTGGATAACCAAGCGTCTTATCTCATTTAGGAAGCGTTCAGTGAAGCAAACCAAACGTCTACTCAGAATACAGAACAATATGATGAATGGATAACTAATTTTGAGAAAAATATTAAAATATCGAATGTCTAAGCTTGACCAGAAAATGAGGTACGATTTTCAATAAAGTTCTGAAGCATCAGAAGAAGGTAAAAGCTTCAGAACTCTAATAGAAGAAAGAGAAAAGAAGCCTGAACAAAGACAAAATTACTATAGCTGCAAAAGCAAAAACACTGAAGATTGAAGTCAAGCGTCTGCTGCCGGCAAGCAAGGGTCCTAAACGTCGTATTCTTAGGTACACTCATCCAAATGAAGTGATCTTGGTTTAGTTAGTAAGATAAGTTAAATACCCACAAGTTTGCTATATAAGTCGAGATCTGAGTTAATCTCTATCCCACTGAAATTCCATCTTCAAGCCGGAGATGTGATACTGTTCGCGATAGTCTGAACATGCAAGCGCCTGCTGACAATTTTTGGAGCTTTATGCGTTCAAATGCATCGTTCTTGGTATCTTTGGAACGCTCAGGTAAATATCTACAACTCTCATTAAGTGTTCGAGAGGCGACATCGATCTCTATCTTTGTCAAATTGTATCCGTAAACGGGTGACGTGATACTGTTCCTGACAGTCATACCTTTGCAGCATATACTGGCCATATCTTGTGCTATAGTTGTCCGTATTGGATGAAACCGGCGGCTCATTGAACCTAATATCCATATATTCAAGTGTCATGGAGACATCCAATTTTAATTTGGCCGTTAAGAGGGTCAAGTAAGCATAATACACAAACTTGTCAGCATGCTACGAGATAATCGGCCTTGTGAATGTTCACAATGGATAACCAAGCGTCTTATCTCATTTGGGAAGCGTTCAGTGAAGCAAACCAAGCGTCAACTCAGAATACAGAACATTATGACGAATGCAGAAGTAATTTTGAATGAAATATTAAAATATTCAAAGTCCAAGCTTGACCAGAAAAAGAGATACGATTTTCGATAAAGTTCTCAAGCATCAGAAGAAGGTAAAAGATTCAGCAACTCGAACAGAAGAAAGAGAAAAGAGGCCTGAACAAAGACAAAATTACTATAGCTGCAAAAGCAAAAACACTAAAGATTGAAGTCAAGCATCTGCTGCCGGCAATCAAGCGTCTGAAACGACGTATTCTGAGGTACACTCATCCAAATGAAGTGATCTTGGTTTAGTTAGTGAGATAAGTTAAATACCCACAAGTTTGCTAAATAAGTCGAGATCTAAGTTAATCTCTATCCCACTGAAATTCCATCTTCAAGCTGGAGATGTGATACTGTTCGCGATAATCTGAACATGCAAGCGCCTGCTGACAATTTCTGGAGCTTTATGTGTTTAAATTCATCGTTCTTCGTATCTTTGGAACGCTCAGGGAAATATCTGCAAGTCTCATGAAGTGGTCGAGAGGCGACATCGATCTCTATCTTTGTCAAATTTTTTTTCGTAAACGGATGACGTGATGCTGTTCCTGACAGTCATACCTTTGTAGCATATACTGGCCATATCTTGTGCTATAGTTGTCCGAATTAGATGAAACCGGCGGCTCATTAAACCTAATATCCATATATACAAGTGTCATGCAGACATCGAATTTTAAGTTGGCCGTTAAGAGGGTCATGTAAGCATATTACACAAACTTGTCAGAATGCAACGAGATAAACAGCCTGGTGAATGTGCCCAGTGGATAACCAAGCGTCTTATCTCATTTAGGAAGCGTTCAGTGAAGCAAACCAAACGTCTACTCAGAATACAGAACAATATGATGAATGGATAACTAATTTTGAGAAAAATATTAAAATATCGAATGTCTAAGCTTGACCAGAAAATGAGGTACGATTTTCAATAAAGTTCTGAAGCATCAGAAGAAGGTAAAAGCTTCAGAACTCTAATAGAAGAAAGAGAAAAGAAGCCTGAACAAAGACAAAATTACTATAGCTGCAAAAGCAAAAACACTGAAGATTGAAGTCAAGCGTCTGCTGCCGGCAAGCAAGGGTCCTAAACGTCGTATTCTGAGGTACACTCATCCAAATGAAGTGATCTTGGTTTAGTTAGTAAGATAAGTTAAATACCCACAAGTTTGCTATATAAGTCGAGATCTGAGTTAATCTCTATCCCACTGAAATTCCATCTTCAAGCCGGAGATGTGATACTGTTCGCGATAGTCTGAACATGCAAGCGCCTGCTGACAATTTTTGGAGCTTTATGCGTTCAAATGCATCGTTCTTGGTATCTTTGGAACGCTCAGGTAAATATCTACAACTCTCATTAAGTGTTCGAGAGGCGACATCGATCTCTATCTTTGTCAAATTGTATCCGTAAACGGGTGACGTGATACTGTTCCTGACAGTCATACCTTTGCAGCATATACTGGCCATATCTTGTGCTATAGTTGTCCGTATTGGATGAAACCGGCGGCTCATTGAACCTAATATCCATATATTCAAGTGTCATGGAGACATCCAATTTTAATTTGGCCGTTAAGAGGGTCAAGTAAGCATAATACACAAACTTGTCAGCATGCTACGAGATAATCGGCCTTGTGAATGTTCACAATGGATAACCAAGCGTCTTATCTCATTTGAGAAGCGTTCAGTGAAGCAAACCAAGCGTCAACTCAGAATACAGAACATTATGACGAATGCAGAAGTAATTTTGAATGAAATATTAAAATATTCAAAGTCCAAGCTTGACCAGAAAAAGAGATACGATTTTCGATAAAGTTCTCAAGCATCAGAAGAAGGTAAAAGATTCAGCAACTCGAACAGAAGAAAGAGAAAAGAGGCCTGAACAAAGACAAAATTACTATAGCTGCAAAAGCAAAAACACTAAAGATTGAAGTCAAGCATCTGCTGCCGGCAATCAAGCGTCTGAAACGACGTATTCTGAGGTACACTCATCCAAATGAAGTGATCTTGGTTTATTTAGTGAGATAAGTTAAATACCCACAAGTTTGCTAAATAAGTCGAGATCTAAGTTAATCTCTATCCCACTGAAATTCCATCTTCAAGCTGGAGATGTGATACTGTTCGCGATAATCTGAACATGCAAGCGCCTGCTGACAATTTCTGGAGCTTTATGTGTTTAAATTCATCGTTCTTCGTATCTTTGGAACGCTCAGGGAAATATCTGCAAGTCTCATGAAGTGGTCGAGAGGCGACATTGATCTCTATCTTTGTCAAATTTTTTTTCGTAAACGGATGACGTGATGCTGTTCCTGACAGTCATACCTTTGTAGCATATACTGGCCATATCTTGTGCTATAGTTGTCCGAATTGGATGAAACCGGCGGCTCATTAAACCTAATATCCATATATACAAGTGTCATGCAGACATCGAATTTTAAGTTGGCCGTTAAGAGGGTCATGTAAGCATATTACACAAACTTGTCAGAATGCAACGAGATAAACAGCCTGGTGAATGTGCCCAGTGGATAACCAAGCGTCTTATCTCATTTAGGAAGCGTTCAGTGAAGCAAACCAAACGTCTACTCAGAATACAGAACAATATGATGAATGGATAACTAATTTTGAGAAAAATATTAAAATATCGAATGTCTAAGCTTGACCAGAAAATGAGGTACGATTTTCAATAAAGTTCTGAAGCATCAGAAGAAGGTAAAAGCTTCAGAACTCTAATAGAAGAAAGAGAAAAGAAGCCTGAACAAAGACAAAATTACTATAGCTGCAAAAGCAAAAACACTGAAGATTGAAGTCAAGCGTCTGCTGCCGGCAAGCAAGGGTCCTAAACGTCGTATTCTGAGGTACACTCATCCAAATGAAGTGATCTTGGTTTAGTTAGTAAGATAAGTTAAATACCCACAAGTTTGCTATATAAGTCGAGATCTGAGTTAATCTCTATCCCACTGAAATTCCATCTTCAAGCCGGAGATGTGATACTGTTCGCGATAGTCTGAACATGCAAGCGCCTGCTGACAATTTTTGGAGCTTTATGCGTTCAAATGCATCGTTCTTGGTATCTTTGGAACGCTCAGGTAAATATCTACAACTCTCATTAAGTGTTCGAGAGGCGACATCGATCTCTATCTTTGTCAAATTTTTTTTCGTAAACGGATGACGTGATCCTGTTCCTGACAGTCATACCTTTGTAGCATATACTGGCCATATCTTGTGCTATAGTTATCCGAATTGGATGAAACCGGTGGCTCATTAAACCTAATATCCATATGAGCAAGTGTCATGGAGACATCGAATTTTAAGTTGGCCGTTAAGAGGGTCAAGTAAGCATAATACACAAACTTGTCAGAATGCAACGAGATAAACAGCCTTGTGAATGTGCCCAGTGGATAACCAAGCGTCTTATCTCGTTTAGGAAGTGTCCAGTGAAGCAAACCTAGCGTCTACTCAGAATACAAAACATTATGATGAATGGATAACTAATTTTGTGCAAAATATTAAAATATCGAATGTCTAAGCTTGACCAGAAAATGAGGTACGATTTTCGATAAAGTTCTGAAGCATCAGAAGAAGGTAAAAGCTTCAGCAACTCTAATAGAAGAAAGAGAAAAGAAGCCTGAATAAAGACAAAATTACTATAGCTGCAAAAGCAAAAACACTGAAGATTGAAGTCAAGTGTCTGCTGCCGGCAAGCAAGGGTCCTAAACATCGTATTCTGAGGTACACTCATCCAAATGAAGTGATCTTGGTTTAGTTAGTAAGATAAGTTAAATAACCACAAGTTTGCTATATAAGTCGAGATCTGAGTTAATCTCTTTCCCAGTGAAATTCCTTCTTCAAGCTGGAGATGTGATGTTGTTCGTGATAGTCAGAACATGCAAGTGCCTGCTGACAATTTCTGGAGCTTTTTGTGTTTAAATGCATCGTTCTTGGTATCATTGGAACGCTCGGGAAAATATCTGCAACTCTAATGAAGAGGTCGAGAGGCGACATCGATCTCTATCTTTGTCAAATTGTATCCTTAAACGGGTGACGTGATGCTGTTCCTGCCAGTCATACCTTTGTAGCATATACTAGCCATATCTTGTGCTATAGTAGTCCGAATTGGATGAAATTGGCAGCTAATTAAACCTAATATCCATATATACAAGTGACATGGAGACGTCGAATTTTAATTTGGCCGTTAAGAGGGTCAAGTAAGCATAATACACAAACTTGTCAGCATGCTACGAGATAAACAGCCTTGTGAATGTGCCATGTGGATTACAAAGCGTCTTATCTCATTTAGGAAGTGTCCAGTGAAGCAAACCAAGCGTCAACTCAGAGTACAGAACATTATGATGAATAGAGAAGTAATTTTGAATGAAATATTAAAATATTCAAAGTCCAAGCTTGACCAGGAAATGAGATACGATTTTTGATAAAGTTCAGAAGCATCAGAAGAAGGTAAAAGCTTCAGCAACTCGAACAGAAGAAAGATAAAAGAAGCATTAACAAAGAAAAAATTACCATAGCTGCAAAAGCTAAAACACTGAAGATTGAAGTCAAGCATCTACTGCCGGCAATCAGCGTCCGAAACGTCGTATTCTGAGGTACACTCATCCAAATGAAGTGATCTTGGTTTAGTTAGTGACATAAGTTAAATACCCACAAGTTTGCTAAATAAGTCGAGATCTAAGTTAATCTCTATCCCACTGAAATTCCATCTTGAAGTTGGAGATGTGATATAGTTCGCGATAGTCTGAACATGCATGCGCCTGCTGACAATTTCTGGAGCTTTATGTGTTTAAATGCATCGTTCTTGCTATCGTTGGAACGCTCAGAAAAATATCTGCAACTCTCATGAAGTGGTCGAGAGGCGACATCGATCTCTATCTTTGTCAAATTTTTTTCCGTAAACGGGTGACGTGATGCTGTTCCTGACAGTCATACCTTTGTAGCATATACTGGCCATATCTTGTGCTATAGTTGTCCAAATTGGATGAAACCGGTGGCTCATTAAACCTAATATCCATATATACAAGTGTGATGGAGACATCGAATTTTATTTTGGCAGTTAAGAGGGTCAAGTAAGCATAATACACAAACTTGTCAGAATGCTACGAGATAAACAGCCTTGTGAATGTGCCCAGTGGATAACCAAGCGTCTTATCTCATTTAGGAAGCGTCCAATGAAGCAAACCAAGCGTCTACTCAGAATACAGAACATTATGATGAATGGATAAGTAATTTTGAACAAAAAATTAAAATATCGAATGTCTAAGCTTGACCAGAAAATGAGGTACGATTTTCGATAAAGTTCTGAAGCATCAGAAGAAGGTAAAAACTTCAGCAACTCAAATAGAAGAAAGAGAAAAGAAGCCTGAACAAAGAGAAAATTACTATAGCAGCAAAAGTAAAACCACTGAAGATTGAAGTCAAGCGTCTGCTGCCGGCAAGCAAGGGTCCTAAACGTCGTATTCTGAGGTACACTCATCCAAATGAAGTGATCTTGGTTTAGTTAGTAAGATAAGTTAAATACCCACAAGTTTGCTATATAACTCTAGATCTGAGTTAATCTCTATCCCACTGAAATTCCATCTTCAAGCTGGAGATGTGATACTGTTCGCGATAGTCTGAACATGCAAGCGCCTGCTGACAATTTCTGGAGCTTTATGCGTTTAAATGCATCGTTCTTGGTATCTTTGCAACGCTCAGGGAAATATATGCAACTCTCATGAAGTGTTCTAGAGGCGACATCGATCTCTATCTTTGTCAAATTGTATCCGTAAACGGGTGACGTGATGTTGTTCCTGCCAGTCATACCTTTATAGCATATACTGGCCATATCTTGTGCTATAGTAGTCCGAATTGGATGAAATTGGCGGCTCATTAAACCTAGTATCCACATATACAAGTGTCATAGAGACGTCGAATTTTAATTTGGCCGTTAAGAGGGTCAAGTAAGCATAATACACAAACTTGTCAGCATGCTACGAGATAAACAGCCTTGTGAATGTGCCCAGTGGATAACCAAGCGTCTTATCGCATTTAGGAAGTGTCCAGTGAAGCAAACCAAGCGTCAACTCAGAATACAGAACATTATGATGAATGGAGAAGTAATTTTGAAAAAAATATTAAAATATTCAAAGTCCAAGCTTGACCAGAAAATGAGATACGATTTTCGATAAAGTTCTGAGGCATCAGAAGAAGGTAAATGCTTCAGCAACTCGAACAGAGGAAAGAGAAAAGAAGCCTGAAAAAAGACAAAATTACAATAGCTGCAAAAGCAAAAACACTGAAGATTGAAGTCAAGCATCTGCTGCCGGCAATCAGGCTTCCGAAACGTCGTATTCTGAGGTACACTCATCCAAATGAAGTGATATTGGTTTAGTTAGTAAGATAAGTTAAATACCCACAAGTTTGCTAAATAAGTCGAGATCTAAGTTAATCTCTATCCCACTGAAATTCCATCTTCAAGCTGGAGATGTGATACTGTTCGCGATAATCTGAACATGCAAGCGCCTGCTGACAATTTCTGGAGCTTTCTGTGTTTAAATGCATCTTTCTTCGTATCTTTGGAACGCTCAGGGAAATATCTGCAAGTCTCATGAAGTGGTCGAGAGGCGACATCGATCACTATCTTTGTCAAATTTTTTTCCGTAAACGGATGACGTGATGCTGTTTCTGACAGTCATACCTTTGTAGCATATACTGGCCATATCTTGTGCTATAGTTGTCCGAATTGGATGAAACCGGTGGCTCATTAAACCTAATATCCATATATACACGTGTCATGGAGACATCGAATTTTAAGTTGGCTGTTAAGAGGGTCAAGTAAGCATAATACACAAACTTGTCAGAATGCAACGAGATAAACAACCTTGTGAATGTGCCCAGTGGATAACCAAGCGTCTTATCTCATTTAGGAAGTGTCCAGTGAAGCAAACCAAGCGTCTACTCAGAATACAGAACATTATGATGAATGGATAACTAATTTTGAGCAAAATATTTAAATATCGAATGTCTAAGCTTGACCAGAAAATGAGGTACGATTTTCGATAAAGTTCTGAAGCATCAGAAGAAGGTAAAAGCTTCAGCAACTCTAATAGAAGAAAGAGAAAATAAGCCTGAACAAAGACAAAATTACTATAGCTGCAAAAGCAAAAACACTAAAGATTGAAGTCAAGCATCTGCTGCCGGCAATCAAGCGTCTGAAACGACGTATTCTGAGGTACACTCATCCAAATGAAGTGATCTTGGTTTAGTTAGTGAGATAAGTTAAATACCCACAAGTTTGCTAAATAAGTCGAGATCTAAGTTAATCTCTATCCCACTGAAATTCCATCTTCAAGCTGGAGATGTGATACTGTTCGCGATAATCTGAACATGCAAGCGCCTGCTGACAATTTCTGGAGCTTTATGTGTTTAAATTCATCGTTCTTCGTATCTTTGGAACGCTCAGGGAAATATCTGCAAGTCTCATGAAGTGGTCGAGAGGCGACATCGATCTCTATCTTTGTCAAATTTTTTTCCATAAACGGATAACGTGATCCTGTTCCTGACAGTCATACCTTTGTAGCATATACTGGCCATATCTTGTGCTATAGTTGTCCGAATTGGATGAAACCGGTGGCTCATTAAACCTAATATCCATATGAGCAAGTGTCATGGAGACATCGAATTTTAAGTTGGCCGTTAAGAGGGTCAAGTAAGCATAATACACAAACTTGTCAGAATGCAACGAGATAAACAGCCTTGTGAATGTGCCCAGTGGATAACCAAGCGTCTTATCTCGTTTAGGAAGTGTCCAGTGAAGCAAACCTAGCGTCTACTCAGAATACAAAACATTATGATGAATGGATAACTAATTTTGTGCAAAATATTAAAATATCGAATGTCTAAGCTTGACCAGAAAATGAGGTACGATTTTCGATAAAGTTCTGAAGCATCAGAAGAAGGTAAAAGCTTCAGCAAATCGAATAGAAGAAAGAGAAAAGAAGCCTGAACAAAGACAAAATTACTATAGCTGCAAAAGCAAAAACACTGAAGATTGAAGTCAAGTGTCTGCTACCGGCAAGCAAGGGTCCTAAACATCGTATTCTGAGGTACACTCATCCAAATGAAGTGATCTTGGTTTAGTTAGTAAGATAAGTTAAATAACCACAAGTTTGCTATATAAGTCGAGATCTGAGTTAATCTCTTTCCCAGTGAAATTCCTTCTTCAAGCTGGAGATGTGATGTTGTTCGTGATAGTCAGAACATGCAAGTGCCTGCTGACAATTTCTGGAGCTTTTTGTGTTTAAATGCATCGTTCTTGGTATCATTGGAACGCTCGGGAAAATATCTGCAACTCTAATGAAGAGGTCGAGAGGCGACATCGATCTCTATCTTTGTCAAATTGTATCCTTAAACGGGTGACGTGATGCTGTTCCTGCCAGTCATACCTTTGTAGCATATACTAGCCATATCTTGTGCTATAGTAGTCCGAATTGGATGAAATTGGCAGCTAATTAAACCTAATATCCATATATACAAGTGACATGGAGACGTCGAATTTTAATTTGGCCGTTAAGAGGGTCAAGTAAGCATAATACACAAACTTGTCAGCATGCTACGAGATAAACAGCCTTGTGAATGTGCCATGTGGATTACAAAGCGTCTTATCTCATTTAGGAAGTGTCCAGTGAAGCAAACCAAGCGTCAACTCAGAGTACAGAACATTATGATGAATAGAGAAGTAATTTTGAATGAAATATTAAAATATTCAAAGTCCAAGCTTGACCAGAAAATGAGATACGATTTTTGATAAAGTTCAGAAGCATCAGAAGAAGGTAAAAGCTTCAGCAACTCGAACAGAAGAAAGATAAAAGAAGCATTAACAAAGAAAAAATTACCATAGCTGCAAAAGCTAAAACACTGAAGATTGAAGTCAAGCATCTACTGCTGGCAATCAGCGTCCGAAACGTCGTATTCTGAGGTACACTCATCCAAATGAAGTGATCTTGGTTTAGTTAGTGACATAAGTTAAATACCCACAAGTTTGCTAAATAAGTCGAGATCTAAGTTAATCTCTATCCCACTGAAATTCCATCTTGAAGTTGGAGATGTGATATAGTTCGCGATAGTCTGAACATGCATGCGCCTGCTGACAATTTCTGGAGCTTTATGTGTTTAAATGCATCGTTCTTGCTATCGTTGGAACGCTCAGAAAAATATCTGCAACTCTCATGAAGTGGTCGAGAGGCGACATCGATCTCTATCTTTGTCAAATTTTTTTCCGTAAACGGGTGACGTGATGCTGTTCCTGACAGTCATACCTTTGTAGCATATACTGGCCATATCTTGTGCTATAGTTGTCCAAATCGGATGAAACCGGTGGCTCATTAAACCTAATATCCATATATACAAGTGTGATGGAGACATCGAATTTTATTTTGGCAGTTAAGAGGGTCAAGTAAGCATAATACACAAACTTGTCAGAATGCTACGAGATAAACAGCCTTGTGAATGTGCCCAGTGGATAACCAAGCGTCTTATCTCATTTAGGAAGCGTCCAATGAAGCAAACCAAGTGTCTACTCAGAATACAGAACATTATGATGAATGGATAAGTAATTTTGAACAAAAAATTAAAATATCGAATGTCTAAGCTTGACCAGAAAATGAGGTACGATTTTCGATAAAGTTCTGAAGCATCAGAAGAAGGTAAAAGCTTCAGCAACTCAAATAGAAGAAAGAGAAAAGAAGCCTGAACAAAGAGAAAATTACTATAGCAGCAAAAGTAAAACCACTGAAGATTGAAGTCAAGCGTCTGCTACCGGCAAGCAAGGGTCCTAAACGTCGTATTCTGAGGTACACTCATCCAAATGAAGTGATCTTGGTTTAGTTAGTAAGATAAGTTAAATACCCACAAGTTTGCTATATAACTCTAGATCTGAGTTAATCTCGATCTCAGTGAAATTCCTTCTTCAAGATGGAGATGTGATATTGTTTGTGATAGTTAGAACATGCAAGCGCCTGCTGACAATTTCTGGAGCTTTATGTGTTTAAATGGATCGTTTTTGGTATCGTTGGAACGCTCGGAAAAATATCTGCAACTCTCATGAAGAGGTCGAGAGGCGACATCGATCTCTATCTTTGTCAAATTGTATCCGTAAACGGGTGACGTGATGCTGTTCCAGCCAGTCATACCTTTATAGCATATACTGGCCATATCTTATGCTATAGTAGTCCGAATTGGATCAAATTGACGGCTCATTAAACCTAGTATCCATATATACAAGTGTCATAGAGACGTCGAATTTTAATTTGGCCGTTAAGAGGGTCAAGTAAGCATAATACACAAACTTATCAGAATGCTACGAGATAAACAGCCTTGTGAATGTGCCCAGCGGATAACCAAGCGTCTTATCTCATTTAGGAAATGTCCAGTGAAGCAAACCAAGCATCAACTCAGAATACAGAACATTATGATGAATGGAGAAGCAATTTTGACTAAAATATTAAAATATTCAAAGTCCAAGCTTGACCAGAAAATGAGATACGATTTTCGATAAAGTTCAGAAGCATCAGAAGAAGGTAAATGCTTCAGCAACTCGAATAGAAGAAAGAGAAAAGAAGCCTGAACAACGACAAAATTACAATAGCTGTAAAAGCAAAAACACTGAAGATTGAAGTCAAGCATCTGCTGCCGGCAATTAGGCGTCCGAAACGTCGTATTCTGAGGTACACTCATCCAAATGAAGTGATATTGGATTAGTTAGTAAGATAAGTTAAATACCCACAAGTTTGCTAAATAAGTCAAGATCTAAGTTAATCTCTATCCCACTGAAATTCCATCTTCAAGCTGGAGATGTGATACTGTTCGCGATAGTCTGAACATGCAAGCGCCTGCTGACAATTTCTGGAGCTTTATGCGTTTAAATGCATCGTTCTTGGTATCTTTGCAACGCTCAGGGAAATATATGCAACTCTCATGAAGTGTTCTAGAGGCGACATCGATCTCTATCTTTGTCAAATTGTATCCGTAAACGGGTGACGTGATGTTGTTCCTGCCAGTCATACCTTTTTAGCATATACTGGCCATATCTTGTGCTATAGTAGTCCGAATTGGATGAAATTGGCGGCTCATTAAACCTAGTATCCACATATACAAGTGTCATAGAGACGTCGAATTTTAATTTGGCCGTTAAGAGGGTCAAGTAAGCATAATACACAAACTTGTCAGCATGCTACGAGATAAACAGCCTTGTGAATGTGCCCAGTGGATAACCAGGCGTCTTATCGCATTTAGGAAGCGTCCAGTGAAGCAAACCAAGCGTCAACTCAGAATACAGAACATTATGATGAATGGAGAAGTAATTTTGAAAAAAATATTAAAATATTCAAAGTCCAAGCTTGACCAGAAAATGAGATACGATTTTCGATAAAGTTCTGAGGCATCAGAAGAAGGTAAATGCTTCAGCAACTCGAACAGAGGAAAGAGAAAAGAAGCCTGAACAAAGACAAAATTACAATAGCTGCAAAAGCAAAAACACTGAAGATTGAAGGCAAGCATCTGCTGCCGGCAATCAGGCGTCCGAAACGTCGTATTCTGAGGTACACTCATCCAAATGAAGTGATATTGGATTAGTTAGTAAGATAAGTTAAATACCCACAAGTTTGCTAAATAAGTCGAGATCTAAGTTAATCTCTATCCCACTGAAATTCCATCTTCAATCTGGAGATGTGATACTGTTCGCGATAATCTGAACATGCAAGCGCCTGCTGACAATTTCTGGAGCTTTCTGTGTTTAAATGCATCTTTCTTCGTATCTTTGGAACGCTCAGGGAAATATCTGCAAGTCTCATGAAGTGGTCGAGAGGCGACATCGATCACTATCTTTGTCAAATTTTTTTCCGTAAACGGATGACGTGATGCTGTTTCTGACAGTCATACCTTTGTAGCATATACTGGCCATATCTTGTGCTATAGTTGTCCGAATTGGATGAAACCGGTGGCTCATTAAACCTAATATCCATATATACACGTGTCATGGAGACATCGAATTTTAAGTTGGCTGTTAAGAGGGTCAAGTAAGCATAATACACAAACTTGTCAGAATGCAACGAGATAAACAACCTTGTGAATGTGCCCAGTGGATAACCAAGCGTCTTATCTCATTTAGGAAGTGTCCAGTGAAGCAAACCAAGCGTCTACTCAGAATACAGAACATTATGATGAATGGATAACTAATTTTGAGCAAAATATTAAAATATCGAATGTCTAAGCTTGACCAGAAAATGAGGTACGATTTTCGATAAAGTTCTGAATCATCAGAAGAAGGTAAAAGCTTCAGCAACTCTAATAGAAGAAAGAGAAAAGAAGCCTGAACAAAGACAAAATTACTATAGCTGCAAAAGCAAAAACACTGAAGATTGAAGTCAAGCGTCTGTTGCCGGCAAGCAAGGGTCCTAAACGTCGTATTCTGAGGTACACTCATCCAAATGAAGTGATCTTGGTTTAGTTAGTAAGATAAGTTAAATAACCACAAGTTTGCTATATAAGTCGAGATCTAAGTTAATCTCTATCCCACTGAAATTCTTTCTTCAAGCTGGAGATGTGATATTGTTCGTGATAGTCAGAACATGCAAGCGCCTGCTGACAATTTCTAGAGCTTTATGTGTTTAAATGCATCGTTCTTGGTATCGTTGGAACGCTCGGGAAAATATCTGCAACTCTAATGAAGAGGTCGAGAGGCGACATCGATCTCTATCTTTGTCAAATTGTAACCTTAAACGGGTGACGTGATGCTGTTCCTGCCAGTCAAACCTTTGTAGCATATACTAGCCATATCTTGTGCTATAGTAGTCCGAATTGGATGAAATTGGCGGCTTATTAAACCTAATATCCATATATACAAGTGTCATGGAGACGTCGAATTTTAATTTGGCCGTTAAGAGGGTCAAGTAAGCATAATACACAAACTTGTCAGAATGCTACGAGATAAACAACCTTGTGAATGGGCCATGTGGATTACAAAGCGTCTTATCTCATTTAGGAAGTGTCCAGTGAAGCAAACAAAGCGTCAACTCAGAATACAGAACATTATGATGAATGGAGAAGTAATTTTGAATAAAATAGTAAAATATTCAAAGTCCAAGCTTGACCAGAAAATGAGATATGATTTTCGATGAAGTTCTGAGGCATCAGAAGAAGGTAAATGCTTCAGCAATTCGAACAGAAGAAAGAGAAAAGAAGCCTGAACAAAGACAAAATTACAATAGCTGCAGAAGCAAAAACACTGAAGATTGAAGTCAAGCGTCTGCTGCCGGCAATCAAGTGTCCAAAACGTCGTATTCTGAGGTACACTCATCCAAATGAAGTGATCTTGGTTTAGTTAGTAAGATAAGTTAAATACCCACAAGTTTGCTATATAAATCGAGATCTGAGTTAATCTCTATCCCAGTGAAATTCCTTCTTCAAGCTGGAGATGAGAGATTGTTCGTGATAGTCAGAACATGCAAGTGCCTGCTAACAATTTCTGGAGCTTTATGTGTTTAAATGCATCGTTCTTGGTATCGTTGGAACGCTCGGAAAAATATCTGCAACTCCCATGAAGAGGTCGAGAGGCGACATCGATCTCTATCTTTGTTAAATTGTATCCGTAAACGGGTGACGTGATATTGTTCCTGCCAGTCATACCTATGTAGTATATACTGGCCATATCTTGTGCTATAGTAGTCCGAATTGGATGAAATTGGCGGCTCATTAAACCTAATATCCATATATACAAGTGTCATGGAGACGTCGAATTTTAATTTGGCCGTTAAGAGGGTCAAGTAAGCATAATACACAAACTTGTCAGAATGCTATGAGATAAACAGCCTTGTGAACGTGCCCAGTGGATAACCAAGCGTCTTATCGCATTTAGGAAGCGTCCAGTGAAGCAAACCAAGCGTCAACTCAAAATACAGAACATTATGATGAATGGAGAAGTAATTTTGCATAAAATAGTAAAATATTCAAAGTCCAAGCTTGACCAGAAAATGAGATATGATTTTCGATGAAGTTCTGAGGCATCAGAAGAAGGTAAATGCTTCAGCAATTCGAACAGAAAAAAGAGAAAAGAAGCCTGAACAAAGACAAAATTACAATAGCTGCAAAAGCAAAAACACTAAAGATTGAAGTCAAGCATCTGCTGCCGGCAATCAGGCGTCCGAAACGTCGTATTCTGAGGTACATTCATCCAAATGAAGTGACATTGGTTTAGTTAGTAAGATAAGTTAAATACCCACAAGTTTGCTAAATAAGTCGAGATCTAAGTTAATCTATATCCCACTGAAATTCCATCTTCAAGCTGGAGATATGATACTGTTCGAGATAGTCTGAACATGCAAGCGCCTGCTGACAATTTCTGGTGCTTTATGCGTTTAAATGCATCGTTCTTGGTATCTTTGGGACGCTCAGGCAAATATCTGCAACTCTCATGAAATGTTCGAGAGGCGACATCGATCTCTATCTTTGTCAAATTGTATCCGTAAACGGGTGACGTGATGCTGTTCCTGACAGTCATACCTTTGTAGCATATACTGGCCAAATCTTGTGCTATAGTAGTCCGAATTGGATGAAATTGGCGGCTCATTAAACCTAATATCCATATATACAAGTGTCATGGAGACGTCGAATTTTAATTTGGCCGTTAAGAGGGTCAAGTAAGCATAATACACGAACTTGTCAGAATGCTACGAGATAGACAGCCTTGTGAACGTGCCCAGTGGATAACCAAGCGTCTTATCTCATTTAGGAAGCGTCCAGTGAAGCAAACCAAGCGTCAACTAAGAATACAGAACATTATGATGAATGGAGATGTAATTTTGAATAAAATATTAAAATATTCAAAGTCCAAGCTTGACGAGAAAATGAGATACGATTTTCGATAAAGTTTTGAGGCATCAGAAGAAGGTAAATGCTTCAGCAACTCGAACAGAAGAAAGAGAAAAGAAGCCTGAACAAAGACAAAATTACAATAGCTGCAAAAGCAAAAACACTAAAGATTGAAGTCAAGCATCTGCTGCCGGCAATCAGGCGTCCGAAACGTCATATTCTGAGGTACATTCATCCAAATGAAGTGATATTGGTTTAGTTAGTAAGATAAGTTAAATACCCACAAGTTTGCTAAATAAGTCGAGATCTAAGTTAATCTCTATCCCACTGAAATTCCATCTTCAAGCTGGAGATGTGATACTGTTCGCGATAGTCTGAACATGCAAGCGCCTGCTGACAATTTCTGGAGCTTTTTTCCTTTAAATCCATCGTTCTTGGTATCTTTGGAATGCTCAGGGAAATATCTGCAACTCTCATGAAGTGTTCGAGAGGCGACATCGATCTCTATCTTTGTCAAATTGTATCCATAAATGGGTGACGTGATGCTCTTCCTGACAGTCATACCTTTGTAGCATATACTGGCCATATCTTGTGCTATAGTTGTCCGAATTGGATGAAACTGGCGGCTCATTGAACCTAATATCCATATATTCAAGTGTCATGGAGACATCCAATTTTAATTTGGCCGTTAAGAGGGTCAAGTAAGCATAATACACAAACTTGTCAAAATGCAAAGAGATAAACAGCCTTGTGAATGTTCCCAGTGGATAACCAAGCGTCTTATCTCATTTAGGAAGTGTCCAGTGAAGCAAACCAAGCGTCAACTCAGAATACAGAACATTATGATGAATGGAGAAGTAATTTTGAATAAAATAGTAAAATATTCAAAGTCCAAGCTTGACCAGAAAATGAGATATGATTTTCGATGAAGTTCTGAGGCATCAGAAGAAGGTAAATGCTTCAGCAATTCGAACAGAAGAAAGAGAAAAGAAGCCTGAACAAAGACAAAATTACAATAGCTGCAAAAGCAAAAACACTGAAGATTGAAGTCAAGCGTCTGCTGCCGGCAATCAAGTGTCCTAAACGCCGTATTCTGAGGTACACTCATCCAAATGAAGTGATCTTGGTTTAGTTAGTAAGATAAGTTAAATACCCACAAGTTTGCTATATAAATCGAGATCTGAGTTAATCTCTATCCCAGTGAAATTCCTTCTTCAAGCTGGAGATGAGATATTGTTCGTGATAGTCAGAACATGCAAGTGCCTGCTAACAATTTCTGGAGCTTTATGTGTTTAAATGCATCGTTCTTGGTATCGTTGGAACGCTCGGAAAAATATCTGCAACTCCCATGAAGAGGTCGAGAGGCGACATCGATCTCTATCTTTGTTAAATTGTATCCGTAAACGGGTGACGTGATATTGTTCCTGCCAGTCATACCTTTGTAGTATATACTGGCCATATCTAGTGCTATAGTAGTCCGAATTGGATGAAATTGGCGGCTCATTAAACCTAATATCCATATATACAAGTGTCATGGAGACGTCGAATTTTAATTTGGCCGTTAAGAGGGTCAAGTAAGCATAATACACAAACTTGTCAGAATGCTATGAGATAAACAGCCTTGTGAACGTGCCCAGTGGATAACCAAGCATCTTATCGCATTTAGGAAGCGTCCAGTGAAGCAAACCAAGCGTCAACTCAAAATACAGAACATTATGATGAATGGAGAAGTAATTTTGAATAAAATAGTAAAATATTCAAATTCCAAGCTTGACCAGAAAATGAGATATGATTTTCGATGAAGTTCTGAGGCATCAGAAGAAGGTAAATGCTTCAGCAATTCGAACAGAAGAAAGAGAAAAGAAGCCTGAACAAAGACAAAATTACAATAGCTGCAAAAGCAAAAACACTGAAGATTGAAGTCAAGCGTCTGCTGCCGGCAATCAAGTGTCCTAAACGCCGTATTCTGAGGTACACTCATCCAAATGAAGTGATCTTGGTTTAGTTAGTAAGATAAGTTAAATACCCACAAGTTTGCTATATAAATCGAGATCTGAGTTAATCTCTATCCCACTGAAATTCCATCTTCAAGCTGGAGATGTGATACTGTTCGAGATAGTCTGAACATGCAAGCGCCTGCTGACAATTTCTGGTGCTTTATGCGTTTAAATGCATCGTTCTTGGTATCTTTGGGACGCTCAGGCAAATATCTGCAACTCTCATGAAATGTTCGAGAGGCGACATCGATCTCTATCTTTGTCAAATTGTATCCGTAAACGGGTGACGTGATGCTGTTCCTGACAGTCATACCTTTGTAGCATATACTGGCCAAATCTTGTGCTATAGTAGTCCGAATTGGATGAAATTGGCGGCTCATTAAACCTAATATCCATATATACAAGTGTCATGGAGACGTCGAATTTTAATTTGGCCGTTAAGAGGGTCAAGTAAGCATAATACACAAACTTGTCAGAATGCTATGAGATAAACAGCCTTGTGAACGTGCCCAGTGGATAACCAAGCGTCTTATCGCATTTAGGAAGCGTCCAGTGAAGCAAACCAAGCGTCAACTCAGAATACAGAACATTATGATAAATGGAGAAGTAATTTTGAATAAAATAGTAAAATATTCAAAGTCCAAGCTTGACCAGAAAATGAGATATGATTTTCGATGAAGTTCTGAGGCATCAGAAGAAGGTAAATGCTTCAGCAATTCGAACAGAAGAAAGAGAAAAGAAGCCTGAACAAAGACAAAATTACAATAGCTGCAAAAGCAAAAACACTGAAGATTGAAGTCAAGCATCTGCTGCCGGCAATCAGGCGTCCGAAACATCGTATTCTGAGGTACACTCATCCAAATGAAGTGATATTGGTTTAGTTAGTAAGATAAGTTAAATACCCACAAGTTTGCTAAATAAGTCGAGATCTATGTTAATCTCTATCCCACTGAAATTCCATCTTCAAGCTGGAGATGTGATACTGTTCGCGATAGTCTGAACATGCAAGCGCCTGCTGACAATTTCTGGAGCTATATTCCTTTAAATGCATCGTTCTTGGTATCTTTGGAATGCTCAGGGAAATATCTGCAACTCTCATGAAGTGTTCGAGAGGCGACATCGATCTCTATCTTTGTCAAGTTGTATCCGTAAACGGGTGACGTGATGCTGTTCCTGACAGTCATACCTTTGTAGCATATAGTGGTCATATCTTGTGCTATAGTAGTCCGAATTGGATGAAATTGGCGGCTCATTAAACCTAATATCCATATATACAAGTGTCATGGAGACGTCGAATTTTAATTTGGCCGTTAAGAGGGTCAAGTAAGCATAATACACAAACTTGTCAGAATGCTACGAGATAGACAGCCTTGTGAACGTGCCCAGTGGATAACCAAGCGTCTTATCTCATTTAGGAAGCGTCCAGTGAAGCAAACCAAGCGTCAACTAAGAATACAGAACATTATGATGAATGGAGAAGTAATTTTGAATAAAATATTAAAATATTCAAAGTCCAAGCTTGACGAGAAAATGAGATACGATTTTCGATAAATGCTTCAGGGCATCAGAAGAAGGTAAATGCTTCAGCAACTCGAACAGAAGAAAGAGAAAAGAAGCCTGAACAAAGACAAAATTACAATAGCTGCAAAAGCAAAAACACTAAAGATTGAAGTCAAGCATCTGCTGCCGGCAATCAGGTGTCCGAAACGTCATATTCTGAGGTACATTCATCCAAATGAAGTGATATTGGTTTAGTTAGTAAGATAAGTTAAATACCCACAAGTTTGCTAAATAAGTCGAGATCTAAGTTAATCTCTATCCCACTGAAATTCCATCTTCAAGCTGGAGATGTGATACTGTTCGCGATAGTCTGAACATGCAAGCGCCTGCTGACAATTTCTGGAGCTTTATTCCTTTAAATCCATCGTTCTTGGTATCTTTGGAATGCTCCGGGAAATATCTGCAACTCTCATGAAGTGTTCGAGAGGCGACATCGATCTCTATCTTTGTCAAATTGTATCCATAAATGGGTGACGTGATGCTCTTCCTGACAGTCATACCTTTGTAGCATATACTGGCCATATCTTGTGCTATAGTTGTCCGAATTGGATGAAACTGGCGGCTCATTGAACCTAATATCCATATATTCAAGTGTCATGGAGACATCCAATTTTAATTTGGCTGTTAAGAGGGTCAAGTAAGCATAATACACAAACTTGTCAAAATGCAAAGAGATAAACAGCCTTGTGAATGTTCCCAGTGGATAACCAAGCGTCTTATCTCATTTAGGAAGTGTCCAGTGAAGCAAACCAAGCGTCAACTAAAAATACAGAACATTATGATGAATGGAGAAGTAATTTTGAATAAAATAGTAAAATATTCAAAGTCCAAGCTTGACGAGAAAATGAGATACGATTTTCGATAAAGTTTTGAGGCATCAGAAGAAGGTAAATGCTTCAGCAATTCGAACAGAAGAAAGAGAAAAGAAGCCTGAACAAAGACAAAATTACAATAGCTGCAAAAGCAAAAACACTGAAGATTGAAGTCAAGCGTCTGCTGCCGGCAATCAAGTGTCCTAAACGTCGTATTCTGAGGTACTCTCATCCAAATGAAGTGATCTTGGTTTAGTTAGTAAGATAAGTTAAATACCCACAAGTTTGCTATATAAATCGAGATCTGAGTTAATCTCTATCCCAGTGAAATTCCTTCTTCAAGCTGGAGATGTGATACTGTTCGCGATAGTCTGAACATGCAAGCGCCTGCTGACAATTTCTGGAGCTATATTCCTTTAAATGCATCGTTCTTGGTATCTTTGGAATGCTCAGGGAAATATCTGCAACTCTCATGAAGTGTTCGAGAGGCGACATCGATCTCTATCTTTGTCAAGTTGTATCCGTAAACGGGTGACGTGATGCTGTTCCTGACAGTCATACCTTTGTAGCATATAGTGGTCATATCTTGTGCTATAGTAGTCCGAATTGGATGAAATTGGCGGCTCATTAAACCTAATATCCATATATACAAGTGTCATGGAGACGTCGAATTTTAATTTGGCCGTTAAGAGGGTCAAGTAAGCATAATACACAAACTTGTCAGAATGCTACGAGATAGACAGCCTTGTGAACGTGCCCAGTGGATAACCAAGCGTCTTATCTCATTTAGGAAGCGTCCAGTGAAGCAAACCAAGCGTCAACTAAGAATACAGAACATTATGATGAATGGAGAAGTAATTTTGAATAAAATATTAAAATATTCAAAGTCCAAGCTTGACGAGAAAATGAGATACGATTTTCGATAAATGCTTCAGGGCATCAGAAGAAGGTAAATGCTTCAGCAACTCGAACAGAAGAAAGAGAAAAGAAGCCTGAACAAAGACAAAATTACAATAGCTGCAAAAGCAAAAACACTAAAGATTGAAGTCAAGCATCTGCTGCCGGCAATCAGGTGTCCGAAACGTCATATTCTGAGGTACATTCATCCAAATGAAGTGATATTGGTTTAGTTAGTAAGATAAGTTAAATACCCACAAGTTTGCTAAATAAGTCGAGATCTAAGTTAATCTCTATCCCACTGAAATTCCATCTTCAAGCTGGAGATGTGATACTGTTCGCGATAGTCTGAACATGCAAGCGCCTGCTGACAATTTCTGGAGCTTTATTCCTTTAAATCCATCGTTCTTGGTATCTTTGGAATGCTCCGGGAAATATCTGCAACTCTCATGAAGTGTTCGAGAGGCGACATCGATCTCTATCTTTGTCAAATTGTATCCATAAATGGGTGACGTGATGCTCTTCCTGACAGTCATACCTTTGTAGCATATACTGGCCATATCTTGTGCTATAGTTGTCCGAATTGGATGAAACTGGCGGCTCATTGAACCTAATATCCATATATTCAAGTGTCATGGAGACATCCAATTTTAATTTGGCTGTTAAGAGGGTCAAGTAAGCATAATACACAAACTTGTCAAAATGCAAAGAGATAAACAGCCTTGTGAATGTTCCCAGTGGATAACCAAGCGTCTTATCTCATTTAGGAAGTGTCCAGTGAAGCAAACCAAGCGTCAACTAAAAATACAGAACATTATGATGAATGGAGAAGTAATTTTGAATAAAATAGTAAAATATTCAAAGTCCAAGCTTGACGAGAAAATGAGATACGATTTTCGATAAAGTTTTGAGGCATCAGAAGAAGGTAAATGCTTCAGCAATTCGAACAGAAGAAAGAGAAAAGAAGCCTGAACAAAGACAAAATTACAATAGCTGCAAAAGCAAAAACACTGAAGATTGAAGTCAAGCGTCTGCTGCCGGCAATCAAGTGTCCTAAACGTCGTATTCTGAGGTACTCTCATCCAAATGAAGTGATCTTGGTTTAGTTAGTAAGATAAGTTAAATACCCACAAGTTTGCTATATAAATCGAGATCTGAGTTAATCTCTATCCCAGTGAAATTCCTTCTTCAAGCTGGAGATGAGATATTGTTCGTGATAGTCAGAACATGCAAGTGCCTGCTAACAATTTCTGGAGCTTTATGTGTTTAAATGCATCGTTCTTGGTATCGTTGGAACGCTCGAAAAAATATCTGCAACTCCCATGAAGAGGTCGAGAGGCGACATCGATCTCTATCTTTGTTAAATTGTATCCGTAAACGGGTGACGTGATATTGTTCCTGCCAGTCATACCTTTGTAGTATATACTGGCCATATCTTGTGCTATAGTAGTCCGAATTGGATGAAATTGGCGGCTCATTAAACCTAATATCCATATATACAAGTGTCATGGAGACGTCGAATTTTAATTTGGCCGTTAAGAGGGTCAAGTAAGCATAATACACAAACTTGTCAGAATGCTATGAGATAAACAGCCTTGTGAACGTGCCCAGTGGATAACCAAGCGTCTTATCGCATTTAGGAAGCGTCCAGTGAAGCAAACCAAGCGTCAACTCAAAATACAGAACATTATGATGAATGGAGAAGTAATTTTGAATAAAATAGTAAAATATTCAAAGTCCAAGCTTGACCAGAAAATGAGATATGATTTTCGATGAAGTTCTGAGGCATCAGAAGAAGGTAAATGCTTCAGCAATTCGAACAGAAAAAGAGAAAAGAAGCCTGAACAAAGACAAAATTACAATAGCTGCAAAAGCAAAAACACTAAAGATTGAAGTCAAGCATCTGCTGCCGGCAATCAGGCGTCCGAAACGTCGTATTCTGAGGTACATTCATCCAAATGAAGTGACATTGGTTTAGTTAGTAAGATAAGTTAAATACCCACAAGTTTGCTAAATAAGTCGAGATCTAAGTTAATCTATATCCCACTGAAATTCCATCTTCAAGCTGGAGATGTGATACTGTTCGAGATAGTCTGAACATGCAAGCGCCTGCTGACAATTTCTGGTGCTTTATGCGTTTAAATGAATCGTTCTTGGTATCTTTGGGACGCTCAGGCAAATATCTGCAACTCTCATGAAATGTTCGAGAGGCGACATCGATCTCTATCTTTGTCAAATTGTATCCGTAAACGGGTGACGTGATGCTGTTCCTGACAGTCATACCTTTGTAGCATATACTGGCCAAATCTTGTGCTATAGTAGTCCGAATTGGATGAAATTGGCAGCTCATTAAACCTAATATCCATATATACAAGTGTCATGGAGACGTCGAATTTTAATTTGGCCGTTAAGAGGGTCAAGTAAGCATAATACACAAACTTGTCAGAATGCTATGAGATAAACAACCTTGTGAACGTGCCCAGTGGATAACCAAGCGTCTTATCGCATTTAGGAAGCGTCCAGTGAAGCAAACCAAGCGTCAACTCAGAATACAGAACATTATGATGAATGGAGAAGTAATTTTGAATAAAATAGTAAAATATTCAAAGTCCAAGCTTGACCAGAAAATGAGATATGATTTTCGATGAAGTTCTGAGGCATCAGAAGAAGGTAAATGCTTCAGCAATTCGAACAGAAGAAAGAGAAAAGAAGCCTGAACAAAGACAAAATTACAATAGCTGCAAAAGCAAAAACACTGAAGATTGAAGTCAAGCATCTGCTGCCGGCAATCAGGCGTCCGAAACGTCGTATTCTGAGGTACACTCATCCAAATGAAGTGATATTGGTTTAGTTAGTAAGATAAGTTAAATACCCACAAGTTTGCTAAATAAGTCGAGATCTAAGTTAATCTCTATCCCACTGAAATTCCATCTTCAAGCTGGAGATGTGATACTGTTCGCGATAGTCTGAACATGCAAGCGCCTGCTGACAATTTCTGGAGCTTTATTCCTTTAAATGCATCGTTCTTGGTATCTTTGGAATGCTCCGGGAAATATCTGCAACTCTCATGAAGTGTTCGAGAGGCGACATCAATCTCTATCTATGTCAAGTTGTATCCGTAAACGGGTGACGTGATGCTGTTCCTGACAGTCATACCTTTGTAGCATATAGTGGTCATATCTTGTGCTATAATAGTCCGAATTGGATGAAATTGGCGGCTCATTAAACCTAATATCCATATATACAAGTGTCATGGAGACGTCGAATTTTAATTTGGCCGTTAAGAGGGTCAAGTAAGCATAATACACAAACTTGTCAGAATGCTACGAGATAGACAGCCTTGTGAACGTGCCCAGTGGATAACCAAGCGTCTTATCTCATTTAGGAAGCGTCCAGTGAAGCAAACCAAGCGTCAACTAAGAATACAGAACATTATGATGAATGGAGAAGTAATTTTGAATAAAATATTAAAATATTCAAAGTCCAAGCTTGACGAGAAAATGAGATACGATTTTCGATAAAGTTTTGAGGCATCAGAAGAAGGTAAATGCTTCAGCAACTCGAACAGAAGAAAGAGAAAAGAAGCCTGAACAAAGACAAAATTACAATAGCTGCAAAAGCAAAAACACTAAAGATTGAAGTCAAGCATCTGCTGCCGGCAATCAGGCGTCCGAAACGTCATATTCTGAGGTACATTCATCCAAATGAAGTGATATTGGTTTAGTTAGTAAGATAAGTTAAATACCCACAAGTTTGCTAAATAAGTCGAGATCTAAGTTAATCTCTATCCCACTGAAATTCCATCTTCAAGCTGGAGATGTGATACTGTTCGCGATAGTCTGAACATGCAAGCGCCTGCTGACAATTTCTGGAGCTTTATTCCTTTAAATCCATCGTTCTTGGTATCTTTGGAATGCTCAGGGAAATATCTGCAACTCTCATGAAGTGTTCGAGAGGCGACATCGATCTCTATCTTTGTCAAATTGTATCCATAAATGGGTGACGTGATGCTCTTCCTGACAGTCATACCTTTGTAGCATATACTGGCCATATCTTGTGCTATAGTTGTCCGAATTGGATGAAACTGGCGGCTCATTGAACCTAATATCCATATATTCAAGTGTCATGGAGACATCCAATTTTAATTTGGCCGTTAAGAGGGTCAAGTAAGCATAATACACAAACTTGTCAAAATGCAAAGAGATAAACAGCCTTGTGAATGTTCCCAGTGGATAACCAAGCGTCTTATCTCATTTAGGAAGTGTCCAGTGAAGCAAACCAAGCGTCTGCTCAGAATACAGAACATTATGATGAATGGATAAGTAATTTTGAACAAAATATTAAAATATCCAATGTCTGAGCTTGGCCAGAAAATGAGTTAAGATTTTCGATAAAGTTCTGAAGCACCAAAAGAAGGTAAAAGCTTCAGCAACTCGAACAGAAGAAAGAGAAAAGAAGCTTGGACAAAGACAAAATTACTATAGCTGCAAAAGCAAAAATACTGAAGATTGAAGTCAAGCGTCTGCTGCCGGCAATCAAGTGTCCTAAACGTCGTATTCTGAGGTACACTCATCCAAATGAAGTGATCTTGGTTTAGTTAGTAAGATAAGTTAAATACCCACAAGTTTGCTATATAAATCGAGTTCTGAGTTAATCTCTATCCCAGTTAAATTCCTTCTTCAAGCTGGAGATGAGATATTGTTCGTGATAGTCAGAACATGCAAGTGCCTGCTAACAATTTCTGGAGCTTTATGTGTTTAAATGCATCGTTCTTGGTATCGTTGGAACTCTCGGAAAAATATCTACAACTCCCATGAAGAGGTCGAGAGGCGACATCGATCTCTATCTTTGTTAAATTGTATCCGTAAACGGGTGACGTGATACTGTTCCTGCCAGTCATACCTTTGTAGCATATACTGGCCATATCTTGTGCTATAGTAGTCCGAATTGGATGAAATTGGCGGCTCATTAAACCTAATATCCATATATACAAGTGTCATGGAGACGTCGAATTTTAATTTGGCCGTTAAGGGGGTCAAGTAAGCATAATACACAAACTTGTCAGAATGCTACGGGATAAACAGCCTTGTGAATGTGCCCAGTGGATAACCAAGCGTCTTATCTCATTTTGGAAGCGTCCAGTGAAGCAAACCAAGCGTCAACATAGAATAAAGAACATTATGATCAATGAATGAAGTAATTTTGAATAAAATATTAAAATATTCAAAGTCCAAGCTTGACCAGAAAATGAGATACAACTTTCGATAAAGTTCTGAAGCATCAGAAGAAGGAAAAAGCTTCAGCAACTCAAACAAAAGAAAGAGAAAAGAAGCCTGAACAAAGACAAAATTACTATAGCTGCAAAAGCAAAAACACTGAAGATTGAAGTCAAGCATTTGCTGTCGGCAATCAAGCGTCCGAAACGTCGTATTATGAGGTACACTAATCCAAATGAAGTGATATTGGTTTAGTTAGTGAGATAAGTTAAATACCCACAAGTTTGCTAAATAAGTCGAGATCTCAGTTAATCTCTATCCCACTGAAATTCCATCTTCAAGCAGGAGATGTGATACTGTTCGCGATAGTCTGAACATGCAAGCGCCTGCTGACAATTTCTGGAGCTTTTTGTGTTTAAATGCGTCGTTCTTGGTATCGTTGGAACGCTCGGAAAAATATCTGCAACTCTCATGAAGAGGTCGAGAGGCGACATCGATCTCTATCTTTGTCAAATTTTTTTCCGTAAACGGGTGACGTGATGCTGTTCCTGACAGTCATACCTTTGTAGCATATACTCGCCATCTCTTGTGTTATAGTTGTCCGAATTGGATGAAACCAGTGGCTCATTAAACCTAATATCCATATATACAAGTGTCATGGAGACATCGAATTTTAATTTGGCCGTTAAGAGGGTCAAGTAAGCATAATACACAAACTTGTCAGAATGCTACGAGATAAACAGCCTTGTGAATGTTCCCAGTGGATAACCAAGCGTTTTATCTCATTTAGGAAGCGTCCAGTGAAGCAAACCAAGCGTCAACTCAGAATACAGAACATTATGATGAATGGAGAAGTAATTTTGAATGAAATATTAAAATATTCAAAGTCCAAGCTTGACCAGAAAATGAGATACGATTTTCGATAAAGTTCTGAAGCATCAGAAGAAGGTAAATGCTTCAGCAACTCGAACAGAAGAAAGAGAAAAGAAGCCTGAACAAAGATAAAATTACTATAGCTGCAAAAGCAAAAAACACTGAAGATTGAAGTCAAGCGTCTGCTGCGGCAATCTAGCGTCCGAAATATCGTATTCTATGGTACGCTCATCCAAATGAAGTGATCTTGGTTTAGTTAGTGAGATAAGTTAAATACCCACAAGTTTGCTAAATAATTCGAGATCTAAGTTAATCTCTATCCCACTGAAATTTCATCTTCAAGCTGGAGATGTGATACTGTTCGCGATAGTGTGAACATGCAAGCGCTTGCTGACAATTTTCTATTTCACGTTTTCTATTTCTTTAGTATTTTAATGTCTTTATTGTATTCGAGGTCTTAGGAATGGAAATAAAATATTCCGAGACCATAGTCATGCTCGACGATATCGTAGGAAGCTACGATTAAGTTTTGAGTCGAAAACTCAAACGGAGTCCGGTCTGCGTTTTTACACTGACAGTATGATTTTACTGATCAGAAGACCTCAGATGGACCCGTGAACGAGACTATAAGTCTTAGAATTCGATTCTCTACGTTTTGGTTAAATTTCATAAAAATTTCAGAAAAATCACTTCCTGACCTTCGTTCGGACGGAATCCTCAATCGGGTGACGAACGGAGCCTCATATGGATTTACCGGGACTCGCCAATAGATAATCTTGATATCACATCATCCCAGGACACTGGGGAGAGTATGCCAGAGTCGTCATGACGTTCGGAAATATCTGGACGCAAAATGACCAAAATGCCCCTAACCTTAGTCTTTTACACTTTTACCATTATACCCCTTTGGCAAATGACCTTTTTACCCTTAAGTGAGCTTTTAAGAGGCTGAACTCAGCCCCTCACTTCATCATTTTCGCACAGCCCCTCTTCCTTTAGAGTTCCATAGTTGTTCTTGAGAGAAAACCCCATTGTTGGTCTTGAAGCTCCTTGAGCTTTTGTTGGAATCACTTGATTTCTTGAGCAATCTTCCTTCATTTCAAGGTAAGATCACTTCTATGATCTCTTAGCTTCATTAATCTTTATTTATTTCAAGATCAATCTTCATTTTTATGAAAAAAAATTTCTTAGATCCAAAACTTTGAAAATCCATAGGAAATTGTAGAAAAATCCTTTTGAGGTAAGACCAAGTTCTTTGAACTCACATCATCAATCTCTACCTAAACCTAAGAGCTTATGATTCAACTCTCATCATAGATCAAAAAGCACTTTTGGCCGAACCCTACTTGAAGATGATGAATAGTGTTTTCATCAATTTTTGATTTTTAACACTTGATTTCATCCTTAGCTTTCCTAATGCCTTTGAATCCATGAGATGGAAAACCAAAACCAATTCCTAACCTTTTAACCTAGGGTGGCCGAAATCCTCTTTGTTATGATAGTTGAGATTGGCTTTGATTGTTGTTTAATGTTGGATTGTTGTGTTGTTGTAGTTGTTGACGATTATCAGGAGGTTCACAAACCGATCAACCGACTTTGATCCGGGAATCTGCTCATCAACAGGTATGGGGAGAAGAACCTCATCACACCAAGATGGTGGTGGTGAAGATGGTTGTTTAAATTATGTGTGGGTGAAACCCTTTAGTTTGGCTTCACTTTTATGTGTTAAGTTTTGTTAAGTTCTCATGGAGAACAAGAATGTCATGATGAGATGATTGAATGAAAAAAAAACCATTTTCATGTATGTTGGAAAACCTACTTTCATCACTAGATCAAGTATGGACTTTTATTGTTGATTATGAGACCATAATGTGTGATGGACTTGGATGTTTGATTATGATGTAGTAATGTGTATTATGGTTATCATGATTGTGTCAGTATTGTGAGCCATGCTTTGAATGGTTGATGAAGTAAAACTTCACATTGATTCCTAGTTGGCTATTAGCCATGACCTTGAGGAAAGGAAGGATATGAATAGTTCTTGGACAAGTCAAGTTTTGATGTAAAAAAAAAGTGTTTTCAATAACTTGTGTTTTTCAAAGAAAAACCCTAAGTGACTTTAAATGGAATTAAATCTCAAAGTGCTTTCACCAAAGTGAAACATGTTTTATACCTTATCCTTAGTTCATCTAGCTAATCAAATGACTCAAAATGAGAAAAGAAGTGGTTTCATGAAGAGAATCAAAATGGTTCCCTAAGGTTGATGTCTTGTTTTAAGGCAACTTTTCGCTAAGCGAATTTACTTTCGCTAAGCGAAAACAGGGAAAGTCTAAGTTGGGCATCACTGGCTCACTTTCGCTAAGAGAATTCATATTCGCTAAGCTAACCAAACGAGTTTCGCTACGCGAATTACGTCTCGCTGAGCGATCCAGAGAAGTCCAAAGGAGGTATAACCGCCTCCATTTCACTAAGCGAAATTATACTCGCTAAGCGAATAAAGTGAAATTTCGCTACACGAATTCTGTTTCGCTGAGCGATCCAGAGGTGTTTCCAAAGAGGTGTAACCGTCTGTACTTGCGCTAAGCGAATACATATTCGCTAAGCGAATACAATACATTTCGCTACGTGATTTATGACTCGCCGAGCGATCCAGAGGAGTTCCAAAAGAGGCATTATTGTTTCAATTTCGCTAAGCGAATTCCATGTTCAGAAAATACTAAAAATAGAGTAAGTAAGTGTTTCAAAAATTGTTTCAAATCAAATGAGTTTTCAATTGAGAAGTTATTCTGGTTTACAAACGTTTTGGGTTTTGAAGCAGTAGTTCGATGACGGACCGGTGATTCGGATCCCGATCAGTCGTTCAATTGTTTTAGTCTTGTGATGACTCGATCCCGGAGGAATCACGAGATTTATCCGGTGGATAAAGGTTTTGTTTTCAAAAGACACGTATAGTTCCTAAGGAAGAGAACCTTAGTAGACTTCGAGGTTTATCCGGGGGATAGACATTGCTTGATCGCATCTGCTTTGTGTAAGCATTGGTATTTCATTTGCATAGTCGTAAGACCTTAAGCCTAGGAGTTGAGCTTACACCTTGATGCTGGTGCGAATCTTACGGTGACGATCTTCAATGGTCTTTTTGGAGGTATCAGGGTTGGAAGGGCTGACATGTGACCAGTTGGTGATTTTTCTGTGTCGTGGCGAATCCGTGCAATACACTGATATCCTCTACTAGATGCCGTACTTTTCACGTTTAGTCGAGAGTGTTACCGTAAAGCCAGATACGTGCACGTTACGAATGTTGTAGCATCTGAAACCGGAACATGTCCTCCCATTCACTCTCTCCGAATGTTTTGTTAGCTCCATGGAGTAGGGGTCAGAGTAGTACCCAGTGACATTGACATTGAGTCATCTACATTGCATTGCATTGCATAGCTATTGATGTTTACATTTACTGTTATACATCGTTGTACTGTTTAAGAGTACCTTATATTATACTGTTGACTGCTTAACATGATATTATGTCGTCAACTGCATAATATGTTTGACATTGAGAATTCTTGTAAGCATGTTGGGTACGCTGTTACCCGGTGAGTCGTCCCGTTTTTACTACTGCTGTTTTGTTGTGTTGAAGAACGGGAATCTCACCCATATCTGTATGTTTTCTGTTGGTACTTGCTGTTGCTGTTTGAACTGATGGACGTGACGATGGTTCAGCCCAGTAGTTTCCTTGAGCCCCCAGGCTGACCTTCTTTTTGTGGTCTAGTTTTGTTGTCGGCCAGACTATGTCAGTTTTGTAGTACTTTTGGGGAGCTACGACTCCTAGTACTTATTGTATCAGTTATACATTAGACCTATGTCTGTATATAGTATTATTCCTTTTTCTGTTTATGTCCATGTAATTATTATGCATATTGTTCTAGAAATGTATGGCAAACCTAAGTTCGTTATTAGTATTATTTACCTTTACTAAATCCCATTGCATCTCGTGAAAAGGAAAAAGAAAACTGTATTTTCCGCATTAAGAAATATTTTCGGCCTTATAAACGTTCGGGAATGTGACACTCGGGAAAGGGTGTTGCATTATTTGGTATCAGAGCTGGCCGAGTCTTTTTGGGGTTTGTAGGTTATGGTCTGTCTTGTTTGTGTTGTGTTCTCTGTGTGTTTCTCTGTTGTTTGCTTTAGTTTTGTTATGGTTCTTGTGTTTGACAGTTCTGGTTTTGAAGGTAGCAATGGCTGCTCAAAACCTGACTGCTGCTGTGAACGCCATACGGGAAATGGCTGCTGCTATGGTTCAACGTGACGAAAGAGCTGCCGGAGGTAGAGGACTGGATGAATTTCTCCGTCGGAATCCACCTCAATTCAAAGGTGAATTCAATCCTGAATTAGCTGAACGTTGGATCCAAACGCTGGAAAAGATCTTTGGAGCGATGAGATGTACTGAGAATGACAAGGTTGTCTATGCAACCTATATGCTGGTGGAGGATGCTGAATACTGGTGGGAAGGAGCCCGTCAGATGCTGATTCACGATCAACAAGTTGTGGATTGGAATGCTTTTAGGGGAAAATTCCTGGAGAAGTATTTTCCTGCAAGTGCAAGACACGAGAAAGAGATGGATTTCCTCCAGCTGAGACAAGGGGGAATGACCGTAGCTGAATACGGAGCCAAGTTTGAAAGTCTAGCAAAGTTCTCAAATTACTTTCTGGACAACCCAAGAGAAGAGTGGAAGTGCCGGAAATTTGAAGGAGGTCTGAGGATCGACTTGAAAAGAGCTGTTGTCCCTCTAGAGATTTCTATTTTTCCGAGGTTAATGGAGAAGTGTGGTTTGATCGAGAGTTTGGAGCCTAAGGACAAGCGGGTATAGAGTTCTGGACCGAGCAAGTTCCAGAAAGGAAGCGGTGGTCGAGACAACAAATCTCGATGGAAGCCGTATGCAAAGCAACAAGATCGACAACAACGTTCTTTTGGAGGAAGCAGTGGGAGTTTCAGTCAGTCTGGAAATGCCCCAACCAAGTGCATGAAGTGTGGGAAGAGTAACCACATCACCAGAGATTGTTCGATCAAAGGGATTATCTGCTTCAAGTGTGGGAAGCCGAGACATATCTCACGTGAATGGATGCAACCAAAATTGGAACATTCTGTCAACAATGTCCAAGCTGCAAGGCCTAAGATGAAGGGCAGAATCTACACTATGGGTGGTGCTGAAGCTTCTCAAAATGAGGACTTGATCCAAGGTCAGTGTGTCATGGGAGGTAAAACCTTAACTGTACTGTTTGATTCAGGCGCAACGCATTCTTTTATTGCCTATGACTGTGTGAACCTGTTGGGATTACCTGTGCCTTCTTTACCTTTTGATTTGGTAATTTCTGCGCCTACTGCAAAGCCTGTTATAACTGCTAAAGTTTGTTTGAACTGTTCTATTTCTATTACAGATAGAACATTTTTGATTGATTTGATCTGTTTGCCTTTCTCGCAAATGGATGTAATCTTAGGAATGGATTGGTTGTCTTCTAATCATGTCCTGTTAGACTGTGCAAATAAAGCCTTAGTTTTCCCTGGTTGTGAGAATTCTGGATTTTTGATTGCCAACCAAGTAAACGCTTCTTTGAGAGAAGGAGCTCAAGGATACATGTTACTATCTTCTTTGGAGGTCAAGAGCGAGCTAGTCTTAGAGCGCATACCTGTCATGAATGAGTTTCCGGAAGTCTTTCCTGAAGATGTACCAGGTTTGCCACCAGTTCGGGACATCGAGTTTGCGATCGATCTTGTGCCAGGAACAGGACCAGTGTCTATGGCACCGTATCGTATGGCACCTGCTGAGTTGGAAACCTTGAAGGAACAGTTGGTAGACTTATTGGGGAAACAATTTGTTAGACCCAGTGTGTCGCCGTGGGGAGCACCTGTGCTGTTGGTGAAAAAGAAAGATGGAACATCTCGCCTATGTGTGGATTATCGCCAGTTGAATAAGGTTACTATTAAGAACAAGTATCCACTTCCAAGGATAGATGACTTGATGGATCAGTTAAGGGGAGCGGCAGTTTTCTCCAAGATTGATTTGCGATCGGGTTATCACCAGATTCGTGTGAAGGCAGAAGATATACCGAAGACAGCGTTTCGAACACGCTATGGGCACTACGAGTATCTTGTGATGCCGTTTGGTGTGATGAATGCTCCAGCTATATTCATGGATTATATGAATAGGATCTTTCGTCCATACCTAGATCAGTTTGTCGTTGTCTTCATAGATGACATACTTATCTATTCACGAGACCAGGAAGAACATGCTGAACATCTTAGTGTGGTTCTTCAAGTTCTGAAAGAGAAACAGTTGTATGCAAAACTGTCCAAGTGTGAGTTTTGGCTCGACGAAGTGCAGTTTTTGGGTCATGTAATTTCAAAGGAAGGAATTGCTGTAGATCCGTCGAAAGTCGAAGCAGTTCTTGAGTGGGAAACACCAACCACAGTGACTGAGATACGCAATTTTGTGGGTTTGGCTGGGTATTATCAGAGGTTCATCGAGGGATTTTCTAAGATTGTGGGACCTCTTACCCAATTGACGAGGAAGGACAAAGCGTTTGAATGGACTGAAGCCTGTGAGCAAAGTTTTCAGGTGTTGAAAAAGAGGCTGACTACATCACCAGTGTTGATATTGCCAGATCCAAGCGAATCTTTTGAAGTGTACTGTGATGCTTCATACCAAGGTTTAGGTTGTGTTCTGATGCAGAATCGGAAGGTGGTAGCGTATGCCTCGAGACAGTTGAAAGTGCACGAGAAGAATTACCCAACTCATGATCTGGAGTTAGCAGCGGTAGTCTTTGCGTTGAAGATTTGGAGACACTACTTGTATGGTTCGACGTTCAATGTCTTCAGCGATCATAAGAGCTTGAGGTATCTGTTTGATCAGAAAGAGCTCAACATGAGGCAAAGACGGTGGCTGGAATTTTTGAAGGACTATGTCTTCCAGTTGCAGTATCATCCGGGAAAAGCTAATGTGGTAGCGGATGCCCTGAGTAGTGTTACATGTGTCTGCCATGATGGTTAAGGAACACGAGCTGTTGGAACAGTTCAGAGATATGCATCTGTCCGTGGTTAGTATGCCAGGAAGACTATGTGTGGGTATGGTTACAGTATCTTGTGATCTGATGGACCAGATTCGGGAGAAACAAGTATACAACCAGTATCTAGAAAAAGAGCGGAGGAATCTAAAGAAAGGGATGACGTCGGAATAAAAGGAAGGAGTAGATGGGATCCTAAGACGAGGAGAACGGGTTTGTGTGCCAAACAACCAGAGATAAGGAGGTTAATTCTAGACGAAGCTGAAGCAAGTTAAGTATGCATCCAGGGTCAACTAAGATGTACCAAGACCTGAAGCAGTTGTTTTGGTGGCAAGGCATGAAAAGAGATGTAGCTGATTATGTGGCATCTTGCTTGGTGTGTCAAAAAGCAAAGGTTGAACATCAGAGGCCAGCTGGAATGTTACTTCCATTGGATATTCCAGAGTGGAAATGGGACGGCATAGCAATGGATTTCGTAACATGTTTGCCAAGGACACCAAAAGGATACGATTCCATTTGGGTTATAATTGATAGGCTTACAAAATCAGCTCATTTTCTACTGATTAATCTCAAATATTCTATGGAAAAGCTTACTCAGATTTATATTAGTGAGATTGTGAGACTGCATGGAGTACCTTCAAGTATCATATCGAATAGAGACCCGCGTTTTACTTCGCGTTTTTGGCAAAGTTTACATGAAGCTTTAGGAACAAAGTTACAATTAAGTTCGGCTTACCATCCGCAAACTGATAGACAATCGGAAAGGACGATTCAGTTTTTAGAGGATCTGTTAAGGGCGTGTGTGTTGGAACATGCCGGAAGTTGGGAGAATTTCCTACCGTTGATAGAGTTTACCTACAACAACAGTTATCATTCGAGTATAGGGATGGCACCCTACGAAGCCTTATATGGACGACGTTGCAGAACACCTTTGTGTTGGTACCAAGATGGAGAAAGTGCTTCATTAGGACCTGAACTAGTGCAACAAACAATTGAAAAGGTAAAGATTCAAGAAAAGATGAGGATAACTCAGAGCCGACAGAAGAGTTATGCGGATAAAAGATGTAGGCTACTTGAGTTCGAGGAAGGGGATCATGTGTTTTTGAGAGTCACTCCGATGACTGGGGTGGGCAGGGTCCTGAAGTCCAGAAAACTCACTCCAAAATTCATTGGACCTTATCAAATTCTTCGTCGGATAGGTCCAGTAGCTTACCAAATAGCTTTACCGCCTTTTCTATCCAACCTTCATAATGTTTTTCATGTTTTGCAATTGCAAAAGTATATTCCTGATCCCAGTCACGTCATAGAGTCTGATTCAGTATAGCTAAAGGATAACCTAACCTATGAGACATTGCCGGTTAAGATCGAGGACAGGAGGATAAAGAAACTGCGAGGGAAGGAGATAGCTTTGGTTAAAGTTATCTGGAACGAGACTACAGGTGATGCTACCTGGGAAAGAGAAGAGGACATGCGACAACAGTATCCGAGTTTGTTGAAGAGGTACGTATAATTTCGAGGACGAAATTCTTTTAAGAGGGGTAGGAATTTAATGCCCCGATTTTCACGTTTTCTATTTCTTTAGTATTTTAATGTCTTTATTTTATTCGAGGTCTTAGGAATGGAAATAAAATATTCCGAGACCATAGACATGCTAGACGATATCGTAGGAAGCTACGATTAAGTTTTGAGTCAAAAACTCAAACGGAGTCCGGTCTGCGTTTTTACACTGACAGTATGATTTTAATGCTCAGAACACCTCAGATGGACCCGTGAACGAGACAATAAGTCTTAGAATTCGATTCTCTACGTATTGGTTAAATTTCGTAAAAATTTCAGAAAAATCACTTCCTGACCTTCGTTCTGGCGGAATCCTCAATCGGGTGACGAACGGAGCCACATATGGATTTACCGGGACTCGCCAACAGATAATCTTGATATCACATCATCCCAGGACACTGGGGAGAGTATGCCAGAGTCGTCATGACATTCGGAAATATCTGGACGCAAAATGACCAAAATGCCCCTAACCTTAGTCTTTTACACTTTTACCATTATACCCTTTTGGCAAATGACCTTTTTACCCTTAAGTGAGCTTTTAAGAGGCTGAACTCAGCCCTTCACTTCATCATTTTCGCACAGCCCCTCTTCCTTTAGAGTTCCATAGTTGTTCTTGAGAGAAAACCCCATTGTTGGTCTTGAAGCTCCTTGAGTTTTTGTTGGAATCACTTGATTTTTTGAGCAATCTTCCTTCATTTCAAGGTAAGATCACTTCTATGATCTCTTAGCTTCATTAATCTTTCTTTATTTCAAGATCAATCTTCATTTTTATGAAAAAAAATTTCTTAGATCCAAAACTTTGAAAATCCATAGGAAATTGTAGAAAAATCCTTTTGAGGTAAGACCAAGTTCTTTGAACTCACATCATCGATCTCTACCTAAACCTAAGAGCTTATGATTCAACTCTCATCATAGCTCAAAAAGCAATTTTGGCCGAACCCTACTTGAAGATGATGAATAGTGTTTGCATCAATTTTTGATTTTTAACACTTGATTTCATCCTTAGCTTTCCTAATGCCTTTGAATCCATGAGATGGAAAACCAAAACCAATTCCTAACCTTTTAAGCTAGGGTGGCCGAAATCCTCTTTGTTATGATAGTTGAGATTGGCTTTGATTGTTGTTTAATGTTGGATTGTTGTGTTGTTGTAGTCGTTGACGATTATCAAGAGGTTCACTGCAACACCCTTTCCCGAGTGTCACATTCCCGAACGTTTTTAAGGCCGAAAATATTTATTAATGCGGAAAATACGATTTTTCTTTTTCTTTTCTTTTCATAAGATGCAATGGGATTTAGTAAAGGTAATAATACTAATAAACGAACTTAGGTTCGCCATGCATTTCTAAAACATACCACAGAACAGAAACAGAAACGTCAACATTATTATATACAGACCTAAGTCTAATGTATAACTGATACAATAAGTACTAGGAGTCGTAGCTCCCAAAAGGTACTACAAAAACTAACATAGTCTGGCCGACAACAAAACTAGACCACAAAAAGAAGGTCCGCCTCAGGGCTCAAGGAAACTACTGGGCTGAACTATCATCACGTCCATCTGTTCAAACAGCAACAGCAAGTACCAACAGAAAACATACAGATATGGGTGAGATTCCCGTTCATCAACACAGCAAAACAGCAATAGTAAAAACGGGACGACTCACCGGGTAACCACGTACCCAACATGCTTACAAGAACTCTCAATGTTAAACATATTAAGCAGTTGACAGCATAATATCATGTTAAGCAGTTAACAACATAAAGATAAGGTATTCTTAAACAGTACAACGATGTATAACAGTAAATGTAAACATCAATGGCCATGCAATGCAATGCAATGTATATGACTCAATGTCAATGTCACTGGGTACTACTCTGACCCCTACTCCATGGAGCTAACAAAACATTCGGAGAGAGTGAATGGGAGGACATGTTCCGTGCGCGCCAGCCTTGGGCAAGATGCTACAACATTCGTAACGTGCACGTATCTGGCTTTTACGGAAACACTCTCGACCAAACATGAAAAGTACGGCATCTAGTAGAGGATATCAGTGTATTGCACGGATTCGCCACGACACAGAAGAGCTACCAACTGGTCACATGTAAGCCCTTCCAACCCTGATACCTCCCAAAAGACCATTGAAGATCGTCACCGTAAGATTCGCACCCGCATCAAGGTGTAAGCTCAACTCCTAGGCTCAAGGCCTTACAACTATGCAAATGAAATGCCAATGCTTACACAAAGCAGATGCGATCAAGCAATGTCTATCCCCCGGATAAACCTCGAAGTCTACTAAGGTTCTCTTCCTTAGGAACTATACGTGTCTTTTGAAAACAAAACCTTTATCCACCGGATAAATCTCGTGATCCCTCCGGGATCGAGTCATCACAAGACTGAAACAATTGAACGACTGATCGGGATCCGAACCACCGGTCCGTCATCGAACTACTGTTTCAAAACCCAAAACGTTTCATGTTTGTGCTTATGTCTTATGAAATCATTGATGTACTAAGTCATCAATGGTATAGCATGTGGTCTTGTTCCACTACATACCATACTTAATTATCCCTTGTTTTCAACTCTAAGTCAATTACTTAACTTAGGTTTTTAAAACGTAAAACTTTACAGTTTGAGTTGAAAAACACTCTTTATAAACAAACCATTTCTCGCAGGGCGAAGGTCTATGTCGCGACGCGAGGCTGAGAAGTTATCTTTACTGCTTGGAAAGTCCTTCTGCTTCGCGAGGCGAGGATTGTATCGCGACGCGAGGCAGAGAAGTGATCTTTTCTATTCAGACAGTCTTTCTGCTTCGCGAGGCGAGGATTATATCGCGACGCGAGGCAGAGAAGCTGCATCTTCACTACTTAGGCGGTTCGCGGGGCGAGAACTGCTTCGCTACGCGAGGCCGAGATATTTCATCTTTGTTGCTCGGGCTAGTCCACTGTCTCGCGAGGCGAGGCAATGTTAGCCTGGCGAATGCCTCATCTTCCCTCTGTCTCGCGAGGCGAGACGGGGTTCGCTGGGCGAGTGCCCTGTTTCTCATTTTCCCTAACTCCTTCATTATTCCTTCTTTTGAAACACTTAGTTGATTAAAAGACCTATGCCTAAAGAAAAGACATTTTCCCACTTTAGTGACACACTTTAAAGGTTAAAACTTCATTTGATCTTTGGATCAAAATCACTTTTGTTCCTCTTTGAAAACCTAGGTTATGAAATCATGTTTTGTTGCATCAAAACTTTGCCAAAACAAGAACAACACATGTTCTTATATTTTCCTATTACTAAGGCCACAAGCCTACTCCAATGCAAAATGGAGACTTTACTTCACCAACAAAGCAAATGTAGCTCAAAAGCTCACACAATTATGGTAAACCACAATACACATTACTACATCATAATCAAATATATCCATCACACATCATGGTCTCATAATCAAACAATAAAAGTCCATACTTGATCTAGTGATCAAAGTAGGTTTTTCAACATACATGGAAATGATTTTCATTCAATCATATCTTCATCAACATATGCTAAAGCACACTACAACATACTCAAGCATAAACTCATCATGACAATCTTGTTCTCCAAGAGAACTTAACAAAACTTAACACATAAAAGTGAACCCAAACTAAAGGGTTTCACCCACACATAAAATTAAACAACCATTCTCACTACCACCATCTTGGTGTGATGAGGTTCTTCTCCCCATACCTCTTGATGAGCAGATTCCCGGATCAAAGTCGGTTGATCGGTTTGTGAACCTCCTGGCAATCGTCAACAACTACAACAACACAACAACCAACATTAAACAACAATCAAACCAATCTCAACTATCCTAACAAAGAGGATTTCGGCCACCCTAGGTTAAAAAGGTTAGGAATTGGTTTTGGTTTTCCATTTCATGGATTCAAAAGCATTAGGAAAGCTAAGGATGAAATCAAGTGTTAAAAATCAAAACTTGATGAAAACACTATTCATCATCTTCCAAAAGGGATCGGCCAAAAATGCTTTTTGAGCTATGATGAGAGTTGAATCATAAGCTCTTGGGTTTAGGTAGAGATTGATGATGTGAGTTCAAAGAACTTGGTCTTACCTCAAAAGGATTTTTCTACAATTTCCTATGGATTTTCAAAGTTTTGGATCTAAGAAATTTCTTTTCATGAAAATGAAGATTGATCTTGAAATAAAGAAAGATTCAAGAAGCTAAGAGATCATAAAAGTGATCTTACCTTGAAATGAAGAAAGATTGCTCAAGGAATCAAGTGAATCCAACAAAAACTCAAGCTTTTCTAGGTGAAAATGGAGTTTTCTCTCAAGAACAACTATGGAGCTTCTAAGGATGAGGGGCTGTGCGAAAATAATGAAGTGAGGGGCTGAGTTGAGCCTCTTAAAAGTTCACTTAAGGGTAAAAAGGTCATTTGCCAAAAGGGTATAATGGTAAAAGTGTAAAAGACTAAGGTTAGGGGCATTTTGTTCATTTTGCGTCCAGATATTTCCGAACGTCATGACGACTCTGGCATACTCTCCCAAGTGTCCTGGGATGATGTGCTATCAAGACTATTTGTTGGTGAGTCCCAGTAAATCCATATGTGGCTCCGTTCGTCACCCGATTGAGGATTCCGCCCGAACGAAGGTCAGGAAGTGATTTTTCTGAAATTTTTACAAAATTTAACCAAAACGTAGATAATCGAATTCTAAGACTTATTATCTCGTTCATGGGTCCATCTGAGGTCTTTTGAGCAGTAAAATCATACTGTCAGTGTAAAAACGCAGACCGGACTCCGTTTGAGTTTTCGACTCAAAACTTAATCGTAGCTTCCTACGATATCGTCGAGCATGACTATGGTCTCGGAATATTTTATTTCCATTCCTAAGACCTCGAATAAAATAAAGACATTAAAATACTAAAGAAATAGAAAACGTGAAAATCAGGGCGTTACATTCCTACCCCTCTTAAAAGAATTTCGTCCTCGAAATTATACGTACCTCTTAAAACAAACTCGGATACTGTTGTTGCATGTCCTCTTCTCTTTCCCAGGTGGCATCACCTGTAGTCTCGTTCCAGATAACTTTGACCAAAGCTATCTCCTTCCCTCGCAGTTTCTTTATCCTCCTGTCCTCGATCTTAACCGGCAATGTCTCATAGGTTAGGTTATCCTTTAGTTGTACTGAATCCGACTCTATGACATGACTGGGATCAGGAATATACTTTCGCAATTGCGAAACATGAAAAACATTATGAAGGTTGGATAGAAAAGGCGGTAAAGCTATTTGGTAAGCTATTGGACCTATCCGACGAAGAATTTGGTAAGGTCCAATGAATTTTAGAGTGAGTTTTCTGGACTTCAGGACCCTGCCCACTCCAGTCATCGGAGTGACTCTCAAAAACACATGATCCCCTTCCTCGAACTCAAGTGGCCTACGTCTTTTATCCGCATAACTCTTCTGTCGGCTCTGAGTCGTCCTCATCTTTTCTTGAATCAGTTTCACCTTCTCGGTTGTTTGTTGCACTAGTTCAGGTCCTAATGAAGCACTTTCTCCATCTTGGTACCAACACAAAGGTGTTCTGCAACGTCGTCCATATAAAGCTTCGTAGGGTGCCATCCCTATACTCGAATGATAACTGTTGTTATAGGTGAACTCTATCAACGGTAGGAAATTCTCCCAACTTCCGGCATGTTCCAACACACACGCCCTCAACAGATCTTCTAACGACTGAATCGTCCTTTCCGATTGTCCATCAGTTTGAGGATGGTAAGCCGAACTTAATCGTAACTTTGTTCCTAAAGCTTCATGTAAACTTTGCCAAAAACGCGAAGTAAAACGCGGGTCTCTATCCGATATGATACTTGAAGGTACTCCATGCAGTCTCACAATCTCACTGATATAAATCTGAGTAAGCTTTTGCATAGAATACTTGAGATTAATCGGTAGAAAATGAGCTGATTTCGTAAGCCTATCAATTATAACCCAAATGGAATCGTATCCTTTAGGTGTCCTTGGCAAACACGTCACGAAATCCATTGCTATGCCGTCCCATTTCCACTCTGGGATATCCAACGGAAGTAACATTCCAGCTAGCCTCTGATGTTTAACCTTTGCTTTCTGACACACTAAGCAAGATGCCACATAATCGGCTACATCTCTTTTCATGCCTTGCCACCAAAACAACCGCTTCAGGTCTTGGTACATCTTGGTTGACCCTGGATGCATACTCAACTTGCTTCTATGAGCTTTGTCCAGAATTAACCTCCTTATCTCTGGGTTGTTTGGCACACAAACCCGTTCTCCTCGTCTTAGGATTCCATCTGTTCCTTCTTTGTATTCCGACGTCATCCCTTTCTTTAGATTCCTTCGCTCTTTCTCCAAATACTGGTCGTATACTTGTTTCTCCCGGATCTGATCCATCAGATCACAAGATACCGTAACCATACCTACACATAGTCTTCCTGGCATACTAACCACAGACAGATGCATATCTCTGAACTGTTCCAACAACTCGTGTTCCTTAACCATCATGGCAGACACATGTAACACTTTTCTACTCAGCGCATCCGCTACCACATTCGGTTTTCCCGGATGATACTGCAACTGGAAATCATAGTCCTTCAAAAATTCCAGCCACCGTCTTTGTCTCATATTGAGCTCCTTCTGATCGAACAGATACTTCAAGCTCTTATGATCGCTGAAGACATTGAACGTCGAACCATACAAGTAATGCCTCCAAATCTTCAACGCAAAGACTACCGCTGCTAACTCCAGATCATGAGTTGGGTAATTCTTCTCGTGCACTTTCAACTGTCTCGAGGCATACGCTACCACCTTCCGATTCTGCATCAGAACACAGCCTAAACCTTGGTATGAAGCGTCACAGTACACTTCAAAAGATTCGCTTGGAAAATATCAACACTGGCGATGTAGTTAGCCTCTTCTTCAGCTCCTGAAAACTCTGCTCACAGGCTTCAGTCCATTCAAACGCTTTGTCCTTCCTCGTCAATTGGGTAAGAGGTCCTACAATCTTAGAAAATCCCTCAATAAACCTCCGATAATACCCAGCCAAACCTACAAAACTGCGTATCTCAGTCACTGTGGTTGGCCTTTCCCACTCAAGAACTGCTTCGACCTTCGACGGATCTACAGCAATTCCTTCCTTTGAAATTACATGACCCAAAAACTGCACTTCGTCGAGCCAAAACTCACACTTGGACAGTTTTGCATACAGCTGTTTCTCAATCAGAACTTGAAGAACCACACTAAGATGTTCAGCATGCTCTTCCTGATCTTGCGAATAGATAAGTATGTCATCTATGAAGACAACGACAAACTGATCTAGGTATGGACGAAAAATCCTATTCATATAATCCATGAATATAGCTGGAGCATTCGTCACACCAAACGGCATCACAAGATACTCGTAGTGCCCATAGCGTGTTCGAAACGCTGTCTTCGGCACATCTTCTGCCTTCACACGAATCTGGTGATAACCCGATCGCAAATCAATCTTGGAGAAAACTGCCGCTCCCCTCAACTGATCCATCAAGTCATCTATCCTCGGAAGTGGATACTTGTTCTTAATAGTAACTTTATTCAACTGGCGATAATCCACACATAAACGAGATGTTCCATCTTTCTTTTTCACCAATAGTACAGGTGCTCCCCATGGCGACACACTGGGTCTAACAAACTGCTTTCCCAATAAGTCTACCAATTGTTCCTTCAAAGTTTCCAACTCAGCAGGTGCCATACGATACGGTGCCATAGACACTGGTCCTGTTCCTGGCACAAGATCAATCGCAAACTCGATGTCCCGAACTGGCGGCAAACCTGGTACGTCTTCAGGAAAGACTTCCGGAAACTCATTCACAACAGGTATGCGCTCTAACACTAGCTCGCTCTTGACCTCCAAAGAAGATAGTAACATGTATCCTTGAGCTCCTTCTCTCAAAGAAGCATTTACTTGGTTGGCAGTCAAAAATCCAAAATTCTCACAACTAGGGAAAACTAAGGTTTTATTTGCACAGTCCAACAGGATATGATTAGAAGACAACCAATCCATTCCTAAGATTACATCCATTTGCGAGAGAGGCAAACAGATCAAATCAATCAAAAATATTCTATCTTTAACAGAAATAGAACAGTTCAAACAAACTTTTGCAGTTACAACAGGCTCTGCAGTAGGCGTAGAAATTACCAAATCAAAAGGTAAAGAAGACACAGGTAATCCCAACAGATTCACATAGTCATAGGCAATAAAGGAATGCGTTGCGCCTGAATCAAACAGTACAGTTAAGGTTTCACCTCCCATGACACACTGACCTTGGATCAAGTCTTCATTCTGAGAAGCTTCAGCACCTCCCATAGTGTAGACTCTGCCCTTCATCTTAGGCCTTGCAGCTTGAACATTGTTGACAGAATGTTCCAATTTCGGTTGCATGCATTCACGTGAGATGTGTCCCGGCTTCCCACACTTGAAGCAGATAATCCCTTTGATCGAACAATCTCTGGTGATGTGATTGCTCTTTCCGCACTTCATGCACTTGGTTGGGGCGTTTCCAGACTGATTGAAACTTCCGCTGCTTCCTCCAACAGAACGTTGTTGTCGATCTTGTTGCTTTGCATACGGCTTCCATCGAGATTTGTTGTCTCGACCACCGTTTCCTCTCTGGAACTTGCTCGGTCTAGAACTCTGTACTCGCTTGTCCTTGGGCTCCAAACTCTCGATCAGACGACACTTCTCCATCACCTCGGAAAAACAGAAATTTCCAATGGAACTACAGCTTTCTTCAAGTCTATCCTTAGACCTCCTTCGAATTTTCTGCACTTCCACTCCTCTCTTGGGTTATCCAGAAAGTAATTTGAGAACTTTGCTAGACTTTCAAACTTAGCCCCGTATTCAGCTACGGTCATTCCCCCCTGTCTCAGCTGGAGGAACTCCATCTCTTTCTCGTGTCTTGCGCTCGCAGGAAAATACTTCTCCAGGAATTTTCCCTTAAAAGCATTCCAATCCACAGCTTGTTGATCGTGAATCAGCATCTGACGGGCTCCTTCCCACCAGTATTCAGCATCCTCCACCAGCATATAGGTTGCATAGACAACCTTGTCATTCTCAGTACATCTCATCGCTCCAAAGATTTTCTCCAGCGTTTGGATCCAGCGTTCAGCCAACTCAGGATTGAATTCACCTTTGAATTGAGGTGGATTCCGACGAAGAAATTCGTCCAGTCCTCTACCTCCGGCAGCTCTTTCGTCACGTTGAACCATAGCAGCAGCCATTTCCCGTATGGTGTTCACAGCAGCAGTCAGGTTTTGAGCAGCCATTGCTACCTTCAAAACCAGAACTGTCAAACTCAAGAACCACAACTAAAGCAAACAACAGAGAAACACACAGAGAACACAACACAAACAAGACAGACCATAACCTACAACCCCAAAAAGACTCGGCCAGCTCTGATACCAAACAATGCAACACCCTTTCCCGAGTGTCACATTCCCGAACGTTTTTAAGGCCGAAAATATTTATTAATGCGGAAAATACGATTTTTCTTTTTCTTTTCTTTTCATAAGATGCAATGGGATTTAGTAAAGGTAATAATACTAATAAACGAACTTAGGTTCGCCATGCATTTCTAAAACATACCACAGAACAGAAACAGAAACAGAAACGTCAACATTATTATATACAGACCTAAGTCTAATGTATAACTGATACAATAAGTACTAGGAGTCGTAGCTCCCAAAAGGTACTACAAAAACTAACATAGTCTGGCCGACAACAAAACTAGACCACAAAAAGAAGGTCCGCCTCAGGGCTCAAGAAAACTACTGGGCTGAACTATCATCACGTCCATCTGTTCAAACAGCAACAGCAAGTACCAACAGAAAACATACAGATATGGGTGAGATTCCCGTTCATCAACACAGCAAAACAGCAATAGTAAAAACGGGACGACTCACCGGGTGGTTACGTACCCAACATGCTTACAAGAACTCTCAATGTTAAACATATTAAGCAGTTGACAGCATAATATCATGTTAAGCAGTTAACAACATAAAGATAAGGTATTCTTAAACAGTACAACGATGTATAACAGTAAATGTAAACATCAATGGCCATGCAATGCAATGCAATGTATATGACTCAATGTCAATGTCAATGTCACTGGGTACTACTCTGACCCCTACTCTATGGAGCTAACAAAACATTCGGAGAGAGTGAATGGGAGGACATGTTCCGTGCGCGCCAGCCTTTGGCAAGATGCTACAACATTCGTAACGTGCACGTATCTGGCTTTTACGGAAACACTCTCCACCAAACATGAAAAGTACGGCATCTAGTAGAGGATATCAGTGTATTGCACGGATTCGCCACGACACAGAAGAGCTACCAACTGGTCACATGTAAGCCCTTCCAACCCTGATACCTCCCAAAAGACCATTGAAGATCGTCACCGTAAGATTCGCACCCGCATCAAGGTGTAAGCTCAACTCCTAGGCTCAAGGCCTTACAACTATGCAAATGAAATGCCAATGCTTACACAAAGCAGATGCGATCAAGCAATGTCTATCCCCCGGATAAACCTCGAAGTCTACTAAGGTTCTCTTCCTTAGGAACTATACGTGTCTTTTGAAAACAAAACCTTTATCCACCGGATAAATCTCGTGATCCCTCCGGGATCGAGTCATCACAAGACTGAAACAATTGAACGACTGATCGGGATCCGAATCACCGGTCCGTCATCGAACTACTGTTTCAAAACCCAAAACGTTTCATGTTTGTGCTTATGTCTTATGAAATCATTGATGTACTAAGTCATCAATGGTATAGCATGTGGTCTTGTTCCACTACATACCATACTTAATTATCCCTTGTTTTCAACTCTAAGTCAATTACTTAACTTAGGTTTTTAAAACGTAAAACTTTACAGTTTGAGTTGAAAAACACTCTTTATAAACAAACCATTTCTCGCGGGGCGAAGGTCTATGTCGCGACGCGAGGCTGAGAAGTTATCTTTACTGCTTGGAAAGTCCTTCTGCTTCGCGAGGCGAGGATTGTATCGCGACGCGAGGCAGAGAAGTGATCTTTTCTATTCAGACAGTCTTTCTGCTTCGCGAGGCGAGGATTATATCGCGACGCGAGGCAGAGAAGCTGCATCTTCACTACTTAGGCGGTTCGCGGGGCGAGAACTGCTTCGCTATGCGAGGCCGAGATATTTCATCTTTGTTGCTCGGGCTAGTCCACTGTCTCGCGAGGGGAGGCAATGTTAGCCTGGCGAATGCCTCATCTTCCCTCTGTCTCGCGAGGCGAGACGGGGTTCGCTGGGCGAGTGCCCTGTTTCTCATTTTCCCTAACTCCTTCATTATTCCTTCTTTTGAAACACTTAGTTGATTAAAAGACCTATGGCTAAAGAAAAGACATTTTCCCACTTTAGTGACACACTTTAAAGGTTAAAACTTCATTTGATCTTTGGATCAAAATCACTTTTGTTTCTCTTTGAAAACCTAGGTTATGAAATCATGTTTTGTTGCATCAAAACTTTGCCAAAACAAGAACAACACATGTTCTTATATTTTCCTATTACTAAGGCCACAAGCCTACTCCAATGCAAAATGGAGACTTTACTTCACCAACAAAGCAAATGTAGCTCAAAAGCTCACACAATTATGGTAAACCACAATACACATTACTACATCATAATCAAACATATCCATCACACATCATGGTCTCATAATCAAACAATAAAAGTCCATACTTGATCTAGTGATCAAAGTAGGTTTTTCAACATACATGGAAATGATTTTCATTCAATCATATCTTCATCAACATATGCTAAAGCACACTACAACATACTCAAGCATAAACTCATCATGACAATCTTGTTCTCCAAGAGAACTTAACAAAACTTAACACATAAAAGTGAACCCAAACTAAAGGGTTTCACCCACACATAAAATTAAACAACCATTCTCACTACCACCATCTTGGTGTGATGAGGTTCTTCTCCCCATACCTCTTGATGAGCAGATTCCCGGATCAAAGTCGGTTGATCGGTTTGTGAACCTCCTGGCAATCGTCAACAACTACAACAACACAACAACCAACATTAAACAACAATCAAACCAATCTCAACTATCCTAACAAAGAGGATTTCGGCCACCCTAGGTTAAAAAGGTTAGGAATTGGTTTTGGTTTTCCATTTCATGGATTCAAAAGCATTAGGAAAGCTAAGGATGAAATCAAGTGTTAAAAATCAAAACTTGATGAAAACACTATTCATCATCTTCCAAAAGGGTTCGGCCAAAAATGCTTTTTGAGCTATGATGAGAGTTGAATCATAAGCTCTTGGGTTTAGGTAGAGATTGATGATGTGAGTTCAAAGAACTTGGTCTTACCTCAAAAGGATTTTTCTACAATTTCCTATGGATTTTCAAAGTTTTGGATCTAAGAAATTTCTTTTCATGAAAATTAAGATTGATCTTGAAATAAAGAAAGATTCAAGAAGCTAAGAGATCATAGAAGTGATCTTACCTTGAAATGAAGAAAGATTGCTCAAGAAATCAAGTGAATCCAACAAAAACTCAAGCTTTTCTAGGTGAAAATGGAGTTTTCTCTCAAGAACAACTATGGAGCTTCTAAGGATGAGGGGCTGTGCGAAAATAATGAAGTGAGGGGCTGAGTTGAGCCTCTTAAAAGTTCACTTAAGGGTAAAAAGGTCATTTGCCAAAAGGGTATAATGGTAAAAGTGTAAAAGACTAAGGTTAGGGGCATTTTGGTCATTTTGCGTCCAGATATTTCCGAACGTCATGACGACTCTGGCATACTCTTCCAAGTGTCCTGGGATGATGTGCTATCAAGACTATTTGTTGGTGAGTCCCAGTAAATCCATATGTGGCTCCGTTCGTCACCCGATTGAGGATTCCGCCCGAACGAAGGTCAGGAAGTGATTTTTCTGAAATTTTTACGAAATTTAACCAAAACGTAGATAATCGAATTCTAAGACTTATTGTCTCGTTCATGGGTCCATCTGAGTTCTTCTGAGCAGTAAAATCATATTGTCAGTGTAAAAACGCAGACCGGACTCCGTTTGAGTTTTCGACTCAAAACTTAATCGTAGCTTCCTACGATATCGTAGAGCATGACTATGGTCTCGGAATATTTTATTTCCATTCCTAAGACCTCGAATAAAATAAAGACATTAAAATACTAAAGAAATAGAAAACGTGAAAATCGGGGCGTTACATTCACAAACCGATCAACCGACTTTGATCTGAGAATCTGCTCATCAACAGGTATGGGGAGAAGAACCTCATCACACCAAGATGGTGGTGGTGAAGATGGTTGTTTAAATTATGTGTGGGTGAAACCCTTTAGTTTGGGTTCACTTTTATGTGTTAAGTTTTGTTAAGTTCTCATGGAGAAAAAGAATGTCATGATGAGATGATTGAATGAAAAAAAAAAAAACCATTTTCATGTATGTTGGAAAACCTACTTTGATCACTAGATCAAGTATGGACTTTTATTGTTGATTATGAGACCATAATGTGTGATGGACTTGGATGTTTGATTATGATGTAGTAATGTGTATTATGGTTATCATGATTGTGTAAGTATTGTGAGCCATACTTTGATTGGTTGATGAAGTAAAACTTCACATTGATTCCTAGTTGGCTATTAGCCATGACCTTGAGGAAAGGAAGGATATGAATAGTTCTTGGACAAGTCAAGTTTTGATGTAAAAAAAAGTGTTTTCAATAACTTGTGTTTTTCAAAGAAAAACCCTAAGTGACTTTAAATGGAATTAAATCTCAAAGTGCTTTCACCAAAGTGAAACATGTTTTATACCTTATCCTTAGTTCATCTAGCTAATCAAGTGACTCAAAACGAGAAAAGAAGTGGTTTCATGAAGTGAATCAAAATGGTTCCCTAAGGTTGATGTCTTGATTTAAGGCAACTTTTCGCTAAGCGAATTTACTTTCGCTAAGCGTAAACAGGGAAAGTCTAAGTTGGGCATCACTGCCTCACTTTCGCTAAGCGAATTCATATTCGCTAAGCTAACCAAACGAGTTTCGCTACGCGAATTACGTCTCGCTGAGCGATCCAGAGAAGTCTCCAAAGTAGGTATAACCGCCTCCATTTCACTAAGCGAAATTATACTCGCTAAGCGAATAAAGTGAAATTTCGCTACACGAATTCTGTTTCGCTGAGCGATCCAGAGGTGTTTCCAAAGAGGTGTAACCGTCTGTACTTGCGCTAAGCGAATACATATTCGCTAAGCGAATACAATACATTTCGCTACGCGATTTATGACTCGCCGAGCGATCCAGAGGAGTTCCAAAAGAGGCATTATTGTTTCAATTTCGCTAAGCGAATTCCATGTTCAGAAAATGCTAAAAATAGAGTAAGTAAGTGTTTCAAAAATTGTTTCAAATCAAATGAGTTTTCAATTGAGAAGTTGTTTTGGTTTACAAACGTTTTGGGTTTTGAAACAGTAGTTCGATGACGGACCGGTGATTCGGATCCCGATCAGTCGTTCAATTGTTTAAGTCTTGTGATGACTCGATCCCGGAGGAATCATGAGATTTATCCGGTGGATAAAGGTTTTGTTTTCAAAAGACACGTATAGTTCCTAAGGAAGAGAACCTTAGTAGACTTCGAGGTTTATCCGGGGGATAGACATTGCTTGATCGCATCTGCTTTGTGTAAGCATTGGCATTTCATTTGCATAGTCGTAAGGCCTTGAGCCTAGGAGTTGAGCTTACACCTTGATGCTGGTGCGAATCTTACGGTGACGATCTTCAATGGTCTTTTTGGAGGTATCAGGGTTGGAAGGGCTGACATGTGACCAGTTGGTGATTCTTCTGTGTCGTGGCGAATCCGTGCAATATACTGATATCCTCTACCAGATGCCATACTTTTCACGTTTGGTCGAGAGTGTTACCGTAAAGCCAGATACGTGCACGTTACGAATGTTGTAGCATCTTGCTCATGGCTGGCAGAAACCGGAACATGTCCTCCCATTCACTCTCTCCGAATGTTTTGTTAGCTCCATGGAGTAGGGGTTAGAGTAGTACCCAGTGACATTGACATTGAGTCATCTACATTGCATTGCATTGCATAGCTATTGATATTTACATTTACTGTTATACATCGTTGTACTGTTTAAGAGTACCTTATATTATACTGTTAACTGCTTAACATGATATTATGCCGTCAACTACTTAATATATTTGACATTGAGAATTCTTGTAAGCATGTTGGGTACGCTGTTACCCTGTGAATCATCCCGTTTTTACTACTGCTGTTTTGTTGTGTTGATGAACGGGAATCACACTCATATCTGTATGTTTTCTGTTGGTACTTGCTATTGCTGTTTAAACAGATGGACGTGACGATGGTTCAGCCCAGTAGTTTCCTTGAGCCCTTAGGCGGACCTTCTTTTTGTGGTCTAGTTTTGTTGTCGGCCAGACTATGTCAGTTTTGTAGTACTTTTGGGGAGCTACGACTCCTAGTACTTATTGTATCAGTTATACATTAGACCTATGTCTGTATATAGTGTTATTCCTTTTTCTGTTTATGTCCCTGTAATTATTATGCATATTGTTCTAGAAATGTATGGTGAACCTAAGTTCGTTATTAGTATTATTTACCTTTACTAAATCCCATTGCATCTCGTGAAAAGGAAAAAGAAAACCGTATTTTCCGCATTAAGAAATATTTTCGGCTTTATAAACGTTCGGGAATGTGACACTCGGGAAAGGGTGTTGCTACGATTTTCGATAAAGTTCTGAAGCGTCAGAAGAAGGTAAAAGCTTCATCAAATCTAATAGAAGAAAGAGAAAAGAAGCCTGAACAAAGACAAAATTACTATAGCTGCAAAAGCAAAAACACCGAAGATTGAAGTCAAGCGTCTGCTGCCGGCAATCAAGTGTCCTAAACGTCGTATTCTGAGGTACACTCATCCAAATGAAGTGATCTTGATTTAGTTAGTAAGATAAGTTAAATACCCACAAGTTTGCTATATAAATCGAGATCTGAGTTAATCTCTATCCCAATGAAATTCCTTCTTCAAGCTGGAGATGTGATATTGTTCGTGATAGTCCGAACATGCAAGCGCCTGCTGACAATTTCTGGAGCTTTATGTGTTTAAATGCATCGTTCTTGGTATCGTTGGAACGCTCGGAAAAATATCTGCAACCCTCATGAAGAGGTCGAGAGGCAACATCGATCTCTATCTTTGTCAAATTTTATCCGTAAACGGGTGACGTGATGCTGTTCCTGCCAGTCAATCCTTTGTAGCATATTCTGGCCATATCTTGTGTTATAGTTGTACTAATTGAATGAAATTGGCATCTCATTAAACCTAATATCCGTATATACAAGTATCATGGAGACGTCGAATTTTAATTTGGCCGTTAAGATGGTCAAGTAAGCATAATACACAAACTTGTCAGAATGCTACGAGATAAACAGCCTTGTGAACGTGCCCAGTGGATAACCAAGCGTCTTATCTCATTTAGGAAGCGTCCAGTGAAGCAAACCAAGCGTCAACTCAGAATACAGAACATTATGATGAATGGAGAAGTAATTTTAAATAAAATATTAAAATATTCAAAGTCCAAGCTTGACCAGAAAATGAGATATGATTTTCGATAAAGTTCTGAGGCATCAGAAGAAGGTAAATGCTTCAGCAACTCGAACAGAAGAAAGAGAAAAGAAGCCTGAACAAAGACAAAAATACAATAGCTGCAAAAGCAAAAACGCTGAAGATTGAAGTCAAGCATCTGCTGCCGGCAATCAGGGGTCCGAAACGTCGTATTCTGAGGTACACTCATCCAAATGAAGTGATATTGGTTTAGTTAGTAAGATAAGTTAAATACCCACAAGTTTACTAAATAAGTCGAGATCTAAGTTAATCTCTATCCCACTGAAATTCCATCTTCAAGCTGGAGATGTGATACTGTTCGCGATAGTCTGAACATGCAAGCGCCTGCTGACAATTTCTGGAGCTTTATGCCTTTAAATGCATCGTTCTTGGTATCTTTGGAATGCTCAGGTAAATATCTGCAACTCTCATGAAGTGTTCGAGAGGCGACATCGATCTCTATCTTTGTCAAATTGTATCCGTAAACGGGTGACGTGATGCTGTTCCTGACAGTCATACCTTTGTAGCATATACTGGCCATATCTTGTGCTATAGTTATCCGAATTGGATGAAACTGGCGGCTCATTGAACCTAATATCCATATATTCAAGTGTGATGGGGACATCCAATTTTAATTTGGCCGTTAAGAGGGTCAAGTAAGCATAATACACAAACTTGTCACAATGCTAAGAGATAAACAGCCTTGTGAATGTTCCCAGTGGATAACCAAGCATCGTATCTCATTTAGGAAGTGTCCAGTGAAGCAAACCAAGCGTCTACTCAGAATACAGAACATTACGATGAATGGATAAGTAATTTTGAACAAAATATTAAAATATCGAATGTCTGAGCTTGGCCAGAAAATGAGGTACGATTTTCGATAAAGTTCTGAAACATCAGAAGAAGGTAAAAGCTTCAGCAACTCTAATAGAAGAAAGAGAAAAGAAGCCTGAACAAAGACAAAATTACTATAGCTGCAAAAGCAAAAATACTGAAGATTGAAGTCAAGCGTCTGCTGCCGGCAATCAAGTGTCCTAAACGTCGTATTCTGAGGTACACTCATCCAAATGAAGTGATCTTGGTTTAGTTAGTAAGATAAGTTAAATACCCACAAGTTTGCTATATAAATCGAGATCTGAGTTAATCTCTATCCCAATGAAATTCCTTCTTCAAGCTGGAGATGAGATATTGTTCGTGATAGTCAGAACATGCAAGTGCCTGCTAACAATTTCTGGAGCTTTATGTGTTTAAATGCATCGTTCTTGGTATCCTTGGAACGCTCGGAAAAATATCTGCAACTCCCATGAAGAGGTCGAGAGGCGACATCGATCTCTATCTTTGTCAAATTGTATCCGTAAACGGGTGACGTGATACTGTTCCTGCCAGTCATACCTTTGTAGCATATAATGGCCATATCTTGTGCTATAGTAGTCCGAATTGGATGAAATTGGCGGTTCATTAAACCTAATATCCATATATACAAGTGTCATGGAGACGTCGAATTTTAATTTGGCCGTTAAGGGGGTCAAGTAAGCATAATACATAAACTTGTCAGAATGCTACTAGATAAACAGCCTTGTGAATGTGCCCAGTGGATAACCAAGCGTCTTATCTCATTTAGGAAGCGATCAGTGAAGCAAACCAAGCGTCAACACAGAATAAAGAACATTATGATGAATGAAGAAGTAATTTTGAATAAAATATTAAAATATTCAATGTCCAAGCTTGACCAGAAAATGAGATACAACTTTCGATAAAGTTCTGAAGCATCAGAAGAAGGTAAAAGCTTCAGCAACTCGAACAGAAGGAAGAGAAAAGAAGCCTGAACAAAGACAAAATTACTATAGCTGCAAAAGCAAAAACACTGAAGATTGAAGTCAAGCATCTGCTGTCGGCAATCAAGCGTCCGAAACGTCATATTCTGAGGTACACTAATCCAAATGAAGTGATCTTGGTTTAGTTAGTGAGATAAGTTAAATACCCACAAGTTTGCTAAATAAGTCAAGATCTAAGTTAATCTCTATCCCACTGAAATTCCATCTTCAAGTAGGAGATGTGATACTGTTCGCGATAGTCTGAACATGCAAGCGCCTGCTGACAATTTCTGGAGCTTTATGTGTTTAAATGCATCGTTCTTCGTATCTTTGGAACGCTCAGGGAAATATCTGCAAGTCTCATGAAGTGGTCGAGAGGCGACATCGATCTCTATCTTTGTCAAATTTTTTTCCGTAAACGGGTAACGTGATGCTGTTCCTGACAGTCATACCTTTGTAGCATATACTGGCCATATCTTGTGCTATAGTTGTCCGAATTGGATGAAACCAGTGGCTCATTAAACCTAATATGCATATATACAAGTGTCATCCAGACATCGAATTTTAATTTGGCCGTTAAGAGGGTCAAGTAAGCATAATACACAAACTTGTCAGAATGCTACGAGATAAAAAGCCTTGTGAATGTTCCCAGTGGATAACCAAGCGTCTTTTCTCATTTAGGAAGTGTCTAGTGAAGCAATCCAAGCGTCTACTCAGAATACAGAACATTATGATGAATGGATAAGTAATTTTGAACAAAATATTAAAATATCGAATATCTCAGCTTGACCAGAAAATGAGGTACGATTTTCGATAAAGTTCTGAAGCATCAGAAGAAGGTAAAAAGCTTCAGCAACTCTAATAGAAGAAAGAGAAAAGAAGCCTGAACAAAGACAAAATTACTGTAGCTGCAAAAGCAAAAACACTGAAGATTGAAGTCAAGCGTCTGCTGCCGGCAATCAAGTGTCCTAAACGTCGTATTCTGAGGTACACTCATCCAAATGAAGTGATCTTGGTTTAGTTTGTAAGATAAGTTAAATACCCACAAGTTTGCTATATAAATCGAGATCTGTGTTAATCTCTATCCCAGTGAAATTCCTTCTTCATGTTGGAGATGAGATATTGTTCGTGATAGTCAGAACATGCAAGCGCCTGCTGACAATTTCTGGAGCTTTATTTGTTTAAATGCATCGTTCTTGGTATCGTTGGAATGCTCGGAAAAATATTTGCAACTCTCATGAAGAGGTCGAGAGGCGACATCGATCTCTATCTTTGTCAAATTGTATTCGTAAACGGGTGACGTGATGCTGTTCCTGCCAGTCATACCTTTGTAGCATATACTGGCCATATCTTGTGCTATTGTAGTCCGAATTGGATGAAATTGGCGGCTAATTGAACCTAATATCCATATATACAAGTGTCATGGAGACATCGAATTTTAATTTGGCTATTAAGAGGGTCAAGTAAGCATAATACACAAACTTGTCAGAATGCTACGAGATAAACAGCCTTGTGAATGTGCCCAGTGGATAACCAAGCGTCTTATCTCATTTAGGAAGCGTCCAGTGAAGCAAACCAAGCGTCAACTCAGAATACAGAACATTATGATGAATGGAGAAGTAATTTTGAATAAAATATTAAAATATTCAAAGTCCAAGCTTGACTAGAAAATGAGATACGATTTTCGACAAAGTTCTGAAGCATCAGAAGAAGGTAAAAGCTTCAGCAACTGGAACAGAAGAAAGAGAAAAGAAGCCAGAACAAAGATAAAATTACTATAGCTGCAAAAGCAAAAACACTGAAGATTGAAGTCAAGCATCTGCTGCCGGCAATCAAGCGTCCGAAACGTCATATTCTGAGGTACACTAATCCAAATGAAGTGATCTTGGTTTAGTTAGTGAGATAAGTTAAATACCCACAAGTTTAGTAAATAAGTCGAGATCTAAGTTAATCTCTATCCCACTGAAATTCCATCTTCAAGCTGGAGATGTGATACTGTTCGCGATAGTCTGAACATGCAAGCGCCTGCTGACAATTTCTGGAGCTTTATGCCTTTAAATGCATCGTTCTTGGTATCTTTGGAATGCTCAGGTAAATATCTGCAACTCTCATGAAGTGTTCGAGAGGCGACATCGATCTCTATCTTTGTCAAATTGTATCCGTAAACGGGTGACGTGATGCTGTTCCTGACAGTCATACCTTTGTAGCATATACTGGCCATATCTTGTGCTATAGTTGTCCGAATTGGATGAAACTGGCGGCTCATTGAACCTAATATCCATATATTCAAGTGTGATGGGGACATCCAATTTTAATTTGGCCGTTAAGAGGGTCAAGTAAGCATAATACACAAACTTGTCACAATGCTAAGAGATAAACAGCCTTGTGAATGTTCCCAGTGGATAACCAAGCATCTTATCTCATTTAGGAAGTGTCCAGTGAAGCAAACCAAGCGTCTACTCAGAATACAGAACATTATGATGAATGGATAAGTAATTTTGAACAAAATATTAAAATATCGAATGTCTGACATCAGAAGAAGGTAAAAGCTTCAGCAACTCTAATAGAAGAAAGAGAAAAGAAGCCTGAACAAAGACAAAATTACTATAGCTGCAAAAGCAAAAATACTGAAGATTGAAGTCAAGCGTCTGCTGCCGGCAATCAAGTGTCCTAAACGTCGTATTCTGAGGTACACTCATCCAAATGAAGTGATCTTGGTTTAGTTAGTAAGATAAGTTAAATACCCACAAGTTTGCTATATAAATCGAGATCTGAGTTAATCTCTATCCCAGTGAAATTCCTTCTTCAAGCTGGAGATGAGATATTGTTCGTGATAGTCAGAACATGCAAGTGCCTGCTAACAATTTCTGGAGCTTTATGTGTTTAAATGCATCGTTCTTGGTATCCTTGGAACGCTCGAAAAAATATCTGCAACTCCCATGAAGAGGTCGAGAGGCGACATCGATCTCTATCTTTGTCAAATTGTATCCGTAAACGGGTGACGTGATACTGTTCCTGCCAGTCATACCTTTGTAGCATATAATGGCCATATCTTGTGCTATAGTAGTCCGAATTGGATGAAATTGGCGGTTCATTAAACCTAATATCCATATATACAAGTGTCATGGAGACGTCGAATTTTAATTTGGCCGTTAAGGGGGTCAAGTAAGCATAATACATAAACTTGTCAGAATGCTACTAGATAAACAGCCTTGTGAATGTGCCCAGTGGATAACCAAGCGTCTTATCTCATTTAGGAAGCGATCACTGAAGCAAACCAAGCGTCAACACAGAATAAAGAACATTATGATGAATGAAGAAGTAATTTTGAATAAAATATTAAAATATTCAATGTCCAAGCTTGACCAGAAAATGAGATACAACTTTCGATAAAGTTCTGAAGCATCAGAAGAAGGTAAAAGCTTCAGCAACTCGAACAGAAGGAAGAGAAAAGAAGCCTGAACAAAGACAAAATTACTATAGCTGCAAAAGCAAAAACACTGAAGATTGAAGTCAAGCATCTGCTGTCGGCAATCAAGCGTCCGAAACGTCATATTCTGAGGTACACTAATCCAAATGAAGTGATCTTGGTTTAGTTAGTGAGATAAGTTAAATACCCACAAGTTTGCTAAATAAGTCAAGATCTAAGTTAATCTCTATCCCACTGAAATTCCATCTTCAAGGAGGAGATGTGATACTGTTCGCGATAGTCTGAACATGCAAGCGCCTGCTGACAATTTCTGGAGCTTTATGTGTTTAAATGCATCGTTCTTCGTATCTTTGGAACGCTCAGGGAAATATCTGCAAGTCTCATGAAGTGGTCGAGAGGCGACATCGATCTCTATCTTTGTCAAATTTTTTTCCGTAAACGGGTAACGTGATGCTGTTCCTGACAGTCATACCTTTGTAGCATATACTGGCCATATCTTGTGCTATAGTTGTCCGAATTGGATGAAACCAGTGGCTCATTAAACCTAATATGCATATATACAAGTGTCATCCAGACATCGAATTTTAATTTGGCCGTTAAGAGGGTCAAGTAAGCATAATACACAAACTTGTCAGAATGCTACGAGATAAAAAGCCTTGTGAATGTTCCCAGTGGATAACCAAGCGTCTTTTCTCATTTAGGAAGTGTCTAGTGAAGCAATCCAAGCGTCTACTCAGAATACAGAACATTATGATGAATGGATAAGTAATTTTGAACAAAATATTAAAATATCGAATATCTCAGCTTGACCAGAAAATGAGGTACGATTTTCGATAAAGTTCTGAAGCATCAGAAGAAGGTAAAAAGCTTCAGCAACTCTAATAGAAGAAAGAGAAAAGAAGCCTGAACAAAGACAAAATTACTGTAGCTGCAAAAGCAAAAACACTGAAGATTGAAGTCAAGCGTCTGCTGCCGGCAATCAAGTGTCCTAAACGTCGTATTCTGAGGTACACTCATCCAAATGAAGTGATCTTGGTTTAGTTTGTAAGATAAGTTAAATACCCACAAGTTTGCTATATAAATCGAGATCTGTGTTAATCTCTATCCCAGTGAAATTCCTTCTTCATGTTGGAGATGAGATATTGTTCGTGATAGTCAGAACATGCAAGCGCCTGCTGACAATTTCTGGAGCTTTATTTGTTTAAATGCATCGTTCTTGGTATCGTTGGAATGCTCGGAAAAATATTTGCAACTCTCATGAAGAGGTCGAGAGGCGACATCGATCTCTATCTTTGTCAAATTGTATTCGTAAACGGGTGACGTGATGCTGTTCCTGCCAGTCATACCTTTGTAGCATATACTGGCCATATCTTGTGCTATTGTAGTCCGAATTGGATGAAATTGGCGGCTAATTGAACCTAATATCCATATATACAAGTGTCATGGAGACATCGAATTTTAATTTGGCTATTAAGAGGGTCAAGTAAGCATAATACACAAACTTGTCAGAATGCTACGAGATAAACAGCCTTGTGAATGTGCCCAGTGGATAACCAAGCGTCTTATCTCATTTAGGAAGCGTCCAGTGAAGCAAACCAAGCGTCAACTCAGAATACAGAACATTATGATGAATGGAGAAGTAATTTTGAATAAAATATTAAAATATTCAAAGTCCAAGCTTGACTAGAAAATGAGATACGATTTTCGACAAAGTTCTGAAGCATCAGAAGAAGGTAAAAGCTTCAGCAACTGGAACAGAAGAAAGAGAAAAGAAGCCAGAACAAAGATAAAATTACTATAGCTGCAAAAGCAAAAACACTGAAGATTGAAGTCAAGCATCTGCTGCCGGCAATCAAGCGTCCGAAACGTCATATTCTGAGGTACACTAATCCAAATGAAGTGATCTTGGTTTAGTTAGTGAGATAAGTTAAATACCCACAAGTTTAGTAAATAAGTCGAGATCTAAGTTAATCTCTATCCCACTGAAATTCCATCTTCAAGCTGGAGATGTGATACTGTTCGCGATAGTCTGAACATGCAAGCGCCTGCTGACAATTTCTGGAGCTTTATGCCTTTAAATGCATCGTTCTTGGTATCTTTGGAATGCTCAGATAAATATCTGCAACTCTCATGAAGTGTTCGAGAGGCGACATCGATCTCTATCTTTGTCAAATTGTATCCGTAAACGGGTGACGTGATGCTGTTCCTGACAGTCATACCTTTGTAGCATATACTGGCCATATCTTGTGCTATAGTTGTCCGAATTGGATGAAACTGGCGGCTCATTGAACCTAATATCCATATATTCAAGTGTGATGGGGACATCCAATTTTAATTTGGCCGTTAAGAGGGTCAAGTAAGCATAATACACAAACTTGTCACAATGCTAAGAGATAAACAGCCTTGTGAATGTTCCCAGTGGATAACCAAGCATCTTATCTCATTTAGGAAGTGTCCAGTGAAGCAAACCAAGCGTCTACTCAGAATACAGAACATTATGATGAATGGATAAGTAATTTTGAACAAAATATTAAAATATCGAATGTCTGACATCAGAAGAAGGTAAAAGCTTCAGCAACTCTAATAGAAGAAAGAGAAAAGAAGCCTGAACAAAGACAAAATTACTATAGCTGCAAAAGCAAAAATACTGAAGATTGAAGTCAAGCGTCTGCTGCCGGCAATCAAGTGTCCTAAACGTCGTATTCTGAGGTACACTCATCCAAATGAAGTGATCTTGGTTTAGTTAGTAAGATAAGTTAAATACCCACAAGTTTGCTATATAAATCGAGATCTGAGTTAATCTCTATCCCAGTGAAATTCCTTCTTCAAGCTGGAGATGAGATATTGTTCGTGATAGTCAGAACATGCAAGTGCCTGCTAACAATTTCTGGAGCTTTATGTGTTTAAATGCATCGTTCTTGGTATCCTTGGAACGCTCGAAAAAATATCTGCAACTCCCATGAAGAGGTCGAGAGGCGACATCGATCTCTATCTTTGTCAAATTGTATCCGTAAACGGGTGACGTGATACTGTTCCTGCCAGTCATACCTTTGTAGCATATAATGGCCATATCTTGTGCTATAGTAGTCCGAATTGGATGAAATTGGCGGTTCATTAAACCTAATATCCATATATACAAGTGTCATGGAGACGTCGAATTTTAATTTGGCCGTTAAGGGGGTCAAGTAAGCATAATACATAAACTTGTCAGAATGCTACTAGATAAACAACCTTGTGAATGTGCCCAGTGGATAACCAAGCGTCTTATCCCCTTTAGGAAGCGTCCAGTGAAGCAAACCAAGCGTCAACACAGAATAAAGAACATTATGATGAATGAAGAAGTAATTTTGAATAAAATATTAAAATATTCAATATCCAAGCTTGACCAGAAAATGAGATACAACTTTCGATAAAGTTCTGAAGCATCAGAAGAAGGTAAAAGCTTCAGCAACTCGAACAGAAGAAAGAGAAAAGAAGCCTGAACAAAGACAAAATTACTATAGCTGCAAAAGCAAAAACACTGAAGATTGAAGTCAAGCATCTGCTGTCGGCAATCAAGCGTCCGAAACGTCATATTCTGAGGTACACTAATCCAAATGAAGTGATCTTGGTTTAGTTAGTGAGATAAGTTAAATACCCACAAGTTTGCTAAATAAGTCAAGATCTAAGTTAATCTCTATCCCACTGAAATTCCATCTTCAAGCAGGAGATGTGATACTATTCGCGATAGTCTGAACATGCAAGCGCCTGCTGACAATTTCTGGAGCTTTATGTGTTTAAATGCATCGTTCTTCGTATCTTTGGAACGCTCAGGGAAATATCTGCAAGTCTCATGAAGTGGTCGAGAGGCGACATCGATCTCTATCTTTGTCAAATTTTTTTCCGTAAAGGGTAACGTGATGCTGTTCCTGACAGTCATACCTTTGTAGCATATACTGGCCATATCTTGTGCTATAGTTGTCCGAATTGGATGAAACCAGTGGCTCATTAAACCTAATATGCATATATACAAGTGTCATGCAGACATCGAATTTTAATTTGGCCGTTAAGAGGGTCAAGTAAGCATAATACACAAACTTGTCAGAATGCTACGAGATAAACAGCCTTGTGAATGTTCCCAGTGGATAACCAAGCGTCTTTTCTCATTTAGGAAGTGTCTAGTGAAGCAATCCAAGCGTCTACTCAGAATACAAAACATTATGATGAATGGATAAGTAATTTTGAACAAAATATTAAAATATCGAATATCTCAGCTTGACCAGAAAATGAGGTACGATTTTCGATAAAGTTCTGAAGCATCAGAAGAAGGTAAAAAGCTTCAGCAACTCTAACAGAAGAAAGAGAAAAGAAGCCTGAACAAAGACAAAATTACTATAGCTGCAAAAGCAAAAACACTGAAGATTGAAGTCAAGCGTCTGCTGCCGGCAATCAAGTGTCCTAAACGTCGTATTCTGAGGTACACTCATCCAAATGAAGTGATCTTGGTTTAGTTTGTAAGATAAGTTAAATACCCAAAGTTTGCTATATAAATCGAGATCTGTGTTAATCTCTATCCCAGTGAAATTCCTTCTTCATGTTGGCGATGAGATATTGTTCGTGATAGTCAGAACATGCAAGCGCCTGCTGACAATTTCTGGAGCTTTATGTGTTTAAATGCATCGTTCTTGGTATCGTTGGAACGCTCGGAAAAATATCTACAACTCTCATGAAGAGGTTGAGAGGCGACATCGATCGCTATCTTTGTCAAATTGTATTCGTAAACGGGTGACGTGATGCTGTTCCTGCCAGTCATACCTTTGTAGCATATACTGGCCATATCTTGTGCTATTGTAGTCCGAATTGGATGAAATTGGCGGCTAATTGAACCTAATATCCATATATACAAGTGTCATGGAGACATCGAATTTTAATTTGGCTGTTAAGAGGGTCAAGTAAGCATAATACACAAACTTGTCAGAATGCTACGAGATAAACAGCCTTGTGAATGTGTCCAGTGGATAACCAAGCGTCTTATCTCATTTAGGAAGCGTCCAGTGAAGCAAACCAAGCGTCAACTCAGAATACAGAACATTATGATGAATGGAGAAGTAATTTTGAATAAAATATTAAAATATTCAAAGTCCAAGCTTGACTAGAAAATGAGATACGATTTTCGACAAAGTTCTGAAGCATCAGAAGAAGGTAAAAGCTTCAGCAACTGGAACAGAAGAAAGAGAAAAGAAGCCAGAACAAAGATAAAATTACTATAGCTGCAAAAGCAAAAACACTGAAGATTGAAGTCAAGCGTCTGCTGCCGGCAATCAAGTGTCCTAAACGTCGTATTCTGAGGTACACTCATCCAAATGAAGTGATCTTGGTTTAGTTTGTAAGATAAGTTAAATACCCAAAGTTTGCTATATAAATCGAGATCTGTGTTAATCTCTATCCCAGTGAAATTCCTTCTTCATGTTGGCGATGAGATATTGTTCGTGATAGTCAGAACATGCAAGCGCCTGCTGACAATTTCTGGAGCTTTATGTGTTTAAATGCATCGTTCTTGGTATCGTTGGAACGCTCGGAAAAATATCTACAACTCTCATGAAGAGGTTGAGAGGCGACATCGATCGCTATCTTTGTCAAATTGTATTCGTAAACGGGTGACGTGATGCTGTTCCTGCCAGTCATACCTTTGTAGCATATACTGGCCATATCTTGTGCTATTGTAGTCCGAATTGGATGAAATTGGCGGCTAATTGAACCTAATATCCATATATACAAGTGTCATGGAGACATCGAATTTTAATTTGGCTGTTAAGAGGGTCAAGTAAGCATAATACACAAACTTGTCAGAATGCTACGAGATAAACAGCCTTGTGAATGTGTCCAGTGGATAACCAAGCGTCTTATCTCATTTAGGAAGCGTCCAGTGAAGCAAACCAAGCGTCAACTCAGAATACAGAACATTATGATGAATGGAGAAGTAATTTTGAATAAAATATTAAAATATTCAAAGTCCAAGCTTGACTAGAAAATGAGATACGATTTTCGACAAAGTTCTGAAGCATCAGAAGAAGGTAAAAGCTTCAGCAACTGGAACAGAAGAAAGAGAAAAGAAGCCAGAACAAAGATAAAATTACTATAGCTGCAAAAGCAAAAACACTGAAGATTGAAGTCAAGCGTCTGCTGCCGGCAATCAAGCGTTCGAAACGTTGTATTCTGAGGTACGCTCATCCAAATGAAGTAATCTTGGTTTAGTTAGTGAGATACGTTAAATACCCACAAGTTTGCTAAATAATTCGAGATCTAAGTTAATCTCTATCCCACTGAAATTTCATCTTCAAGCTGGAGATGTGATACTGTTCGCGATAGTCTGAACATGCAAGCGCTTGCTGACAATTTTCTATTTCACGTTTTCTATTTCTTTGGTATTTTAATGTCTTTATTTTATTCGAGGTCTTAAGAATGGAAATAAAATATTCCGAGACCATAGTCATGCTCGACGATATCGTAGGAAGCTACGATTAAGTTTTGAGTCGAAAACTCAAACGGAGTCCGGTCTGCGTTTTTACACTGACAGTATGATTTTACTGATCAGAAGACCTCAGATGGACCCGTGAATGAGACAATAAGTCTTAGAATTCGATTCTCTACGTTTTGGTTAAATTTCATAAAAATTTCAGAAAAATCACTTTCTGACCTTCGTTTGGGCGGAATCCTCAATCGGGTGACGAATGGAGCCACATATGGATTTACCGGGACTCGCCAACAGATAATCTTGATATCAAATCATCCCAGGACACTGGGGAGAGTATGCCAGAGTCGTCATGATGTTCGGAAATATCTGGACGCAAAATGACCAAAATGCCCCTAACCTTAGTCTTTTACACTTTTACCATTATACCCTTTTGGCAAATGACCTTTTTACCCTTAAGTGAGCTTTTAAGAGGCTGAACTCAGCCCCTCACTTCATCATTTTCGCACAGCCCCTCTTCCTTTAGAGTTCCATAATTGTTATTGAGAGAAAAACCCCATTGTTGGTCTTGAAGCTCCTTGAGCTTTTGTTGGAATCACTTGATTTCTTGAACAATCTTCCTTCATTTCAAGGTAAGATCACTTCTACGATCTCTTAGCTTCATTAATCTTTATTTATTTCAAGATCAATCTTCATTTTTATGAAAAAAAAATTTCTTAGATCCAAAACTTTGAAAATCCATAGGAAATTGTCGAAAAATCCTTTTGAGGTAAGACCTAGTTCTTTGAACTCACGTCATCAATCTCTACCTAAACCTAACAGCTTATGATTCAACTCTCATCATAGCTCAAAAAGCACTTTTGGCCGAACCCTACTTGAAGATGATGAATAGTGTTTTCATCAATTTTTGATTTTTAACACTTGATTTCATCCTTAGCTTTCCTAATGCCTTTGAATCCATGAGATGGAAAACCAAAACCAATTCCTAACCTTTTAACCTAGGGTGGCCGAAATCCTCTTTGTTATGATAGTTGAGATTGGCTTTGATTGTTGTTTAATGTTGGATTGTTGTGTTGTTGTAGTTGTTGACGATTATCAGGAGGTTCACAAACCGATCAACCGACTTTGATCCGGGAATCTGCTCATCAACAGGTATGGGGAGAAGAACCTCATCACACCAAGATGGTGGTGGTGAAGATGGTTGTTTAAATTATGTGTGGGTGAAACCCTTTAGTTTGGGTTCACTTTTATGTGTTAAGTTTTGTTAAGTTCTCATGGAGAACAAGAATGTCATGATGAGATGATTGAATGAAAAAAAAACCATTTTCATGTATGTTGGAAAACCTACTTTGATCACTAGATCAAGTATGGACTTTTATTATTGATTATGAGACCATAATGTGTGATGGACTTGGATGTTTGATTATGATGTAGTAATGTGTATTATGGTTATCATGATTATGTCAGTATTATGAGCCATGCTTTGATTGGTTGATGAAGTAAAACTTCACATTGATTCCTAGTTGGCTATTAGCCATGACCTTGAGGAATGGAAGGATATGAATAGTTCTTGGACAAGTCAAGTTTTGATGTAAAAAAAAGTGTTTTCAATAACTTGGGTTTTTCAAAGAAAAACCCTAAGTGACTTTAAATGGAATTAAATCTCAAAGTGCTTTCCCCAAAGTGAAACATGTTTTATACCTTATCCTTAGTTCATCTAGCTAATCAAGTGACTCAAAATGAGAAAAGAAGTGGTTTCATGAAGAGAATCAAAATGGTTCCCTAAGGTTGATGTCTTGTTTTAAGGCAACTTTTCACTAAGCGAATTTACTTTCGCTAAGCGAAAACAGGGAAAGTCTAAGTTGGGCATCATTGCCTCACTTTCGCTAAGCGAATTCATATTCGCTAAGCTAACCAAACGAGTTTCCCTACGCGAATTACGTCTCGCTGAGCGATCCAGAGAAGTCTCCAAAGGAGGTATAACCGCCTCCATTTCGCTAAGCGAAATTATACTCGCTAAGCGAATAAAGTGAAATTTCGCTACACAAATTCTGTTTCGCTGAGCAATCCAGATGTGTTTCCAAAGAGGTGTAACCGTCTGTACTTGCGCTAAGCGAATACATATTCGCTAAGCGAATACAATACATTTCGCTACGCGATTTATGACTCGCCGAGCGATCCAGAGGAGTTCCAAAAGAGGCATTATTGTTTCAATTTCGCTAAGCGAATTCCATTTTCAGAAAATGCTAAAAATAGAGTAAGTAAGTGTTTAAAAAATTGTTTCAAATCAAATGAGTTTCCAATTGAGAAGTTGTTCTGGTTTACAAACGTTTTGGGTTTTGAAACAGTAGTTCGATGACGGACCGGTGATTCGGATCCCGATCAGTCGTTCTATTGTTTCAGTCTTGTGATGACTCGATCCCGGAGGAATCACGAGATTTATCCGGTGGATAAAGGTTTTGTTTTCAAAAGACACATATAGTTCCTAAGGAAGAGAACCTTAGTAGACTTCGAGGTTTATCCGGGGGATAGACATTGCTTGATCGCATCTGCTTTGTGTAAGCATTGGCATTTCATTTGCATATTCGTAAGGCCTTGAGCCTAGGAGTTGAGCTTACACCTTGATGCTGGTGCGAATCTTACGGTGACGATCTTCAATGGTCTTTTTGGAGGTATCAGGGTTGGAAGGGCTGACATGTGACCAGTTGGTGATTCTTCTGTGTCGTGGCGAATCCGTGCAATACACTGATATCCTCTACTAGATGCCGTACTTTTCACGTTTGGTCGAGAGTGTTACCGTAAAGCCAGATACGTGCACGTTACGAATGTTGTAGCATCTTGCTCATGGCTGGCAGAAATCGGAACATGTCCTCCCATTCACTCTTTCCGAATGTTTTGTTAGCTCCCTGGAGTAGGGGTCAGAGTAGTACCCAGTGACATTGACATTGAGTCATCTACATTGCATTGCATTGCATAGCTATTGATGTTTACATTTACTGTTATACATCGTTGTACTGTTTAAGAGTACCTTATATTATACTGTTAACTGCTTAACATGATATTATGCCGTCAACTGCTTAATATGTTTGACATTGAGAATTCTTGTAAGCATGTTGGGTACGCTGTTACCCGGTGAGTCGTCCCATTTTTACTACTGCTGTTTTGTTGTGTTGATGAACGGGAATCTCACCCATATCTGTATGTTTTCTGTTGGTACTTGCTGTTGCTGTTTGAACAGATGGACGTGACGATGGTTCAGCCCTGTAGTTTCCTTGAGCCCTGAGGCGGACCTTCTTTTTCTGGTCAAGTTTTGTTGTCGGCTAGACTATGTCAGTTTTGTAGTACTTTTGGGGAGCTACGACTCATAGTACTTATTGTATCAGTTATACATTAGACCTATGTCTGTATATAGTATTATTCCTTTTTCTGTTAATGTCCCTGTAATTATTATGCATATTGTTCTAGAAATGTATGGCGAACCTAAGTTCGTTATTAGTATTATTTACCTTTACTAAATCCCATTGCATCTCGTGAAAAGGAAAAAGGAAACCGTATTTTCCGCATTAAGAAATATTTTCGGCCTTATAAACGTTCGGGAATGTGACACTCGGGAAAGGGTGTTGCATTATTTGGTATCAGAGCTAGCCGAGTCTTTTTGGGGTTTGTAGGTTATGGTCTGTCTTGTTTGTGTTGTGTTGTGTTCTCTGTGTGTTTCTCTGTTGTTTGCTTTAGTTTTGTTATGTTTCTTGTGTTTGACAGTTCTTGTTTTGAAGGTAGCAATGGCTGCTCAAAACCTGACTGCTGCTATGAATGCCATACGGGAAATGGCTGCTGCTATGGTTCAACGTGACGAAAGAGCTGCCGGAGGTAGAGGACTGGATGAATTTCTCCGTCGGAATCCACCTCAATTCAAAGGTGAATTCAATCCTAAATTAGCTGAACGCTGGATCCAAACGCTGGAAAAGATCTTTGGAGCGATGAGATGTACTGAGAATGACAAGGTTGTCTATGCAACCTATATGCTGGTGGAGGATGCTGAATACTGGTGGGAAGGAGCCCGTCAGATGCTGATTCACGATCAACATGTTGTGGATTGGAATGCTTTTAGGGGAAAATTCCTCGAGAAGTATTTTCCTACAAGTGCAAGACACGAGAAAGAGATGGAGTTCCTCCAGCTGAGATAAGGGGGAATGACCGTAGCTGAATACGGAGCCAAGTTTGAAAGTCTAGCAAAGTTCTCAAATTACTTTCTGGACAACCCAAGAGAAGAGTGGAAGTGCCAGAAATTTGAAGGAGGTTTGAGGATCGACTTGAAAAGAGTTGTTGTCCCTCTAGAGATTTCTATTTTTCTGAGGTTAATGGAGAAGTGTCGTTTGATCGAGAGTTTGGAGCCTAAGGACAAGCGGGTACAGAGTTCTGGACCGAGCAAGTTCCAGAAAGGAAGCGGTGGTCGAGACAACAAATCTCGATGGAAGCCGTATGCAAAGCAACAAGATCGACAACAACGTTCTTTTGGAGGAAGCAGTGGGAGTTTCAGTCAGTCTGGAAATGCCCCAACCAAGTGCATGAAGTGTGGGAAGAGTAACCACATCACCAGAGATTGTTCGATCAAAGGGATTATCTGCTTCAAGTGTGGGAAGCCGGGACATATCTCACGTGAATGCATGCAACCAAAATTGGAACATTCTGTCAACAATGTCCAAGCTGCAAGGCCTAAGATGAAGGGCAGAATCTACACTATGGGTGGTGCTGAAGCTTCTCAAAATGAGGACTTGATCCAAGGTCAGTGTGTCATGGGAGGTAAAACCTTAACTGTACTGTTTGATTCAGGCGCAACGCATTCTTTTATTGCCTATGACTGTGTGAACCTGTTGGGATTACCTGTGTCTTCTTTACCTTTTGATTTGGTAATTTCTGCGCCTACTGCAAAGCCTGTTATAACTGCTAAAGTTTGTTTGAACTGTTCTATTTCTATTACAGATAGAACATTTTTGATTGATTTGATCTGTTTGCCTCTCTCGCAAATGGATGTAATCTTAGGAATGGATTGGTTGTCTTCTAATCATGTCCTGTTAGACTGTGCAAATAAAACCTTAGTTTTCCCTGGTTGTGAGAATTCTGGATTTTTGACTGCCAACCAAGTAAACGCTTCTTTGAGAGAAGGAGCTCAAGGATACATGTTACTATCTTCTTTGGAGGTCAAGAGCGAGCTAGTCTTAGAGCGCATACCTGTCATGAATGAGTTTCCGGAAGTCTTTCCTGAAGACGTACCAGGTTTGCCGCCAGTTCGGGACATCGAGTTTGCGATCGATCTTGTGCCAGGAACAGGACCAGTGTCTATGGCACCGTATCGTATGGCACCTGCTGAGTTGGAAACCTTGAAGGAACAGTTGGTAGACTTATTGGGGAAACAATTTGTTAGACCCAGTGTGTCGCCGTGGGGAGCACCTGTGCTGTTGGTGAAAAAGAAAGATGGAACATCTCGCCTATGTGTGGATTATCGCCAGTTGAATAAGGTTACTATTAAGAACAAGTGTGGATTATCGCCACTTCCGAGGATAGATGACTTGATGGATCAGTTGAGGGGAGCGGCAGTTTTCTCCAAGATTGATTTGCGATCGGGTTATCACCAGATTCGTGTGAAGGCAGAAGATATACCGAAGACAGCGTTTCGAACACGCTATGGGCATTACGAGTATCTTGTGATGCCGTTTGGTGTGACGAATGCTCCAGCTATATTCATGGATTATATGAATAGGATCTTTCGTCCATACCTAGATCAGTTTGTCGTTGTCTTCATAGATGACATACTAATCTATTCACGAGACCAGGAAGAACATGCTGAACATCTTAGTGTGGTTCTTCAAGTTCTGAAAGAGAAACAGTTGTATGCAAAACTGTCCAAGTGTGAGTTTTGGCTCGACGAAGTGCAGTTTTTGGGTCATGTAATTTCAAAGGAAGGAATTGCTGTAGATCCGTCGAAAGTCGAAGCAGTTTTTGAGTGGGAAAGACCAACCACTGTGACTGAGATACGCAGTTTTGTGGGTTTGGCTGGGTATTATCGGAGGTTCATCGAGGGATTTTCTAAGATTGTGGGACCTCTTACCCAATTGACGAGGAAGGACAAAGCGTTTGAATGGACTGAAGCCTGTGAGCAAAGTTTTCAGGTGTTGAAGAAGAGGCTGACTACATCACCAGTGTTGATATTGCCAGATCCAAGCGAATACTTTGAAGTGTACTGTGATGCTTCATACCAAGGTTTAGGCTGTGTTCTGATGCAGAATCGGAAGGTGGTAGCGTATGCCTCGAGACAGTTGAAAGTGCACGAGAAGAATTACCCAACTCATGATCTGGAGTTAGCAGCGGTAGTCTTTGCGTTGAAGATTTGGAGACACTACTTGTATGGTTCGACGTTCAATGTCTTCAGCGATCATAAGAGCTTGAGGGATCTGTTTGATCAGAAAGAGCTCAACATGAGGCAAAGACGGTGGCTGGAATTTTTGAAGGACTATGACTTCCAGTTGCAATATCATCCGGGAAAAGCTAATGTGGTAGCGGATGCCCTGAGTAGAAAAGTGTTACATGTGTCTGCCATGATGGTTAATGTGAATATATGCCTTGACAGGATTAATCTAGTTTTTGATGATTGACAAAAGGAACCGGAAAGTCAAGTATACAAAAAGCGGAAAAGAAGATCAAGGAGATCAAGTGCTTCAAGACTGGGTTATGGGAATTTTTATTTCTTGTAATCGGTGTTTATTAGGATCTTTTTGTAAGTGGTAGTAAAGCTCTCAATCTAAAATCAATCACACACACACACATAAAATAAACTTAATAGGCTTCAAGCGATCTAATTGGATAAAATCAATTAACAGCCGTTAAGTTTAAAATCAGATGGTTTTTAATGATAATAATCGATTACAGATTTATCATAATCGATTATCATATATTTGAAAAGCGTTTCCCAAAAACAGTGAAGAATTAATCGATTAACATAATCGATTATATACATAATCGATTGAATAATCGATTTTAGACATAATCGATTGAATAATCGATTATGCCTTTATGCGTGTAAGTGAGCTTCAAAACAGAAAATCCATAATCGATTATCATAATCGATTATGATGCGACTGCCTCTCCAGCGTGTTTTCTAAAAATAATCAGATAATCGATTATGGAATTGCAATAATCGATTATGACGCGATTAACTTGTTTTGTAAATGGGCTTAACCTAATTCCTATGGGCTTAAAAGTTTTTCTATAAATAGGAATGCCAAGGCAACTCTAAAACACACGAATCCTATTGCGCTCTGAAACTCTGTTTATTTTATTACTTACTCTCACATATTCACTTTTGATTATTTTTTGAATAGAGAGCTTTACATATCATATAGTTTGAATTGTACTTTGAGCTTCAATTTGTAATCTTTATCTGCACTACTTGAGTGCTACATTCTTCTTCTACTTCTTCTTGTTCTTGGGTGTGAATCCCTTTTTCTTTAAAGAGAAACAATATCTCTTGAACTTGAGGCTCTTGCACAAAGGGAGGTGATATCCCATTATTTTGTGTGGAGAGTGCTCTTGGTTTGTAAAGGTTTCTAGCTGCACCTGATTTAAAAGCTAGTTATTGAGTGAAAACCCTTGGTGTTTGACCTTGGGGACTGGACGTAGGCCACTGGGTATTTAGTGGCCGAACCAGGATAAATCTGCGGCTCTTTCTCTCTATCCTTTCATTATTGTCTTCTACCTTACAGCAATTTAATTTATCGCATTTATTTTATTGCAATTTAATTTATCACAATTTATTTTATTGCAATTTAATTTATCGCATTTACTTTATTGCAATTTAATTTAAGCGATTTATTTTATTGCTATTTACTTTCTAGAATTTATTATTCAAGCAATTTTCTTTATAGCACTTCTAATTTCAGTCATTTATCTTCAAGCGCCGTAATTGCAAAAAGTTTTTCAAAAACACATAACACACACAATTCACCCCCTCTTGTGTTTGAAGTCACTTGTCAACAAGTGGCATCAGAGCTTAACTCTTGTCTAAAGGGCTAAATCGCCTCAAGAGGTAACATGACTTCAAACGGTTTTAAAAATGAGGGCAATTCCACAAACAGACCCCCACTGTTCAATGGTGAAGGGTATGGTTATTGGAAGGAAAGGATGCAAATCTTTCTTGAGGCAGTAGACCTCGATGTTTGGGACGCTGTGGAAAATGGTCCATTTGTTCCCACTCATTCAGTTAATGATGCAGTGGTGAATAAACCAAGAAATCTTTGGACCGACGAGGAAAAGAAAAAGGTCCAATATAATTTGAAAGCTAGGAACATCATCACTGCAGCTCTAAGCTACGATGAGTTCTATAGGGTCTCAAATTGTAAGACCGCCAAGGAAATATGGGACACCCTTCAATTGACCCATGAAGGTACTACCGAGGTCAAAAGGGCTCGAATGAACACATTAACCCATGAGTATGAGCTATTTAGGATGAAACAGGGTGAAAGCATACATGATATGCAAAAACGATTTACCCATATAATTAATCATCTTAGAGCTCTTGGGAAGTCCTTCAATAATGAAGATTTAATTAATAAGGTTCTTAGATGTTTAAATAGAAGTTGGCAACCTAAAGTTACAGCTATATCTGAATCTAGAGATCTATCTTCTATGTCTTTGGAAACTCTGTTTGGAAAATTGCAGGAACATGAGCTCGAACTAAATCGACTCATTGAGAATGAGGAAACCGATAAGAAAAAGAAAAGTATTGCTCTCAAAGCAAGTATCAATAAAACAGAAGAAGAAGACGACCTTGATGAATGTGATAGCCTCGATGAAAACGAGGAAAATATGAGCCTAATGGTTCGAAGGTTCAAAAAATTCATGAGACAGAAAGGCAAGGCAAAACAATTCTTCAATCCTCAAAAGAAAAATGAGGGGGAAGGAACTTCCTTCAATCCAACATGCTACAACTGTGGCAAAAAGGGTCATATTAAACCCGACTGTCCTCAAGGCCAAAAGAAACATGAAAAATCAGATAAAAGGCCACAGAAGGATAGAAAAGCAAGAAGAGCTTATATTGCGTGGGATGAGAATGACATGGACTCCTCCGACGAATCGGATAATGAAGAAGCAAATTTATGTCTCATGGCCAACCATGAGGAAGATGAGGTAAACAATTTTGAGCTTGAAACTGATTTAACTTATGATGATTTACTTATTGCCTGTGAGGAGTTAAATGATGAAAATGTTAGACTGCGCAAAAGCATTTCTTCATCTAAGAAAAACATTTCTTTCTTTAAACAAAAATAAGTATTTTGAACAACGAAATGGAAGCTCTTAAAGAAAAACAAGACGTTCCAATCGAAACCTCCCCATGCACTTCTTGTGAAAACAAAAAGAATGAAGTTTTTAAGTGTGATGAATGCAGCGTTTTGAAAAATAAAATCGAGGATTTATACAACACGCTTGCAAAATTTACTATGGGAAGAGATAATCTAAATGTTCTTTTAGGAAATCAAAAAGGTACTTATGACAAAGCTGGTTTGGGCTTTCGCCCGAAAATTCATGAAAAATCTTTCAAAAAATTCTTTTGTCCAAACAACACATCAAGTAGCCCCTATGTCAAATGTTTTCACTGTGGTAGGAAAGGACACACTGCTTCTATTTGCAATGTTAGGAAAAATAAAGAAGTGAATGGCATAAAGACATGGGTTCCAAAGGGCGTATTACCCAAAGCTAACTCTTAAGGACCCAAAATGATTTGGGTACCAAAGGTGAAAACTTGATTCTGTGTTGTAGGTGTGCTTGAAGGCCAAGAACTCTAATTGGTATCTTGACAGTGGTTGTTCAAAGCACATGACGGGAGACAAAACCAAGTTCTCCTCTATATCATCCAAAAAGGGTGGCTATGTTTTCTATGGTGACAACAATAAAGGTAGAATTCTTGGTATTGGTTCTATTGGTAGAAGTCCTAATCCCATCATAGAAAATGTTTTGTATGTCGATGGCCTAAAACATAATTTACTAAGTATAAGCCAACTTTGTGATAAAGGTTTTGAGGTAGTGTTCAATTCGTCTAAATGTATGGTCATGGATTCTCATAACAAACAAACTAAATTAATTGGACAAAGAATTGGAAATATCTACATGGTTAACTTGGATGAATTACCTTCAAATGATGCATGCTGTCTTATTAGCAAAGAGGATGAAACATGGTTATGGCATAGGAGAATAGCTCACATTCACATGGATCATCTAAATAAGTTGGTTCGCAAGGACTTAGTAATTGGTCTACCAAAGATTCGTTTTGAAAAGAATAAGTTGTGTGACGCCTGTCAAAAAGGAAAACAAGTAAAGGCCTCTTTCAAATCTAAAAACGTTGTTTCAACAAATCGGCCTTTACAGCTTTTACATATGGACTTGTTTGGTCCATCTAGAACTATGAGCTTTGGTGGTAATTACTATGCGCTTGTTATTGTGGATGACTACTCTCGCTATACATGGACATTGTTTATTTCTCATAAAAATGATGCTTTTGCTGCCTTTCGGAAACTTGCTAAGGTTATTCAAAATGAAAAAGGTTTAAACATTGTATCTATCCGAAGTGATCATGGTGGTGAGTTCCAAAATGAGGCATTTGAGGCCTTTTGTACTGAAAATGGAATTGAGCATAATTTTTCCGCACCAAGAACTCCACAACAAAATGGAGTGGTGGAAAGGAAAAATCGGTCTCTCGAAGAGCTAGCGAGGACGATGCTCAATGAGACCAACCTTCCCAAGTATTTCTGGGCAGAAGCGGTAAGTACCGCATGCTATGTCATGAATAGAGTCCTTATAAGACCTATTCTAAAACGAACGCCCTATGAAATTTACAAGGGAAGGAAGCCCAACATCTCTCACCTTCACGTATTCGGATGTAAGTGCTTTGTTTTAAATAATGGTAAAGATAACCTTGGCAAATTCGATGCTAAAGCTGATGAAGGTATCTTTCTTGGATACTCAGTTTCTAGTAAATCTTTTAGAATTTATAATAAAAGAACTATGACCATAGAAGAATCTGTGCATGTTTCTTTTGATGAGACTAACCCAAAATCTATGGTAGAAGAAAGTGTTGATGATCTTGCAGAACTTTTGGGAAATAACCACCTTGAGGAACAAATAAGTCAAGAGAAAAAGGATGAAGATCAACCACCTCTTAGTATCGATGATTCACCTCACTCAAATCTTCCAAGAGAATGGAGAACATCAAGACACCATCCTCTTGACAACATAATAGGTGATATTTCAAAAGGGGTAACAACTCGAAACTCTCTTAAACATGCATGTCATTACATGGCTTTCGTATCTCAAATTGAACCTAAAGATATTGATGATGCTATCATTGATGAACATTGGACTCTTGCCATGCAAGAAGAGTTGAATCAATTTGAAAGAAACAATGTTTGGGAACTTGTTCCCAAACCTAAGGATCAGTTAGTCATTGGGACTAAATGGGTCTTTCGTAACAAGCTTGATGAAAACGGTATAATTGTTAGGAATAAAGCTAGGCTTGTCGCTAAAGGATATAATCAACAAGAGGGCATAGATTTCGATGAAACCTATGCTCCAGTGGCTAGATTAGAAGCCATCTGCATGCTTTTTGCATTTGCATGCATTATGGATTTCAAACTCTTTCAAATGGATGTAAAAAGTGCTTTTCTTAATGGTTATATTCAAGAAGAAGTCTATGTGGACCAACCCCCTTGTTTTTCAAATTTCGAATTTCCTAATCATGTCTTCAAACTAAAAAAGGCCCTATATGGTTTGAAACAAGCTCCTAGAGCTTGGTATGATCGTCTAAGCAAGTTTTTACTTGAAAATGATTTTGAAAGAGGAAAAGTGGACACCACTCTTTTTATCAAAAATAAAAAGCATGACATTTTACTTGTTCAAATTTATGTGGACGATATTATATTTGGTGCAACTAACGAATCTTTGTGTAAGGACTTTTCTAACATAATGCAAAATGAGTTTGAAATGTCAATGATGGGCGAGCTCAACTACTTCTTTGGGCTTCAAATCAAGCAATCAAAAGAAGGAATATTCATAAATCAAGCAAAATATTGCAAGGAGCTACTCAAGAAATTTGGAATGAACAATGCCAAAGAAATATCCACACCAATGAGCACCTCTTGCTACCTTGATAAAGATGAGGAAAGTAAGTCGGTTGAAGTAAGTAAGTATAGAGGTATGATAGGTTCACTTCTTTATCTTACAGCAAGTCGCCCCGATATAATGTTTAGTGTTTGCATGTGTGCACGTTTTCAATCTAACCCTAAGGAATCACATCTCACAGCGGTAAAACGCATTATGAGATATCTCATTGGCACACAAAATATGGGTTTATGGTACCCTAAAGGTGCTGATTGCACTTTAATTGGGTACTCGGATTCAGATTTTGCGGGATGCAAAATGGATCGAAAAAGCACCAGTGGGACTTGTCACTTGTTAGGAAACGCATTAGTTTCTTGGCATAGTAAGAAGCAAGCCAGTGTGGCTTTGTCCACTGCCGAAGCGGAATACGTAGCGGCAGGTAGTTGTTGTGCCCAAATAATTTGGATGAAGCAACAGTTAAATGACTATGGAATAAATCTTAGAACTGTTCCAATTAAATGTGACAACACAAGTGCCATAAACCTCACTAAAAATCCGGTTTATCACTCTCGAACCAAGCACATTGAAATTAGGCATCACTTCATAAGAGATCATGTACAAAAAGGTGATTGCATGATTGAGTTTGTGGAAACATCTAAGCAACTCGCAGACATTTTTACTAAACCATTGCCTAAAGAAAATTTCTTCTTCATAAGAACGGAATTAGGTATTCTTAATGAATCATGCATTGAATGAAATATCTTATGTGCATCATACTATTTTTTCCCTTGTTATCCCTAACTTGTGTGTTGAAGTGTGTAAACAGGATACATGCTCTATGTGCTAAAATTCAAATTTCTTTAGCCATAATCGATTATAGCATAGGCATAATCCATTATTCACAAGTCAGAGGACCAGGAATCGATTACAGTAATCGATTACAATTGAAAGGGGGAGAAAAAGAACAAAAGTCAGACGCACCATAATCGATTAGACTAATCGATTAGAAATGCAAGAACAAGGAAGGAGAATCGATTACATAATCGATTATATATTCATCTCAACAATCTCAAATAACCGATTAGATAATCGATTATTCGAAGACCCAGACTATAATCGATTACATAATCGATTTCGCAAATACCAAAAGTTGCCACTAAAGGAATAATCGATCATGAAGCACTCAATAATCGATTATGGGTCATGGATGAGCGCATCAGGAGCCAACACGGTAAGACATAATCGATTATGCTCACTTACATAATCGATTAAAAGGTCAGTAACGTTCATTTTGGTCATTTTGGACTGTTTCTAACTTTCCTGAATATATGCCTTGCTCTTGTTTGCACTTTTCCCGCTTTTTTTGATAATGCCAAAAGGGGGAGAGTTATATGATTGCATAGTTCAGGGAGAGTTTGCATGCTTTAGGGGGAGTTGCTATTTTTACATTTTGCATAAAAATAAGGTGTAGAGTATTTTATCTGTGCATTAACTCTGATTTCTTAAAATTCAAATACTCTATCTCTTCATTAGAGCAAATCCCTCCTTGAGATGTTTGTCATCATCAAAAAGGGGGAGAATGTGAATATATGCCTTGACAGGATTAATCTAGTTTTTGATGATTGACAAAAGGAACCGGAAAGTCAAGTATACAAAAAGCGGAAAAGAAGATCAAGGAGATCAAGTGCTTCAAGACTGGGTTATGGGAATTTTTATTTCTTGTAATCGGTGTTTATTAGGATCTTTTTGTAAGTGGTAGTAAAGCTCTCAATCTAAAATCAATCACACACACACACATAAAATAAACTTAATAGGCTTCAAGCGATCTAATTGGATAAAATCAATTAACAGCCGTTAAGTTTCAAATCAGATGGTTTTTAATGATAATAATCGATTAAAGATTTATCATAATCGATTATCATATATCTGAAAAGCGTTTCCCAAAAACAGTGAAGAATTAATCGATTAACATAATCGATTATATACATAATCGATTGAATAATCGATTTTAGACATAATCGATTGAATAATCGATTATGCCTTTATGCGTGTAAGTGAGCTTCAAAACAGAAAATCCATAATCGATTATCATAATCGATTATGATGCGACTGCCTCTCCGGCGTGTTTTCTAAAAATAATCAGATAATCGATTATGGAATTGCAATAATCGATTATGACGCGATTAGCTTGTTTTGTAAATGGGCTTAACCTAATTCTTATGGGCTTAAAAGTTTTTCTATAAATAGGAATGCCAAGGCAACTCTAAAACACACGAATCCTATTGCGCTCTGAAACTCTGTTTATTTTATTACTTACTCTCATATATTCACTTTTGATTATTTTTTGAATAGAGAGCTTTACATATCATATAGTTTGAATTGTACTTTGAGCTTCAATTTGTAATCTTTATCTGCACTACTTGATTGCTACATTCTTCTTCTACTTCTTCTTGTTCTTGGGTATGAATCCCTTTTTCTTTAAAGAGAAACAATATCTCTTGAACTTGAGGCTCTTGCACAAAGGGAGGTGATATCCCATTATTTTGTGTGGAGAGTGCTCTTGGTTTGTAAAGGTTTCTAGCTGCACCTGATTTAAAAGCTAGTTATTGAGTGAAAACCCTTGGTGTTTGACCTTGGGGACTAGACGTAGGCCACAGGGTATTTAGTGGCCGAACCAGGATAAATCTGCGGCTCTTTCTCTCTATCCTTTCATTATTGTCTTCTACCTTACAGCAATTTAATTTATCGCATTTATTTTATTGCAATTTAATTTATCGCAATTTAATTTATTGCAATTTAATTTATCGCATTTACTTTATTGCAATTTAATTTAAGCGATTTATTTTATTGCTATTTACTTTCTAGAATTTATTATTCAAGCAATTTTCTTTATAGCGCTTCTAATTTCAGTCATTTATCTTCAAGCGCCGTAATTGCAAAAAGTTTTTCAAAAACACATATCACACACAATTCACCGCCCTCTTGTGTTTGAAGTCACTTGTCAACAGTTAAGGAACACGAGCTGTTGGAACAGTTCAGAGATATGCATCTGTCCGTGGTTAGTATGCCAGGAAGGCTATGTGTGGGTATGGTTACAGTATCTTGTGATCTGATGGACCAGATTCGGGAGAAACAAGTATACAACCAGTATCTAGAAAAAGAGCGGAGGAATCTAAAGAAAGGGATGACGTCAGAATACAAGGAAGGAGTAGATGGGATCCTAAGACGAGGAGAACGGGTTTGTGTGCCAAACAACCCAGAGATCAGGAGGTTAATTCTAGATGAAGCTCATAGAAGCAAGTTAAGTATGCATCCAGGGTCAACCAAGATGTACCAAGACCTGAAGCGGTTGTTTTGGTGGCAAGGCATGAAAAGAGATGTAGCTGATTATGTGGCATCTTGCTTGGTGTGTCAAAAAGCAAAGGTTGAACATCAGAGGCCAGCTGGAATGTTACTTCCATTGGATATCCCAGAGTGGAAATGGGACGGCATAGCAATGGATTTCGTAACATGTTTGCCAAGGACACCAAATGGATACGATTCCATTTGGGTTATAATTGATAGGCTTACGAAATCAGCTCATTTTCTACCGATTAATCTCAAATATTCTATGGAAAAGTTTACTCAGATTTATATTAGTGAGATTGTGAGACTGCATGGAGTACCTTCAAGTATCATATCGGATAGAGACCCGCGTTTTACTTCGCGTTTTTGGCAAAGTTTACATGAAGCTTTAGGAACAAAGTTACGATTAAGTTCGGCTTACCATCCGCAAACTGATGGACAATCGGAAAGGACGATTCAGTTTTTAGAGGATCTGTTAAGGGCGTGTGTGTTGGAACATACCGGAAGTTAGGAGAATTTCCTACCGTTGATAGAGTTTACCTACAACAACAGTTATCATTTGAGTATAGGGATGGCACCCTACGAAGCCTTATATGGACGACGTTGCAGAACACCTTTGTGTTGGTACCAAGATGGAGAAAGTGCTTCATTAGGACCTGAACTAGTGCAACAAACAATTGAGAAGGTAAAACTGATTCAAGAAAAGATGAGGATAACTCAGAGCCGACAGAAGAGTTATGCGGATAAAAGACGTAGGCCACTTGAGTTCGAGGAAGGGGATCATGTGTTTTTGAGAGTCACTCCGATGACTGGGGTGGGCAGGGTCCTGAAGTCCAGAAAACTCACTCCAAAATTCATTGGACCTTATCAAATTCTTCGTCGCAGAGGTCCAGTAGCTTACCAAATAGCTTTACCGCCTTTTCTATCCAACCTTCATAATGTTTTTCATGTTTCGCAATTGCAAAAGTATATTCCTGATCCCAGTCACGTCATAGAGTCTGATTCAGTACAGCTAAAGGATAACCTAACCTATGAGACATTGTCGGTTAAGATCGAGGACAGGAGGATAAAGAAACTGTGAGGGAAGGAGATAGCTTTGGTTAAAGTTATCTGGAACGAGACTACAAGTGATGCTACCTGGGAAAGAGAAGAGGACATGCGACAACAGTATCCGAGTTTGTTTTAAGAGGTACGTATAATTTCGAGGACGAAATTCTTTTAAGAGGGGTAGGAATGTAATGTCCCGATTTTCACGTTTTCTATTTCTTTAGTATTTTAATGTCTTTATTTTATTCGAGGTCTTAGGAATGGAAATAAAATATTCCGAGACCATAGTCATGCTCGACGATATCGTAGGAAGCTACGATTAAGTTTTGAGTCGAAAACTCAAACGGAGTCCGGTCTGCGTTTTTACACTGACAGTATGATTTTACTGCTCAGAACACCTCAGATGGACCCGTGAACGAGACAATAATTCTTAGAATTCGATTCTCTACGTTTTGGTTAAATTTCGTAAAAATTTCAGAAAAATCACTTCCTGACCTTCGTTCTGGCGGAATCCTCAATCGGGTGACGAACGGAGCCACATATGGATTTACCGGGACTCGCCAACAGATAATCTTGATATCACATCATCCCAGGACACTGGGGAGAGTATGCCAGAGTCGTCATGACGTTCGGAAATATCTGGACGCAAAATGACCAAAATGCCCCTAACCTTAGTCTTTTACACTTTTACCATTATACCCTTTTGGCAAATGACCTTTTTACCCTTAAGTGAGCTTTTAAGAGGCTGAACTCAGCCCCTCACTTCATCATTTTCGCACAGTCCCTCTTCCTTTAGAGTTCCATAGTTGTTCTTGAGAGAAAACCCCATTGTTGGTCTTGAAGCTCCTTGAGTTTTTGTTGGAATCACTTGATTTCTTGAGCAATCTTCCTTCATTTCAAGGTAAGATCACTTCTATGATCTCTTAGCTTCATTAATCTTTCTTTATTTCAAGATCAATCTTCATTTTTATGAAAAAAAATTTCTTAGATCCAAAACTTTGAAAATCCATAGGAAATTGTAGAAAAATCCTTTTGAGGTAAGACCAAGTTCTTTGAACCCACATCATCAATCTCTACCTAAACCTAAGAGCTTATGATTCAACTCTCATCATAGCTCAAAAAGCACTTTGGCCGAACCCTACTTGAAGATGATGAATAGTGTTTTCATCAATTTTTGATTTTTAACACTTGATTTCATCCTTAGCTTTCCTAATGCCTTTGAATCCATGAGATGGAAAACCAAAACCAATTCCTAACCTTTTAACCTAGGGTGGCCGAAATCATCTTTGTTATGATAGTTGAGATTGGCTTTGATTGTTGTTTAATGTTGGATTGTTGTGTTGTTGTTGTTGTTGACGATTATCAGGAGGTTCACAAACCGATCAACCGACTTTGATCCGGGAATCTGCTCATCAATAGGTATGGGGAGAAGAATCTCATCACACCAAGATGGTGGTGGTGAAGATGGTTGTTTAAATTATGTGTGGGTGAAACCCTTTAGTTTGGGTTCACTTTTATGTGTTAAGTTTTGTTAAGTTCTCATGGAGAACAAGAATGTCATGATGAGATGATTGAATGAAAAAAAAAAAAAAAAACCATTTTCATGTATGTTGGAAAACCTACTTTGATCACTAGATCAAGTATGGACTTTTATTGTTGATTATGAGACCATAATGTGTGATGGACTTGGATGTTTGATTATGATGTAGTAATGTGTATTATGGTTATCATGATTGTGTAAGTATTGTGAGCCATGCTTTGATTGGTTGATGAAGTAAAACTTCACATTGATTCCTAGTTGGCTATTAGCCATGACCTTGAGGAAAGGAAGGATATGAATAGTTCTTGGACAAGTCAAGTTTTGATGTAAAAAAAAGTTTTTTCAATAACTTGGGTTTTTCAAAGAAAAACCCTAAGTGACTTTAAATGGAATTAAATCTCAAAGTGCTTTCACCAAAGTGAAACATGTTTTATACCTTATCCTTAGTTCATCTAGCTAATCAAGTGACTCAAAATGAGAAAAGAAGTGGTTTCATGAAGAGAATCAAAATGGTTCCCTAAGGTTGATGTCTTGTTTTAAGGCAACTTTTCGCTAAGCGAATTTACTTTCGCTAAGCGAAAACAGGGAAAGTCTAAGTTGGGCATCACTGCCTCACTTTCGCTAAGCGAATTCATATTCACTAAGCTAACCAAACGAGTTTCCCTACGCGAATTACGTCTCGCTGAACGATCCAGAGAAGTCTCCAAAGGAGGTATAACCGCCTCCATTTCGCTAAGCGAAATTATACTCGCTAAGCGAATAAAGTGAAATTTCGCTACACGAATTCTGTTTCGCTGAGCAATCCAGATGTGTTTCCAAAGAGGTGTAACCGTCTGTACTTGCGCTAAGCGAATACATATTCGCTAAGCGAATACAATACATTTCGCTACGCGATTTATGACTCGCCGAGCGATCCAGAGGAGTTCCAAAAGAGGCATTATTGTTTCAATTTCGCTAAGCGAATTCCATGTTCAGAAAATGCTAAAAATAGAGTAAGTAAGTGTTTCAAAAGTTGTTTCAAATCAAATGAGTTTTCAATTGAGAAGTTGTTCTGGTTTACAAACGTTTTGGGTTTTGAAACAGTAGTTCGATGACGGACCGGTGATTCGGATCCCGATCAGTCATTCAATTGTTTCAGTCTTGTGATGACTCGATCCCGGAAGAATCACGAGATTTATCCGGTGGATAAAGGTTTTGTTTTCAAAAGACACGTATAGTTCCTAAGGAAGAGAACCTTAGTAGACTTCGAGGTTTATCCGGGGGATTGACATTGCTTGATCGCATCTGCTTTGTGTAAGCATTGGCATTTCATTTGCATAGTCGTAAGGCCTTGTGCCTAGGAGTTGGGCTTACACCTTGATGCTGATGCGAATCTTATGGTGACGATCTTCAATGGTCTTTTTGGAGGTATCAGGGTTGGAAGGGCTGACATGTGACCAGTTGGTGATTCTTCTGTGTCGTGGCGAATCCGTGCAATACACTGATATCCTCTACTAGATGCCGTACTTTTCACGTTTGGTCGAGAGTGTTACCGTAAAGCCAGATACGTGCACGTTACGAATGTTGTAGCATCTTGCTCATGGCTGGCAGAAACCGGAACATGTCCTCCCATTCACTCTCTCCGAATGTTTTGTTAGCTCCATGGAGTAGGGGTTAGAGTAGTACCTAGTGACATTGACATTGAGTTATCTACATTGCATTGCATTGCATAGCTATTGATGTTTACATTTATTGTTATACATCGTTGTACTGTTTAAGAGTACCTTATATTATACTATTAACTGCTTAACATGATATTATGCCGTCAACTACTTAATATGTTTGCCATTGAGAATTCTTGTAAGCATGTTGGGTACGCTGTTACCCGGTGAATCGTCCCGCTTTTACTACTGCTGTTTTGTTATGTTGATGAACGGGAATCTCACCCATATCTGTATGTTTTCTGTTGGTACTTGCTGTTGCTGTTTGAACAGATGGACGTGACGATGGTTCAGCCCAGTAGTTTCCTTGAGCCCTGAGGCGGACCTTCTTTTTGTGGTCTAGTTTTGTTGTTGGCCAGACTATGTCAGTTTTGTAGTACTTTTGGGGAGCTACGACTCCTAGTACTTATTGTATCAGTTATACATTAGACCTATGTCTGTATATAGTATTATTCCTTTTTCTGTTTATGTCCCTGTAATTATTATGCATATTGTTCTAGAAATGTATGGTGAACCTAAGTTCGTTATTAGTATTATTTACCTTTACTAAATCCCATTGCATCTCGTGAAAAGGAAAAAGAAAACCGTATTTTCCGCATTAAGAAATATTTTCGGCCTTATAAACGTTCGGGAATGTGACACTCGGGAAAGGGTGTTGCTACGATTTTCGATAAAGTTCTGAAGCGTCAGAAGAAGGTAAAAGCTTCATCAAATCTAATAGAAGAAAGAGAAAAGAAGCCTGAACAAAGACAAAATTACTATAGCTGCAAAAGCAAAAACACCGAAGATTGAAGTCAAGCATCTGCTGCCGGCAATCAAGTGTCCTAAATGTCGTATTCTGAGGTACACTCATCCAAATGAGGTGATCTTGATTTAGTTAGTAAGATAAGTTAAATACCCACAAGTTTGCTATATAAATCGAGATCTGAGTTAATCTCTATCCCAATGAAATTCCTTCTTCAAGCTGGAGATGTGATATTGTTCGTGATAGTCAGAACATGCAAGCGCCTGCTGACAATTTCCGGAGCTTTATGTGTTGAAATGCATCGTTCTTGGTATCGTTGGAACGCTCGGAAAAATATCTGCAACTCTCATGAAGAGGTCGAGAGGTGACATCAATCTCTATCTTTGTCAAATTGTATCCGTAAACGGGTGACGTGATGCTGTTCCTGCCGGTCATACCTTTGTAGCATATTCTGGCCATATCTTGTGCTATAGTTGTCCTAATTGAATGAAATTGGCGGCTCATTAAACCTAATATCCGTATATACAAGTGTCATGGAGACGTCGAATTTTAATTTGGCCGTTAAGAGGGTCAAGTAAGCATAATACACAAACTTGTCAGAACGCTACGAGATAAACAGCCTTGTGAATGCGCCCAGTGCATAACCAAGCGTCTTATCTCATTGAGGAAGCGTCCAGTGAAGCAAACCAAGCGTCAACTCATAATACAGAACATTATGATGAATGGAGAAGTAATTTTGAAAAAAATATTAAAATATTCAAAGTCCAAGCTTGACCAGAAAATGGGATACGATTTTTGATAAAATTCCGAAGCATCAGAAGAAGGTAAAAGCTTCAGCAACTCGAACAGAAGAAAGAGAAAAGAAGCCTGAACAAAGATAAAATTACTAAAGTTGCAAAAGCAAAAACACTGAAGATTGAAGTCAAGGGTCTGCTGCCAGCAATCAAGCGTCCGAAACGTCGTATTCTGAGGAACGCTCATCCAAATGAAGTGATCTTGGTTTGGTTAGTAAGTGATATGATCCAAAATGGAACATATAAAAATTCGGATCTATCCTTGAGTGACAATCAAAATTCAAACAAGAAGAATACAAAAAAAATGGCCAAGATAAGGAATGGAAGGTAGGCGCCACAATTCCAAGGGGAATTGATAAGCCAAGGTGAGGATCGCCACAAAAGTCTTGGACTCTTGATAAGATCAAAGGGGGTTGGCTCAATGAAGAACCTATGAGAGACTATGCACTCTCCAAATGGACTTAGCCAAATTGACAACAACCAAAAGTGCTTTTCATTCATCAACTTTGACTTATATATAGAGTAAGGTGATTGCATGAAGATGCAAACAAAATGTCACCATAAAGTGAACTAACTCTCTCATAAAATAACCCACTAAAGCTAGTAAAAGAAAAATGAAACCAAAACCACCAAATAAAGAAATCACTAATGAGTGGCTATTCACTTCATAACCACCACATAATGACTCTTCAATAAGTGGCCAAGATTCCATAACCTACCAAGGAGTTAACAAGGCATGCAAGCCAAAAGTTAACCTCCTTTCTTTTCATAAAATTCGACCCCCACATCATATTGAAATAAAAACTAAATACAAGCCTAAAACAAAAGGGTCAAATCCGTCCAGAATTTCGTGCTTAACTTCCAGCCCGTTTTTCACCATGATAGAAGCCGAATCTGGTCAAGAGAGTTGAAATACTATTCGTAGATGATTTCCTTAGCTTTCTAACACATTAAAGAATGCATCAATCGGAGATCTGTAGCGCAAGATACAGCCAAAACAAGTAGACGTGTTCATCATTAATGAAAATAAAGTTTCGTCAAACATCAATTTGGCCTTAAATTGGACATCATTCTTGGTTTGCATCATTCCCTCCCTCTTGAAGAGAATTCGACCTCGAATTTACTGCCTTAAGGAATCATCTTCATCCTCCTGGGTCAAATGGAAATTGATAGAAATCATCAAATGTAGCAAGTAGGTGGAATACATTTCCATCTTGTACAATCAACATCCCAGCACATTCCTCAAAGTTGTTATGATGAACCAAATGAACATCATACTTTTGGGAAACCATGCGAGTTCCCAAACCATGGGGTACTTCCTTTGGGATTAAATCTTTAATTTCATTGGTTGTCTTGCAAGCTTCCTTTGGAATCGCATCTTCAATTTCATTAATACACTTGAAAGCATCCTTTGGAATAACATCTTCAATTTCATTGAATGTCTTGAAAACTTCCTTTGGAGGAACAAACTCAATTTCCTTCAAAAGAGAATCAACACAACTAGGCAAAGAATTAGGAATAGCATCAAAACAAGCATTCAAGTTATCTTTTTTCACCTCATTTTCTTTTTTTGCTCTCATTCTTTCTTTCTCTTCAACACGACTTGCTTGTCGTTGATGCCTCCATGGACGCCCAAGTAGCAAGTGCCTTGTTTTTGTAGGCACCACATCACATAGTACCACATCTTCATTACCCTCGAATTTAAACGACACTAGTACTTGTTTGGTCACCATCACAACACCCATATCTTTAAATTCTAGATCCTCGAGACTTTCAAGCCTATAAGGGTCAGGATGCTCTAAAACAGGAAGTCCCAACTTCTCCACCATGATTGTACTGGCCATATTGATCCAATACTTTCTATCAATGTCCAATCTATATATCTTATCCTTCACACAGCATAAAGTATAGACAATACTCTTTCTTTTCATGACTTCCATGACATACAACCACAAATAAAAAAAATTGAAACTTTAAAATTTTTTTTTTCTGATTTGAACAAAAGTTCAAAGACAAAATTGAAAAGGATAGATAACACCTAACAAAGAACCTAAGCTCTGATTACCAAATGATATGATACAAAATGGAACATATAAAAATTCGGATCTATCCTTGAGTGACAATCAAAATTCAAACAAGAAGAATACAAAAAAAATGGCCAAGATAAGGAATGGAAGGTAGGCGCCACAATTCCAAGGGGAATTGATAAGCCAAGGTGAGGATCGCCACAAAAGTCTTGGACTCTTGATAAGATCAAAGGGGGTTGGCTCAATGAAGAACCTATGAGAGACTATGCACTCTCCAAATGGACTTAGCCAAATTGACAACAACCAAAAGTGCTTTTCATTCATCAACTTTGACTTATATATAGAGTAAGGTGATTGCATGAAGATGCAAACAAAATGTCACCATAAAGTGAACTAACTCCCTCATAAAATAACCCACTAAAGCTAGTAAAAGAAAAAATGAAACCAAAACCACCAAATAAAGAAATCACTAATGAGTGGCTATTCACTTCATAACCACCACATAATGACTCTTCAATAAGTGGCCAAGATTCCATAACCTACCAAGGAGTTAAGGCATGCAAGCCAAAAGTTAACCTCCTTTCTTGTCATAAAATTCGAGCCCCACATCATATTGAAATAAAAACTAAATACAAGCCTAAAACAAAAGGGTCAAATCCGTCCAGAATTTCGTGCTTAACTTCCATCCCGTTTTTCACCATGATAGAAGCCGAATCTTGCAACACCCTTTCCCGAGTGTCACATTCCCGAACGTTTATAAGGCCGAAAATATTTATTAATGCGGAAAATACGATTTTTCTTTTTCTTTTCTTTTCATAAAGATGTAATGGGATTAGTAAAGGTAATAAATAATACTAATAAGTGAACTTAGGTTCACCATGCATTACTAGGACATACATACAGTATTATAATACAGAAAACAGAAAACAGAAACAGAAATAACAACATTACTATATATACAGACATAAGTCTAATGTATGACTGACATAAGAAAATACAATAAGTACTAGGAGTCGTAGCTCCCAAAAGGTACTACAAAAACTGACATAGTCTGGCCGACAACAAAACTAAAACAGCAAAAGAGTCCACCTCCGAACTCAAAGGGACTGCGGAACCGAACCATCGTCGCGTCCATCTGTTCAAGCATCAACAGCAAGTACCAGCAGAAAACATATAGATATGGGTGAGATTCCCGTCATCAACACAACAAAACAGCAGTAGTAAAAACGGGACGACTCACCGGGTAACAGCGTACCCAACATGCTTACAAGGTTCTCAATATAAATCATATTAGGCAGTTAACAACATAATAGCATGCTGATCATTTAACAGCATAATATAAGGCATCCTTAAACAATACAGCGATGTATAACAGTAAACGTAAACATCAATAGCCATAAACATCAATAGCCATGCAATGCAATGCAATGTATATGACTCAATGTCAATGTCACTGGGTACTACTCTGACCCCTACTCCATGGAGCTAACAAAACATTCGGAGAGAGTGAATGGGAGGACATGTTCCGGTTTCTGCCAGCCATGAGCAAGATGCTGCCATGAGCAATAAGCTACAAAATTCGTAACGTGCACGTATCTGGCTTTACGGTAACACTCTCGACCAAACATGAAAAGTACGGCATCTAGTAGAGGATATCAGTGTATTGCACGGATTCGCCACGACACAGAAGAATCACCAACTGGTCACATGTCAGCCCTTCCAACCCTGATACCTCCAAAAAGACCATTGAAGATCGTCACCGTAAGATTCGCACCCGCATCAAGGTGTAAGCTCAACTCCTAGGCTCAAGGCCTTACAACTATGCACATGAAATGCCAATGCTTACACAAAGCAGATGCGATAAAGCAATGTTTATCCATTGGATAAACCTCAAGGCTCACTAAGGTTCTCTTCCTTAGAAACCACACACGTCTTTGTTTTATAAAACATTTATCCATCGGATAAAACATTTATCCATCGGATAAATATCTCGTGATTCCTTTGGAATGATCCAGACTGCTTTCAGAATCGTCGACTGTCCCCACAAACCAACACAAGTCTTTTCAGCGTGTTTTGTCCTCACTCACACGCTTTCTAGGAAACTTCCCAGAAGGTCACCCATCCCATAATTACTCTAAGTCAAGCACGCTTAACTATAAAGTACTTATGTTCTAAGTTCCCGAAAAGAAGATAAATCTTGTTGATATGGGTAGTACCAATCAATTCTTATATGCCTTCCCTTAACTATACAGTCCCATACCTGCATAGCCTCAGGATTCCTTCCACTGTACAGTCCCATACCTGCACAGCCTCAGGATCTCTCTCATTCCAGTTATCACAAGACAGAAACAATTGAACGATTAACCTAGATCCGAATCATCGGTCCGTCCTCGAACTATTATTTCAAAACCCAAAACGTTACATGTTTGTGTTTACATCTTATGAATTAAGTCTCAAGTCCTAAGCATTATGAATAAGGATTGAGAATCCTCTTAGATAAGTCTTTAAGCCTTTCTAAGATATTAATCCCTTGTTTTTCAATTAAGGAAACAAGTGTTGATTTCACTTAAGTCTTATGAATTCATTGATGTACTAAGTCATCAATGGTATAGTACATGGTCTTGTTCCACCACATACCATACTTAATTAACCCTTGTCTTCAACTCTAAGTTATTTACTTAACTTAGGTTTTTCAACCGTAAAACTTTAAGATTGAGTTAGAAAACTCCTTTTGTAAACCAAACAACTTTTACAGTTGAAAACTCATTTGATTTAAAACAACATTTGAACTACTTACTTCATTTCTAGCATTTTCTGAAACATGACATTCGCTTAGCGGAATTTCATTCGCTTAGCGAAAATGAGGCAGTAATGCCTCCTTTGGAACTCCTCTGGTTCGCTCGGCGAGACATAAATCGCGTAGCGAAATATATTGTATTCGCTTAGCAAATATGAATTCGCTTAGCGCAAGTTCAGACGGTTGCACCTCTTTAGAAACACCTCTGGATCGCTCGGCGAGACAGAATTCGCGTAGAGAAATTTCACTTTATTCGCTTAGCGAGAATGATTTCGCTTAGCGAAAGTTCAGACGGTTACACCTCTATTGGAGACTTCTCTGGATTGCTCAGCGAGATGTAATTCGCGTAGCGAAATTTGCTGGGTTCTCTGGGTTCGCTTAGCGAATATGAATTCGCTTAGCGAAAATGAGGCAATGATGCCCAACTTAGACTTTCCCTGTTTTTCGCGTAGCGAAAGTAATTTCGCTTAGCGAAATGTTGCCTTAAAACGAGACATCAACCTTATGGAACCATTTTGATTCTCTTCATGAAACCACTTCTTTTCTCATTTTGAGTCACTTGATTAGCTAGATGAACTAAGGATAAGGTATAAAACATGTTTCACTTTGGTGAAAGCACTTTGAGATTTAATTCCCTTTAAAGTCACTTAGGGTTTTTCTTTGAAAAACACAAGTTATTGAAAACACTTTCTTTACATCAAAACTTGACTTGTCCAAGAACTACTCATATCCTTCCTTTCCTCAAGGTCATGGCTAATAGCCAACTAGGAATCAATGTGAAGTTTTACTTCATCAACCAATCAAAGTATGGCTCACAACACTTACACAATCATGATAACCATAATACACATTACTACATCATAATCAAACATCCAAGTCCATCACACATTATGGTCTCATAATCAACAATAAAAGTCCATACTTGATCTAGTGATCAAAGTAGGTTTTCCAACATACATGAAAACGGTTTTTCATTCAATCATCTCATCATCAACATATGCTAAAGCACACTACAACATACTAAAGCATACACTCATCAAGACAACCTTGTTCTCCATGAGAACTTAACAAAACATAACAACTAAAAGTGAACCCAAACTAAAGGGTTTCACCCACACATAAAGTAAACAACCATCTTCACCACCACCATCTTGGTGTGATGAGGTTCTTCTCCCCATACCTGTTGAAGAGCAGATTCCCGGATCAAAGTCGGTTGATCGGTTTGTGAACCTTCTGATAATTGTCACCAACTACAAACAACCAAACAATCAAACATTAAACAACAATCAAACCACTCAACAATTCTCACAAAGAGGGTTTCGGCCACCCTAAAGAGAATAAAGCTAGGAATTGATCTTGGTTTTCCATTTCATGGATTCAAAAGCATTAGGAGAGCTAAGGATGAAATCAAGTGTTAAAAATCAAAAATTGATGAAAAACACTATTCATCATCTTCAAAAGGGTTCGGCCCTAATGTGCTTTTTGAGCTATGATGAGAGTTGAATCATAAGCTCTTGGGTTTAGATAGAGAATGATGAGGTGAGTTCAAAGAAATTGGTCTCACATCAAAATGATTTTTCTACAATTTCCTATGGATTTTCAAAGTTTTGGATCTAAGAAATAATTTTCATGAAAATGAAGATTGATCTTGAAATAAAGAGATATTCAAGAAGCTAAAAGATCATAGAAGTGATCTTACCTTGAAATGAAGGAAGATTGCTCAAGGAATCAAGTGATTCCAACAAGAACTCAAGCTTTTCTCAAGAACAACAATGGTGTTCTCTCTCTAAAGTTGAAGATGGTGTTCTTGACTCTTCAAGAGGGGCTGGGCTGCGTGAATGAGAGGGTGTGAGGGCTGAGTTCAGCCTTAAAACAAGTCACTTAAGGGCAAAATGGTCATTTGCCAAAAGGGTAAAATGGTAAAAGTGCAAAAGACTAAGGTTAGGGGCATTTAGGTCATTTCACGTCTAGATTTTCCCGATCGTCATGATGACTCTGGCATACTCTCCCAAATGTCCTGGGATGTTGTGATATCAAGATTATCTGTTGGCGAGTCTCGATAAGTCCATATATGGCTCCGTTCGTCACCCGATTGAGAATTCCGCCCGAACGAAGGTCAGGAAGTTATTTTTCTGAAATTTTTACGAAATTTAACCAAAACGTAGATAATCAAATTCTAAGACTTACTGTCTCGTTCACGGGTCCATCTGAGGTCTTCTGAGCAGTAAAATCATACTGTCAGTGTAAAAACGCAGACCGGACTCCGTTTGAGTTTTTGACTCAAAACTTAATCGTAGCTTCCTACGATATCGTCGAGCATGACTATGGTCTCGGAATATTTTATTTCTATTCCTACGACCTCGAATAAAATAAAGACATTAAAACACTGAAGAATTAGAAAACGTGAAAATCGGGGTGTTACATTCCTACCCCTCTTAAAAGAATTTCGTCCTCGAAATTCCGTGACTTAAAACTAAACCCACTCGATCGCTGAAGATTAAGGAAAGAAATTTTCAACAAAGGAAATTTTTCTTGGTCTTGGTCTCAAAAGAAAGTAAAAACGTATACAAAAGAATTTTACCAATCTGGAATGAATATAGGAATATCCAGTATGCAAAAAGACTCTTCAGTAGGTTCGTGAGTGTAAAAATGCATAGCTAATACATGTTTACATCCATGACTCTAATAAAGTTCCTTCTTTCATAAGAACCTTCCAATAACTTTGGAATCAAAAGATAAACAGTCTGGCAAAAATCAGACTGGATCACCTTCACCAAAAGTAAAAGTGATTAGACTAAGTTTCATCAAGAAACTTCCAGTATCGAGAAGTTGTTTATGTTATAACTCAAGAAATAGTAATAACAAAACTTTCAGTGAAATAATACGAAAATGTCCAGACCAATGGACACCATATTACCAATTCACTCAATTGTCTAATACATTGAGGAATATGTAGAAGTGTGAACACAAATGTTCCCTTGAGATCAGGCAGCACTAACACAGGTGAAGTAGTCAACCTTCTCTCTAATCCTTGCAAACTTTCCTCACAGGCTTCAGTCCATTCAAACGCTTTATCCTTCCTTTGAAATCACATGACCCAAAAACTTTACTTCGTCGAGCCAAAACTCACACTTGGACAACTTTGCATACAGCTGTTTCTCCTTCAGAACCTGAAGAATCACACTATGATGTTCAGCGTGTACTTCCTGGTTTCGCGAATAGATGAGTATGCCGTCTATGAAACAACGACAAACTTATCTAGATATGAACGAAAGATCCTATTCATGTAATCCATGAATATAGCTGGAGCATTCGTCACACCCAAACGGCATCACAAGATACTCGTAGTGCCCATAGCGTGTTTGAAACGCTGTCTTCGGTATATCTTCTGTCTTCACACGAATCTGGTTATAACCCGATCGCAAATCAATCTCGGAGAAAATTGCCGCTCTCCTCAACTGATCCATCAAGTCATTTATTCCCGGAAGATGATACTTGTTCTTAATGGTAACCTTATTCAACTGGCGATAATCCACACATAGGCGAGACGTTCCATCTTTTCTTTCTCACCAACAGCACAGGTGCTCCCCACGGCGACACACTGGGTCTAACAAACTGCTTCCCCAATAGGTCCACCAACTGTTCCTTCAGGGTTTCCAACTCAGCAGGTGCCATATGATAAGGTGCCATAGACGCTAGTCCTGTTCCTGGCACAAGTTCGATCACGACTCGATGTCTCGAACTGGCGGTACACCTGGTACGTCTTCAAGAAAGACTTCCAGAAACTCGTTAGTAACATGTATTCGTTGAGCTCCTCCTCCTCTCAAAGAAACGTTTCCTTGGTTGGCAGTCCAAATCCAGAATTATCCGAATCAGGAAAAACTAAGGTTTTGTTTGCACCGTCTAATAGGATATAGTTACAAGATAACCAATCCATCCCTATGATCACATCCATTTGCGAAAGAGGCAAACAGATCAAATCAATCAAAAATGTTCTATCCACTACGGAAAATAGAACAGTTCAAACAGACTTTCGCAGTTATAACAGGCTTTGCAGAAAGTGCAAAAATCACCAAATCTAAGGGTAAGGAAAGATACAGATAAGGTTTTACCTTCCACGACGATCTGACCGTGAATCAAATCCTCCTTTTGAGAAGTCTCAGCATCATTCCCAGTATAAAATCTACTCATTGCCTTAGGCTTCACTGTTTGCACATCATTGACAGAATGTCTAGCTTTTGATTGCACACAATCGCGTGAAGTATGTCCTGGCTTCCCACACTTGAAGCATATGATTCCCTTGATTAAGCATTTTCTGGTGACATGATTGTTCTTGCCACACTTCATGCACTTCTTTGGGGCGCTTCCAGATTGACTAATATTCCCACTGCTTCCTCCTACAGAACGCTGTTGTTGACCTTGCTGTTTTGAATATGGTTTAGATCGAGATCTATCATCACGACCATTGGTGCCTTTATAGAATCTAGTCGGTCCAGAGTGATGTTGCCTTCCTCCACGAGTCTTCATCAGATCTTCGATTACGAAGCATTCATCTACCAACACCGAGAACTCTTTGACCTCAAGAGGTAGCACCTCTCCTCGAATCTCGTCCGTTAAACCTTCTTCGAACTTTGTGCACTTCCACTCCTCATCGGGATGAAGATGGAAATACCTCGAAGACTTCAGTAGGGACTCAAAACGATCAGCATATTCTTTGACAGACATTCCTCCTTGACGTAGCTGCAGGAACTCCATGTCTTTCAACTCGTCTGGCACTAGTCGGGAAAAAAATCGTTCTGAAGAACTCTGTGAGCGACAACTTACAAGAAAGCAAAAACATTACTACCCTGTCCAATATTATTCCCCTTCAGAAACAATAATGCAGAGAGTAACAAACAATCGTTGTCTTCTTCACAGAAACACAACACAGAGAACAAACAATACAAAAGGATAGACCGAAGTCATCATCCTCCCCAACATTGTTTTCTCTCAGAAACAGTAACACAGAAAACAATCAGAGAAAACACAACACAAATAAGACAGACCATAACCTACAAACCCCAAAAGACTCGGCCAGCTCTGATACCAAATAATGCAACACCCTTTCCCGAGTGTCACATTCCCGAACGTTTATAAGGCCGAAAATATTTATTAATGCGGAAAATACGATTTTTCTTTTTCTTTTCTTTTCATAAAGATGTAATGGGATTAGTAAAGGTAATAAATAATACTAATAAGTGAACTTAGGTTCACCATGCATTACTAGGACGTACATACAGTATTATAATACAGAAAACAGAAAACAGAAACAGAAATAACAACATTACTATATATACAGACATAAGTCTAATGTATGACTGACATAAGAAAATACAATAAGTACTAGGAGTCGTAGCTCCCAAAAGGTACTACAAAAACTGACATAGTCTGGCCGACAACAAAACTAAAACAGCAAAAGAGTCCACCTCCGAACTCAAAGGGACTGCGGAACCGAACCATCGTCGCGTCCATCTGTTCAAGCATCAACAGCAAGTACCAGCAGAAAACATATAGATATGGGTGAGATTCCCGTCATCAACACAACAAAACAGCAGTAGTAAAAACGGGACGACTCACCGGGTAACAGCGTACCCAACATGCTTACAAGGTTCTCAATATAAATCATATTAGGCAGTTAACAACATAATAGCATGCTAATCATTTAACAGCATAATATAAGGCATCCTTAAACAATACAGCGATGTATAACAGTAAACGTAAACATCAATAGCCATAAACATCAATAGCCATGCAATGCAATGCAATGTATATGACTCAATGTCAATGTCACTGGGTACTACTCTGACCCCTACTCCATGGAGCTAACAAAACATTCGGAGAGAGTGAATGGGAGGACATGTTCCGGTTTCTGCCAGCCATGAGCAAGATGCTGCCATGAGCAATAAGCTACAAAATTCGTAACGTGCACGTATCTGGCTTTACGGTAACACTCTCGACCAAACATGAAAAGTACGGCATCTAGTAGAGGATATCAGTGTATTGCACGGATTCGCCACGACACAGAAGAATCACCAACTGGTCACATGTCAGCCCTTCCAACCCTGATACCTCCAAAAAGACCATTGAAGATCGTCACCGTAAGATTCGCACCCGCATCAAGGTGTAAGCTCAACTCCTAGGCTCAAGGCCTTACAACTATGCACATGAAATGCCAATGCTTACACAAAGCAGATGCGATAAAGCAATGTTTATCCATTGGATAAACCTCAAGGCTCACTAAGGTTCTCTTCCTTAGAAACCAAACACGTCTTTGTTTTATAAAACATTTATCCATCGGATAAAACATTTATCCATCGGATAAATATCTCGTGATTCCTTTGGAATGATCCAGACTGCTTTCAGAATCGTCGACTGTCCCCACAAACCAACACAAGTCTTTTCAGCGTGTTTTGTCCTCACTCACACGCTTTCTAGGAAACTTCCCAGAAGGTCACCCATCCCATAATTACTCTAAGTCAAGCACGCTTAACTATAAAGTACTTATGTTCTAAGTTCCCGAAAAGAAGATAAATCTTGTTGATATGGGTAGTACCAATCAATTCTTATATGCCTTCCCTTAACTATACAGTCCCATACCTGCATAGCCTCAGGATTCCTTCCACTGTACAGTCCCATACCTGCACAGCCTCAGGATCTCTCTCATTCCAGTTATCACAAGACAGAAACAATTGAACGATTAACCTAGATCCGAATCATCGATCCGTCCTCGAACTATTATTTCAAAACCCAAAACGTTACATGTTTGTGTTTACATCTTATGAATTAAGTCTCAAGTCCTAAGCATTATGAATAAGGATTGAGAATCCTCTTAGATAAGTCTTTAAGCCTTTCTAAGATATTAATCCCTTGTTTTTCAATTAAGGAAACAAGTGTTGATTTCACTTAAGTCTTATGAAGTCATTGATGTACTAAGTCATCAATGGTATAGTACATGGTCTTGTTCCACCACATACCATACTTAATTAATCCTTGTCTTCAACTCTAAGTTAATTACTTAACTTAGGTTTTTCACCCGTAAAACTTTAAGATTGAGTTAGAAAACTCCTTTTGTAAACCAAACAACTTTTACAGTTGAAAACTCATTTGATTTAAAACAACATTTGAACTACTTACTTCATTTCTAGCATTTTCTGAAACATGACATTCGCTTAGCGGAATTTCATTCGCTTAGCGAAAATGAGGCAGTAATGCCTCCTTTGGAACTCCTCTGGTTCGCTCGGCGAGACATAAATCGCGTAGCGAAATATATTGTATTCGCTTAGCGAATATGAATTCGCTTAGCGCAAGTTCAGACGGTTGCACCTCTTTAGAAACACCTCTGGATCGCTCGGCGAGACAGAATTCGCGTAGCGAAATTTCACTTTATTCGCTTAGCGAGAATGATTTCGCTTAGCGAAAGTTCAGACGGTTACACCTCTATTGGAGACTTCTCTGGATTGCTCAGCGAGATGTAATTCGCGTAGCGAAATTTGCTGGGTTCTCTGGGTTCGCTTAGCGAATATGAATTCGCTTAGCGAAAATGAGGCAATGATGCCCAACTTAGACTTTCCCTGTTTTTCGCGTAGCGAAAGTAATTTCGCTTAGCGAAATGTTGCCTTAAAACGAGACATCAACCTTATGGAACCATTTTGATTCTCTTCATGAAACCACTTCTTTTCTCATTTTGAGTCACTTGATTAGCTAGATGAACTAAGGATAAGGTATAAAACATGTTTCACTTTGGTGAAAGCACTTTGAGATTTAATTCCCTTTAAAGTCACTTAGGGTTTTTCTTTGAAAAACACAAGTTATTGAAAACACTTTCTTTACATCAAAACTTGACTTGTCCAAGAACTACTCATATCCTTCCTTTCCTCAAGGTCATGGCTAATAGCCAACTAGGAATCAATGTGAAGTTTTACTTCATCAACCAATCAAAGTATGGCTCACAACACTTACACAATCATGATAACCATAATACACATTACTACATCATAATCAAACATCCAAGTCCATCACACATTATGGTCTCATAATCAACAATAAAAGTCCATACTTGATCTAGTGATCAAAGTAGGTTTTCCAACATACATGAAAACGGTTTTTCATTCAATCATCTCATCATCAACATATGCTAAAGCACACTACAACATACTAAAGCATACACTCATCAAGACAACCTTGTTCTCCATGAGAACTTAACAAAACATAACAACTAAAAGTGAACCCAAACTAAAGGGTTTCACCCACACATAAAGTAAACAACCATCTTCACCACCACCATCTTGGTGTGATGAGGTTCTTCTCCCCATACCTGTTGAAGAGCAGATTCCCGGATCAAAGTCGGTTGATCGGTTTGTGAACCTTCTGATAATTGTCACCAACTACAAACAACCAAACAATCAAACATTAAACAACAATCAAACCACTCAACAATTCTCACAAAGAGGGTTTCGGCCACCCTAAAGAGAATAAAGCTAGGAATTGATCTTGGTTTTCCATTTCATGGATTCAAAAGCATTAGGAGAGCTAAGGATGAAATCAAGTGTTAAAAATCAAAAATTGATGAAAAACACTATTCATCATCTTCAAAAGGGTTCGGCCCTAATGTGCTTTTTGAGCTATGATGAGAGTTGAATCATAAGCTCTTGGGTTTAGATAGAGAATGATGAGGTGAGTTCAAAGAAATTGGTCTCACATCAAAATGATTTTTCTACAATTTCCTATGGATTTTCAAAGTTTTGGATCTAAGAAATAATTTTCATGAAAATGAAGATTGATCTTGAAATAAAGAGATATTCAAGAAGCTAAAAGATCATAGAAGTGATCTTACCTTGAAATGAAGGAAGATTGCTCAAGGAATCAAGTGATTCCAACAAGAACTCAAGCTTTTCTCAAGAACAACAATGGTGTTCTCTCTCTAAAGTTGAAGATGGTGTTCTTGACTCTTCAAGAGGGGCTGGGCTGCGTGAATGAGAGGGTGTGAGGGCTGAGTTCAGCCTTAAAACAAGTCACTTAAGGGCAAAATGGTCATTTGCCAAAAGGGTAAAATGGTAAAAGTGCAAAAGACTAAGGTTAGGGGCATTTAGGTCATTTCACGTCTAGATTTTCCCGATCGTCATGATGACTCTGGCATACTCTCCCAAATGTCCTGGGATGTTGTGATATCAAGATTATCTGTTGGCGAGTCTCGATAAGTCCATATATGGCTCCGTTCGTCACCCGATTGAGAATTCCGCCCGAACGAAGGTCAGGAAGTTATTTTTCTGAAATTTTTACGAAATTTAACCAAAACGTAGATAATCAAATTCTAAGACTTACTGTCTCGTTCACGGGTCCATCTGAGGTCTTCTGAGCAGTAAAATCATACTGTCAGTGTAAAAACGCAGACCGGACTCCGTTTGAGTTTTTGACTCAAAACTTAATCGTAGCTTCCTACGATATCGTCGAGCATGACTATGGTCTCGGAATATTTTATTTCTATTCCTACGACCTCGAATAAAATAAAGACATTAAAACACTGAAGAATTAGAAAACGTGAAAATCGGGGTGTTACAAATCTGGTCAAGAGGATTAAAATACTATTCGTAGATAATTTCCTCATCTTTCTAACGCACTAAAGAATGCATCAATCGGAGATCTGTAGCGCAAGATACACCCAAAACAAGTAGACGTGTTCATCATTAATGAAAATAAAGTTTCATCAAACATCAATTTGGCCTTAAATTGGACATCATTCTTGGTTTGCATCAGTGAGATAAGTTAAATACCTACAAGTTTGCCATATAACTCGAGATCTGAGTTAATCTCTATCCCAGTGAAATTCCTTCTTCAAGCTGGAGATGTGATATTGTTCGTGATAGTCAGAACATGCAAGCGCCTGCTGACAATTTCTGGAGCTTTATGTGTTTAAATACATCGTTCTTGGTATCGTTGGAACGCTCGGAAAAATATCTGCAACTCTCATGAAGAGGTCGAGAGGCGACATCGATCTCTATCTTTGTCAAATTGTATCCGTAAACGGGTGACATGATGCTGTTCCTGCCAGTCATACCTTTGTAGCATATTCTGGCCATATCTTGTGCTATAGTTGTCCTAATTGAATGAAATTGGCGGCTCATTAAACCTAATATCCGTATATACAAGTGTCATGGAGACGTCGAATTTTAATTTGGCCGTTTAGAGGGTCAAGTAAGCATAATACACAAACTTGTCAGAACGCTACGAGATAAACAGCCTTATGAATGCGCCCAGTGGATAACCAAGCGTCTTATCTCATTTAGGTAGCGTCCAGTGAAGCAAACCAAGCGTCAACTCATAATACAGAACATTATGATGAATCGAGAAGTAATTTTGAATAAAATATTAAAATATTCAAAGTCCAAGCTTGACCAGAAAATGGGATACGATTTTCGATAAAGTTCCGAAGCATCAGAAGAAGGTAAAAGCTTGAGCAACTCGAACAGAAGAAAGAGAAAAGAAGCCTGAACAAAGATAAAATTACTATAGCTGCAAAAGCAAAAACACTGAAGATTGAAGTCAAGCGTCTGCTGCCGGCAATCAAGCGTCCGAAACGTCGTATTCTGAGGTACGCTCATCCAAATGAAGTGATCTTGGTTTAGTTAGTGAGGTAAGTTAAATACCCACAAGTTTGCTAAATAAGTCGAGATCTAAGTTAGTCTCTATCCCACTGAAATTCCATCTTCAAGCTGGAGATGTGATACTGTTCGCGATAGTCTGAACATGCAAGCGCTTGCTGACAATTTCTTGAGCTTTATGTGTTTAAATGCATCGTTCTTGGTATCTTTGGAACGCTCAGGGAAATATCTGCAACTCTCATGAAGTGGTCGAGAGGCGACATCGATCTCTATCTTTGTCAAATTGTATCCGTAAACGGATGACGTGATGCTGTTCCTGACAGTCATACCTTTGTAGCATATACTGGCCATATCTTGTGCTATAGTTGTCCGAATTCGATGAATCTGGTGGCTCATTAAAGCTAATATCCATATATACAAGTGTCATGGAGACATCTAATTTTAATTTGGCCGTTAAGAGGGTCAAGTAAGCATAATACACAAACTTTTCAGAATGCTACGAGATAAACAGCCTTGTGAATGTGCCCAGTGGATAACCAAGCGTGTTATCTCATTTAGGAAGTGTCCAGTGAAGCAAACCAAGCGTCTACTCAGAATACAGAACATTATGATGAATGGATAAGTATTTTTGAACAAGAAATTAAAATATCGAATGTCTAAGCTTGACCAGAAAATGAGGTACGATTTTCGATAAAGTTCTGAAGCATCAGAAGAAGGTAAAACCTTCAGCAAATCTAATAGAAGAAAGAGAAAAGAAGCCTGAACAAAGACAAAATTACTATAGCCGTAAAAGCAAAAACACTGAAGATTGAAGTCAAGCGTCTGCTGCCGGCAATCAAGTGTCTGAAACGTCGTATTCTGAGATACACTCATCCAAATGAAGTGATCTTTGTTTAGTTAGTAAGATAAGTTAAGTACCCACAAGTTTGCTATATAACTCGAGATCTGAGTTAATCTCTATCCCAGTAAAATTCCTTCTTCAAGCTGGAGATATGATATTGTTCGTGATAGTCAGAACATACAAGCGCCTGCTGACAATTTCTGGAGCTTTATGTGTTTAAATGCATCGTTCTTGGTATCTTTGGAACGCTCAGGGAAATATCTGCAACTCTCATGAAGAGGTCGAGAGGCGACATCGATCTCTATCTTTGTCAAATTGTATCCGTAAACGGGTGACGTGATGCTGTTCCTGCTAGTCATACCTTTGTAGCATATACTGGCCATATCTTGTGCTATAGTTGTCCGAATTGGATGAAACCGGCGGCTCATTGAACCTAATATCCATATATACAACTGTCATGGAGACATCGTATTTTAATTTGGCCGTTAAGAGGGTCAAGTAAGCGTAATACACAAACTTGTCAGCATGCTACGAGATAATCAGTCTTGTAAATGTGCCCAGTGGATAACCAAGCGTCTTATCTCATTTAGGAAGCGTCCAGTGAAGCAAACCAAGCGTCAACTCAGAATACAGAACATTATGATGAATGGAGAAGTAATTTTGAATAAAATATTAAAATATTCAAAGTCCAAGCTTGACCAGAAAATGAGACACGATTTTTGATAAAGTTTTGAAGCATCAGAAGAAGGTAAAAGCTTCAGCAACTTGAACAGAAGAAAGAGAAAAAAAACCTGAACAAAGATAAAATTACTATAGCTGCAAAAGCAAAAACACTGAAGATTGAAGTCAAGCATCTGCTGCCGGCAATCAAGCGTCCGAAACGTCGTATTCTGAGGTACACTCATCCAAATGAAGTGATCTTGGTTTAGTTAGTGAGATAAGTTAAATAACCACAAGTTTGCTAAATAAGTCAAGATCTAAGTTAATCTCTATCCCACTGAAATTCCATCTTCAAGCTGGAGATGTGATACTGTTCGCGATAGTTTGAACATGCAAGCGCCTGCTGACAATTTTGGTGCTTTATGTGTTTAAATGCATCGTTCTTGGTATCTTTGTAACGCTCAGGGAAATATCTGCAACTCTCATGAAGTGGTCGAGAGGCGACATCGATCTCTATCTTTGTCAAATTGTATCCGTAAACAGGTGACGTGATGCTGTTCCTGCCAGTCATACCTTTGTAGCATATACTAGCCATGTCTTGTGCTATGGTAGTCCGAATTGGATAAAATTTGCGGCTCATTAAACCTAATATCCATATATACAAGTGTCATGGAGACGTCGAATTTTAATTTGGCCGTTAAGAGGGTCAAGTAAGCATAATACACAAACTTGTCAGAATGCTACAAGATAAACAACCTTGCGAATGTGCCCAGTGGATAACCAAGCGTCTTATCTCATTTAGGAAGCGTCCAGTGAAGCAAACCAAGCGTCAACTCAGAATACAGAACATTATGATGACTGGAGAAGTAATTTTGAATAAAATATTAAAATATTCAAAGTCCAAGCTTGACCAAATAATGAGGTACGATTTTCAATAAAGTTCTGAAGCATCAGAAGAAGGTAAAAGCTTCATCAACTCGAACAGAAGAAAGAGAAAAGTTGCCTGAACAAAGACAAAATTACTATAGCTGCAAAAGTAAAAACACTGAAGATTGAAATCAAGCGTCTGTTGCCGGCAATCAAGTGTCCTAAACGTCGTATTCTGAGGTACACTCATCCAAATGAAGTGATCTTGGTTTAGTTAGTAAGATAAGTTAAATACCCACAAGTTTGCTATATAAGTCGAGATCTGACACTGCAAGAAAACTCGCTGTTTCCCACGGCCTAAATCCGTGGGAAAACAAAAAAATCCGTGGGAAAACACAATTTTCCCACGGATTAGCCACGGCTCTTCAACTGTCGGGAAAATGGGCGTCGCAAATGTTTTCCCACAGTCAATTTAGAAAAGCCGTGGGAAATTTCCCACAGCTTCCCACGGCTATAGTCGTGTGTAATTTCCCACGGCCAAAAACCTGGGTAATTTTCCCACGGCTATCCCCTAGGAAATTTCCCACGGTCTTTTCCACGGCTGTCCCCTGGGAAATTTGCCATAGTCAAAACCCTGGGAAATTACACAAAACTTCCCACGGCCTTTTCCCACGGCTTTAACCCTGGGAAATATTAATTTATTTTTTTAAAAAAAATTTCAATAATATATAAATTAAATTAATTAATTAGTTAAATAATTATATTTTGTTTATAATTTTTTATTCATCTGGTCAAAAATTATATTTTTTAATCATTTCAAAATAATAAGTAAATAAATATGACAAAATAGATAAAATACAAATCACATAAATTGACATCATAATTTAAAACATAAGTAATGTATGTTTTTTTTACAAACCATAAAAACTAAAAATTCATACAAAACCTAACGACATAATCTAATAATTTCCATCTCTATAAGGATCCTCAAGAAGCTGGTCAAAAGAGTCATCCTCCTCCTCTGAGGTGCCCTGGGTCGGTTGACCAGGCTACGGAGGCTGCTGCTGCTATGGGGGGCTGTGTGGACTAATGCTGCTCTAATTGCTGGATCGTCTCCATCATCCGCTGCATCGTCTCATCCCTCTGCCGCTCATGCTCCTCGGAAGCGGCCAATCTCTGCCTCAGCTCAGCAATCTCCGCGGACTCCCGAGGACGACTACCGCGACTAGTGGATGCCTCAGTACGAACGTCCAAGATGCACGAAGACCCTTTCCGGTAGTTGCGAGCAAGATCTCCAGCACCGTACAGGCGGCCCTTATACTTACCGCCAACAACCTCTGCCCAAATACGCAATGCAAGCCGATCCTCCTCCTCAGGGTCAACTGAACTGGATGAAGACGACCTAGCCTGAGATATCCTCGCCTCAAACTCCTCCTGTTATTTAGGACCAAACACACTAATTAGCTCATATATGATACAAAATTATTAAATTAAAAATAAAGGGCATATAAAGGGTATATTTATTACCTGAGTGCGCCTCGAGCGCTCATCTACATACTCGCCTGTACCCTTCCTAGTATGGGTACGACGGTGGAGCTCATTAACCTTCACATTTCGCTTATACTTCACATCCTGTAACACAAGCATGGATAATAAATTAAATTAAATGTAATTAATAATATATTTAATGCATAAAAAATGAGAGTATAAACGTACCATACGTTCTGCGTACTGCGCCTGGCTGATGGAACCTCTTGTGTGCAGGCTCCCCCTTATTCCGATGCCCTATTTTTCTTATCTTGATCTAACATTTTCTTAAACGCATCTGAAGCCCAGTGATGACACAAGTACTCCCAAATTCCATCTCCAATCCAGTCTGGCTGTGAGCCTAAATTGCGGGCCTCCCTAAGCATGTCGGAGAGGCGGCGAGAGGCTTTCATGTGAAAGATCCTCTCAATCTCTGACTCATGCTCAATCCTCCATGCGACTTGAACCTGTATTAGAAGAACATAAATAATATTTGTTATACTAATTATTTACGAAATAATCAAAACCACATTAAATAAATTGAATTTTTGCAACTTACTCTAAAAGCCTCAAACATAATATTCTGCTCCCCATCATTAAGCGCTCCCCATGATGGACATGCCCTATGATACGTCCGATGAATAACATACGAGATGGCAGATGCAGCTTTCTTCAAAGGAAGGAACCTTAAGAATAAAAGAGTATGAATCAATCAAAGACATTGTAATAAATTATAATAAAAATCGAATAAATGTTTCTTTATTAATTCTTACCCATTACCAACCGGCCTGATAATAGGTCGACCATCGGGCATTAACTGAATCTCCTCTACCTCCTCTGACTCATCCTCGCCCACCCCTGCCTTTGAAGGTGAGCATGAATAACCAGGACTATACTGCACCTCCTCAGCCTGACGATGAGCAAGTGACATCTCAGCCACACCTGCTGAAGTAGAAGCGCCCTGATGTGCATGTGGCATGAACCTTGGAGTGGGAATCGTATCGATCTCAGGTGCAATCGGTGGAGGTGGTGTAGCTACAGGTCGACACGATGTAGGTGTGGGTGGGCGCGGTGTAGGTGCGGATGGACGCGGTGTAGGTGTGGATCGGCGTGGTGCGAGTGCTGGCACTGACTGAGTAGATGTAGAAGGCATAGGCGAGTATCCATCTACTAACTCACGAATCACTATGTGGCGAGAGGGTCTGTTCCGACGACGAGTCGGACGCTGGTCAGTATCGGAGACCACACCCTTACCCTTCTCACCAGTGGGTGGTCTGGGTGGAGGTGGGTCACATCCTCCTCCTGATACCATGTCTATATAGAGCATTTTAATGTTAAAATAAAATTCATTAAATATATAACTCATCCGATAAAGCAATAATATAAGTTATCTAAGCCATAAATTAACAAATGTAACTCACTAATAATCCAAGATAGAGCAATATCTAAGTCATATATAAAGTCAAACAATATAATTCACTAATACAATTAAAACTTAAACAAATGATCTAAGCTTTATTCAGAATTTGAGACATCATCGTCAGATCTTGCTGAGTCATTATCTTCATCATGTTCAGATCTTACTGAGTCATTATCTTCCGTGAAACCATCATTTTCTTCATCCAAATGCTCATGGATGAACGACAAATTAATGATATCCACTTCTTCACCAGGGACTTGCAAGTCACGTAAGTAACCAATCGGCTCAACTTCAATGACTTCATTTATACGTGACATTTGATCCACTTGATAAGGCACCTCTACCTCTGGATCATCCGCTTCGATGCGATCCCTTGGTTTGGTCTTGATGGCAACACACCAACCTCGTTTGTCTTTTCGAGTTGCTGGATAAGGAACATAATACACCTGTCTAACATTTTGTGCCAAGATAAACGGATCAAACCTTTGATATTTTCCACTCATTCGGATGGCCACAGTATTACATTTTGGATTATATTTTGTGCCCTTAATGAATGGATCAAACCAATTACAATAAAACAAAACTATTTTTTTAGTATAGTCTAAATAAGTGTACTCCAATTCATATATGTGTTGGACCACGCCATAGAAGTCATCTTCGCCTCCTTCTGTGAGGCCTTTTAGGTAAACCCCGCTGTTTATTGTATTTTTGCCCTCCGTCCATGATTGGGTATGAAATTTGTACCCATTCACAAAGAACGTATGCCATTCTTTGACAGCTGAATTAGGACCGTCGGATAAGTTTCTTAAGTGTCGGTTGACAGCAGTCGGTACCTCACTGTAAACCTATGTATGTTAAATGGAAAAATCGCTTATGTCTAGATTTTACAGGAAGTTGCTAGTTCAAAGAATTTTAAGATACTTACTTGTTGTGTAAACCACTTTGCAAAATCTGCATGTATATGAGCAGACTGCTCTTGTTCACTTATGTTTTCAGATAACAAGAATGAGCTGTATAAATTGGACAATACACACATGTTTAGCACAAATTAAAGTATTTATTATTACATAATTGAAAGAAAAGGATATACAATACATTCTCAAGGTATGGCTTAACTTTAGTGCAATTGATCAACACATGAACATGGGCCGACTTCCTCTCTGCATCTGTTAACCACTGAGTCAACTCCTTCCCTGAATGACGACCAGACAGGTAAAAAAGACTGATATGGCTAGCGGATGTCTTTCACTTTCATTTTCCATTTCATTTCTATTATTTCTTGGTGACAACATGAAGTTGTTGAAATAATGGGAACAAAAATGGATTGTCTCACGATGTAAGTAAGACGCATAGATTGATCCTTCAACTCTAGCCTTATTTTTCACTGATCGTTTTGAATCACCCATGAATCTACAAAATAACAAGTTCATAGAAATATTTATTACCATTCATTTCAAATGGAAAAAAATCTAATATCTAATTCTAGGATATTACCTTTCAAATGGATACATCCACCTATATTGTACTGGTCCACCAAGTCTTGCTTCATATGCGAGATGAACTGGGAGATGCTCCATGGAATCAAAGAAACCAGAAGGAAATATTCTCTCCAACTTGCATAAAATGATTTGAATGTTCTGCTCCATCTTAATCAGTTCCTCTTCCCACAACGTTGCAGAGCACAAATCTCTAAAGAATTGACTTAATTCAGTAAGCGGATTCAAGACATGGACTGGCAAGGAACTAAAAGCAATACGAAGTAAAAATTTCATGAATACATGGCAGTCATGGCTTTTCATCCCATGCATCCTTCCCTTGTTGACATCGACACATCTTGCCAAATTGGAAGAATAACCGTCTGGCATCCGTAATTCTGTTATCCACTGACAAACCGACTTTGCTTCCTCAATAGTTAAACTATAATTAGCTTTCGGTTTTAACATCTTCCCATTAACATGCCGCTTCAACTCCAAGTCTGGTCGCCTAAAGTACAAAGCTAGGTCCATTCTTGCCTTCTCATTGTCTTTAGTCTTGCCACTGACATTCACGACCGTGTTGAATATGTTATCAAAAAAATTCTTCTCTATGTGCATAACATCGAGATTGTGTCTCAACAGATTATCTTTCCAGTATGGGAGCTCCCAAAAAATACTTCTTTTTGTCCAGTTGTGAAACTCTCCGTATCCTGGTAATCTGGACACACCACCATTGTCAGTGATTGTGGGCAGTTCTCTTACTCTACTCCAAATCTCTTCCGATGAGAACCTAGGCGGCGGCTCATCCTTTTCAACCTCCTCCTTTTTGAAGGCGTTTCTATTTCGTCTAAATGCATGATCTATCGGTAAAAACCTACGATGCGAGTCAAACCAGGAACTTTTCCCCCCGTATTTCAAGTTAAAGGCCTTTGTATACTCCATGCAATGCGGACATGGCAATTTACCATGAGTACCCCAACCAGACAACATACCATAAGTAGGGAAGTCATTCATGGTCCACATCAAAGCTGCCTTCATAAAAAAATTTTGCTTTCTTGCGATATCGTACGTCAACACGCCGTTCCACAACCTCTTTAAATCATCAATCAAAGGCTGCAAATAAACATCAATACCAGCCTTCGGGTTGGATGGGGCCGGTATGAGGCACGTCAAAAACATATAAGGTTTAGACATGCACATTTCAGGAGGAAGATTGTACGAGGTTACAATTACGGGCCAACATGAATAAGGCGAAGCTGAAGCTTGGATATACGGGGTAAAACCATCAGAGCATAACCCAAGTCGTACATTGCGTGGATCCAAGGCAAATTCGGGATGTACGCGATCAAAATGCTTCCATGCTTCGCCATCAGATGGATGACGTAACACGCCTAAACTTCTTCTATTCTCATAGTGCCACGTCATTTTTCCTGCAGTTTGCATTGAGGCAAACATTTTTTGTAGCCTTGGAATTATTGGCAAATAGAACATTGCCTTTACCGAGACAGGTTTGTTGTTACTTGTTCCAGTCTTGTTATGACAATACCTTGGCGCTTGACAAATTCTGCATTCGACCAACTCGCCATCACTTATGCCAAATTCATTGTTGTAATACAACATACACCCATTCATGCAACAATCAATTCTCTTGGCTTTCAATCCCAGCTTCGATACTAACCTCTTCGCACCATAATAATTCTCTAGTAAAACCCCCTTTATAGGACTCGCGTCCAAAAACATTTTGGAAAAATTATCCAAATACGAGTCAGAAGCGTTAAAATTAGCTTTGCAAGCTAACAGTCTCACGCACATTGATAATTTAGAGTCTGAGGTCCCTTCATACAACGGCTTATTTGTCTCAACCAAAAGATTATAAAATCTTTGTGCTTCCTCATTTGGAAGTTGTTCCGTATTATCATAATCGTGTGCCTCATTCACCCCGAGAGCGTCACACACCATCTCCTGCATTGACACAAACTGTTCACCATATCCCATATCTACACAACTGCTTGAAGCCCCCATGCAATTCTCATCAAACCCTAAATCAACATGCGACACTTCTTCACCATGATCTGTCCAAATCCTATAATTGTTCTGGAACCCATTTTTATACAAGTCAGTCTTCACAAGGTCATCACTCTTAATCTTTCGACATTGGCATTTAGCACACGGACATCTAATTCGATATCCATCATCGATGAAACACTTCTGCTGCTTTGCTTGGGTAACAAACTCTTCAACCCCATCTATAAAAGATCGTTTCAGACCCCCTCTTTTCGGATATAACCTATCATACATCCAACTAAGATTCGAAGGATAACAATCCATCTTCTGCATGTTCATAAAAAATCCAGATAAATTTAAACATTAAATTTCGACAACATACGCGCCAACTTAGAGATTTATCCAACGAATGCTTCACAATCCAAAATCACACTCCCTTTCGTTAATTGGTATGGCCCTATCCCATTCAAGAAGAAACATTTTCAACACTCGATCCTAGTATTAATAATTATTGCTTAATTCACATACCTTATATTTGACAAAATTTTGGCAAAATTTCCCATTCGTCTCCAGCTACACGACTTGACCGCGGTCAAGTATGCATCCAGAGAACAAAAGGAAATGTATCAGACCGTAATTTCATCAAATATAAGGCATGAGAAGTACACAATGACTATTATACGAGTGAAGAAAACGTTTTTTCTCAAACTGTCCCCTTGGACAATTCAAGGTTCAATAAAAAAGAGCGGTATGTACCTAACTAGTACATGTGCTCAATAATATTGAACCTCAAACGGGAAGCTAAGGTTTTGCTCAAGTATTATATAAAATAAAATTTAACCGTACAAGACACCCTTTGTACTTGAAATTCAAGTTCTTAGGGTAAAATTAAGCAATAATTGCTCAAATCACCTTACTATATCAACATAGTAGACTCATAAAATTGACAAACAGTCATAATTAAATATTCTAAAAAAAACTATGCATCTAAAATCAATTCCATACGGTAATCAAGGCTTATTAAATTTTAAAAATTTATTTACATTTTTTACGTATTATAAGGTTTAATACTTGTTATAAGTGCTAAAAGAAATTAGTGTAATTTGTTATTAATTTATTTTGTTATTATTTAAATATTTATGTATTTCAACTTTCATATCGTCACACCGCCACCACAGCACGAGTCATTTTTACTTTATCATTTTATTATTTAATATTTAATTTATTATATCATTTATAATTTTATAAATAATTTTATGAGACTTAGCACCCGTTTGTAAGTGTTAAGAGAAATTTGTATCATTTGTTATTAACTTATTTTGTTATTTAATTATTTATGTATTTCAGTTTCAATTATTAACTATTTAGTTATTAAGTATCATTATTTAGTTAAACAATTATTTAATTATTTAACTTATTAAGTATTATTATTTACTTATTTTTGTTTAAGTTAGGTACGCCACGTCCCACCAAACTCTTGTCGTACAAATCTTCAATGTCCAAACACTCACATTTCCCTCCAGTGTCAACACTCATATCAACAATGATTTTTGTCGATAATTTATTTTTTTTTTATTTCAGTGTTATAAGACTTAACACTTGTTGTAAGTGCAAAGAAAATTTCGCATTCTATTAATTATTTATATCATTTTTAATTATTTAATTTTTAAATTTACTTTTGTCTCTTTCGTCGAGTCACATGAGTCGCAACCACACCATCTGCAAAATATCGTCACACCGCCACCACAGCACGAGTCATTTTTACTTTATTATTTTTTTATTTAGTTTTTTATTTTATTATTCTATGGTAGACAAAGTACAAATGGAAGCTGCCCATGTGTTACCAAACCCATTTGGAAAGAACAAAAGTAAAATAACATCCAAACATAACACTTTTTTTTTCTATTTTTTTATTTTAGTCATACACTCCAGACTAACATCTCCAATTGCCTATTTCTACTAACAGTTCACTGAAAAATATCATGTACTCCACATTTGAGTTGAATGCATATTAAAAAGACAAGTATGTAAGTTCTTACTATAGAAAGTTGGAACAAAAAACTTCTTTTGACTCAAAAACTTCTTTTGAAACAGAGAAAAATAAAATACAAGTCAAAACAGTCACATGCAAATTCATAAGGGAATCAGTAATTAAAGATAGATCACTTTCCTTTCTTACCTTATATCAATTGAAGACCGTTTCAGTAATCTACTCTCAAAATCTGTTAGCAGCAATCTACACTCAAAATCCAGTAATTAGTTGACAATATCAGAATAAATCTGCATAAATAAAAAATTGAAAACAATTGAAAACAAAATTGAAAATCCCATATATCAGTGCCGATTATTGTATCAAAAATCCCAAAAATTGAAAACAAAAATAGCCGGCGAGAAATGCATCATAAAAACATGAACGAGGGATACAAAAAAAGATTTACCATCACTACTGTCATGACACCAAACATTGCTTTAGGTCGAAGTTTTGGAATTTTTGTTATGAAACAAAAAGATTTTTAAAGTAAAAAACGAAAAATTAAAGAGCCATTTGAGCACAACGATGTGAACTGTGAAGTGAAGAAGAAAGAAAGAAGGAAAAAAAAACATAAAATGGAGAATCCTAGGAGAATGGAAATGGAGGAATCATAAAGTTGGCAACTCACAAGATGCAGTTAGCGGGTAATAATCGTCACATAACCTTTCCAAAAAAAAAAGAAGAAACGAAAGAATGCTGCAAAATGTTTCGAGCTCCATATATTAATTATTATCTCAAATTCCAAAAAGGAAGCATCGGTTGTTCCAATCATCATATTCATTCCCTCGTCCTTTTTTATTATTTTATTATTTATATTTCTAATATAATATATTTTGATTATAACGTTTGGGCATTTGATGCTGTAATTGCTTGTAAGAGCTCCGGCGCCAACCTTTTTCACAAAAAGCATTTTCTGGTTTGATAATTTTTGATGGGAAACAGAGTTGCAGGTGGAAAAATTGAAAAAGAGAAGAGGTTAGCATAAACAACAAACAAGATTTAACACGTTAGCATAAACAACAAACAAAAGCCACTACATAAATCCAGGATTCAAGATGCGGCTCAGCAAATCACAATAATTCACATATTATCTTCTAAAAAAAAAAGAGAGAAACTGGCAATAGGTAGCACTTTATAAACCTTTATTCTCCTTGTGCAACAATGTGGTTAAAAGAACTAAAAAGTGATCTCGTGTAACAAGCAAACAGAGGCCCAAGTGCTGGACAACATAAAAAAAAAAATACATATAACAAGTATCACAAAGAAATTATTAACATGACCTTCTTTAGTGCTTGCCATAAATTATTATACCCACATACCACCATCGATGAGAATCATTTTAGCTTTTGTGAAAACGTGATTATGGTGTTTCAACCTTAGGAAGAATCTGATTTTTTTTTATATAAAGAATTAGGTAACTAATCCTATGTTATTTATCAGAAAAAACTTCATTTAAATATCAAGTATAACCACACACCAATTTTGTGGCTTAAAAAGAAGCACACTTCAACATTACATCAAACAGGTTGTGAGTGACTACGCAGACAACACAAAAATCAAATTAGATGCCTATAACACATTCAATTCAAGCATGAGTGAACAAAAAAACAACCTTATTATCACACAAATTGCACACAAATGGCCATCTATCTGAATAGGCCAAACCTGCAACTTTCAGTAGAGTACATTAAAGAAAGCCTCTACTCCAAACAATTTCTTCAAAACAACCCTGTATGGGCACAACATAAATGCAACGAAGAATGCAGTGACGCAGTCTAGCTGCACTATAGCCTAAAGGGAGAAGCAAAGAAGAATACGAAATGATACCTTTCAGTGAAATATGGTTGCCACCAAAACAAGCCGGCGAGCAGGGAAATAGCTTTTTCACCAAAATAAGCAGAGATTTTGCTATGAAGGGAATGCAGGGAAATAGCTTCAGTGAATGAAGGGAAAGTCTGTAAGGAAAGGGCAAAATAAAAGACACCATACCTTTCTAGCCGGCGAGCAGTGAATGAAGTTGAGCAGACAAGGTCTGTGCTGCGGCAAGGTCTGTGCTGCGGCGGCTGCAGCGAGGTCTGTGCTGCGGCGAGATCTGTGCTGCGGAGCAGTGAATGAGGAGACGAGAGGTTCATCACAGAAGAGGAGACGAAAGGTTTTATTTGGTAGAAAACTATCGGCGGCCGTGGGAAAAAGAAAAACCCTTACCCACAGGCAAAACCGTGATAAAATAATAACCCTTACCCACGGATAAGCCGTGGAAAACTACAAAAAGAATTACCCACGGTCTAACCCGTGGGAAAATTTGACAATTACACACGGTCATAGCCGTGGGAAAGCGAAAAAAAGCCGTGGGAAATCAAAATGGGCTTTTTCCGCGCCACTTTGCGCCATCTCTTACCTGCGGCTAACCCGTGGGAATTTTCCTGGTTTCATTTCCGAGGGTTTTGGCCATGGGAAATTTGGGGGAAAATAACCACTTAATTTCCCACGGCTAATATAAAAATTACACGCGGCTAAAAGGCCGTGGGTAAAAAGCCGTGGGAAATAGCGAAATTTCTTGTAGTGTGAGTTAATCTCTATCCCAGTGAAATTCCTTCTTCAAGCTGGAGATGTGATACTGTTCGTGATAGTCAGAACATGCAAGCGTCTGCTGACAATTTCTGGAGCTTTATGTGTTTAAATGCATCGTTCTTGATATCGTTAGAACACTCAGAGAAATATCTGCAACTCTCATGAAGTGGTCGAGAGGCGACATCGATCTGTATCTTTGTCAAATTGTATCCGTAAATGGGTGACGTGATGCTGTTCCTGACAGTCAAACCTTTGTAGCATACACTGGCCATATCTTGTGCTATAGTTGTCCCAATTGGATGAAACTGGCGGCTCATTAAACCTAATATCCATATATACAAGTGTCATGGAGACATCAAATTTTAATTTGGCCGTTAAGAGGGTCAAGTAAGCATAATACACAAACTTGTCAGAATGCTAAGAGATAAACAGCCTTGTGAATGTGTCTAGTGGATAACCAAACGACTTATCTCCTTTAGGAAGCGTCCAATGAAGCAAACCAAGCGTCAACTCAGAATACAGAACATTATGATGAATGGAGAAGTAATTTTGAATGAAATATTAAAATATTCAAAGTCCAAGCTTGACCAGAAAATGAGGTACGATTTTCGATAAACGTATGTGGCATTAGAAGAAGTTAAAAGCTTCAGTAACTCTAACAGAAGAAAGAGAAAAGAAGCCTGAACAAAGACAAAATTACTATAGCTGCAAAAGCAAAAACCCAGAAGATTGAAGTCAAGCGTTTGTTGTCGGCAATCAAGCATCTGAAACGTCGTATTCTGAGGTAGACTCATCCAAATGATGTGATATTGGTTTCGTTAGTAAGATAAGTTTAACACCCACAAGTTTGCCAAATAAGTCGAGATCTGAGTTAATCTCTATCCCGGTGAAATTCCTTCTTCAAGCTGGAGATGTGATACTGTTCGTGATAGTCAGAACATGCAAGCGCCTGCTCACAATTTCTGGAGCTTTATGTGTTTAAATGCATCGTTCTTGGTATCGTTGGAAGGCTCAGAAAAATATCTGCAACTCTCCTGAAGAGGTCGAGAGGCGACATCGATCTCTATCTTTGTCAAATTGTATCCGTAAACGGGTGACGTGATGCAGATCCTGCCAGTCATACCTTTGTAGCATATACTGGCCATATCTTGTGCTATAGTTGTCCGAATTGGATGAAATTGGCGGCTCATTAAACCTAATATCCATATATATAAGTGTCATGGAGACGTCAAATTTTAATTTGGCCATTAAGAGGGTTAAGTAAGCATAATACACAAACTTGTCAGAATGCTACGAGATAAACAGCCTTGTGAACATGCCCAGTGGATAACCAAACGACTTATCTCCTTTAGAAAGCGTCCAGTGAAGCAAACCAAGCGTCAACTCAGAATACAGAACATTATGATGAATGGAGAAGTAATTTTGAATGAAATATTAAAATATTCAAAGTCCAAGCTTGACCAGAAAATGAGGTACGATTTTCGATAAAGTTATGTGGCATTAGAAGAAGGTAAAAGCTTCAGTAACACTAAAAGAAGAAAGAGAAAATAAGCCCGAACAAAGACAAAATTACTATAGCTGCAAAAGTAAAATCCCAGAAGATTGAAGTCAAGCGTCTGTTGCCGGCAATCAAGCATCCGAAACGTCGTATTCTGAGGTAGACTCATCCAAATGATGTGATCTTGGTTTTTTTAGTATGATAAGTTTAATACCCACAAGTTTGCTAAATAAGTCGAGATCTGATTTAATCTCTATCCAAGTGAAATTCCTTCTTCAAGCTGGAGATGTGATACTGTTCGTGATAGTCAGAACATGCAAGCGCCTGCTCACAATTTCTGGAGCTTTATGTGTTTAAATGCATCGTTCTTGGTATCGTTGGAACGCTCGGAGAAATATCTGCAACTCTTATGCAGTGGTCGAGAGGCGACATCGATCTCTATCTTTGTCAAATTGTATCCGTAAACGGGTGACGTGATGCTGTTCCTGACAGTCAAACCTTTGTAGCATATACTAGCCGTATCTTTTGCTATAGTTGTCCGAATTGGATGAAACCGGCGGCTCATTAAACCTAATATCCATATATACAAGTGTCATGGAGACATCGAATTTTAATTTGGCCGTTAAGAGGGTCAAGTAAGCATAATACACAAACTTGTCAGCATGCTACGAGATAATCAGCCTTGTAAATCTGCCCAGTGGATAACCAAGCGTCTTATCTCATTTAGGAAGTGTCCAGTGAAGCAAACCAAGCGTCTACTCAGAATACAGAACATTATGATGAATGGAGATGTAATTTTGAATGAAATATTAGAATATTCAAAGTCCAAGCTTGACAAGAAAATGAGATACAATTTTCATTAAAGTTCTGAAGCATCAGTAGAAGGTAAAATCTTTAGCAACTCTAATAAAACAAAGAGAAAAGAAGCCTGAACAAAGACAAAATTACTTTTGCTGCAAAAGCAAAAACATTGAAGATTGATGTCAAGCGTCTGCTGCCGGCAATCAAGCATCTGAAACGTCGTATTTTGAGGTAGACGCATCCAAATGATGTGATCTTGGTTTCGTTAGTAAGATAAGTTTAATACCCACAAGTTTGCTAAATAAATCGAGATCTGAGTTAATCTCTATCCCAGTGAAATTCCTTCTTCAAGCTGGAGAAGTGATACTGTTCGTGATAGTCAGAACATGCAAGCACCTGCTCACAATTTCTGGAGCTTTATATGTTTAAATGCATCGTTCTTGGTATCGTTGGAACGCTCGGAGAAATATCTACAACTCTTATGAAGAGGTCGAGAGGCGACATCGATCTTTATCTTTGTCAAATTGTATCCGTAAACGGGTGACGTGACGCTGTTTCTACCAGTCATACCTTTGTAGCATATATTGCCATATCTTGTGCTATAGTTGTCCGAATTGGATGAAACCGGCGGCTCATTAAACCTAATATCCCTATATACAAGTGTCGTGGAGACATCGAATTTTAATTTGGCCGTTAAGAGGGTCAAGTAAGCATAATACACAAACTTGTCAGCATGCTACGAGATAATCAGCCTTGTAAATATGCCCAGTGGATAACCAAGCGTCTTATCTCATTTAGGAAGTGTCCAGTGAAGCAAACCAAGCGTCTACTCAGAATACAGAACATTATGATGAATGGAGAAGTAAATTTGAATAAAATATTAAAATATTGAAAGTCCAAGCTTAACCAGAAAATGAGGTACGATTTTCGATAAAGTTTTGAAGCATCAGAAGAAGGTAAAAGCTTCAGCAACTATAACAGAAGAAAGAGAAAAGAAGCCTGAACAAAGACAAAATTACTATAGCTGCAAAAGTAAAAACACTGAAGATTAAAGTCAAGCGTCTGCTGCCGGCAATCAAGGGTCCTAAACGTCGTATTCTGAGGTATACTCATCCAAATGAAGTGATCTTGGTTTAGTTAGTAAGATAAGTTCAATACCCACAAATTTGCTAAAGAAATCGAGATCTGAGTTTGCAACACCCTTTCCCGAGTGTCACATTCCCGAACGTTTATAAGGCCGAAAATATTATTTAATGCGAAAAATACGATTTTCTCTTTTTCTTTTCTTTTCACAAGATGTAATGAGATTTAGTAAAGGTAAATAATACTAATAAACGAACTTAGGATCGCCATGCATTTCTAGAACATGCTGTATAATAAACACAGAACAGAAACTGAAATAACAACATTACTGTATACAGACATAAGTCTTATGTATAACTGACATAAGAAATACAATAAGTACTAGGAATCGTAGCTCCCAAAAGGTACTACAAAAACTGACATAGTCTGGCCGACAACAAAACTAAAATAGCAAAAAGAGTCTGCCTCCGGGCTCAAGGAGACTACTGAACTGAACCATCGTTACGTCCGTCTGTTCAAGCAGCAACAGCAAGTACCAGCAGAAAACATACAGATATGGGTGAGATTCCCGTTCATCAACATAACAAAACAACAGTAGTAAAATCGGGACGACTCACCGGGTAACAGCGTACCCAACATGCTTAAAAAAGGTTCTCAATATAAATCATGTCAAGCAGTCAACAACATAATGTCATGCTAAACACTTAAAAGCATAATATAAGGCATTCTTAAACAAGATAGTGATGTATAGCAGTAAATGTAAACATCAATAGCCATGCAATGCAATGCAATGTATATGACTCAATGTCAACGTCACTGGGTACTACTCTGACCCCTACTCCATGGAGCTAACAAAACATTTGGAGAGAGTGAATGGGAGGACATGTTCCAGTTTCTGCCAGCCATGAGCAAGATGCTACAACATTCGTAACGTGCACGTATCTGGCTTTACGGAAACACTCTCGACCAAACATTAAAAGTACGGCATCTAGTAGAGGATATCAGTGTATTGCACGGATTCACCACGACACAGAAGAGCTACCAATTGGCCACATGTAAGCCCTTCCAACCCTGATAACTCCAAAAAGACCATTGAAGATCGTCACCGTAAGATTCGCACCCGCATCAAGGTGTAAGCTCAACTCCTAGGCTCAAGGCCTTACAACTATGCAAATGAAATGCCAATGCTTACACAAAGCAGATGCGATCAAGCAATGTCTATCCCCCGGATAAACCTCGAAGTCTACTAAGGTTCTCTTCCTTAGGAACTATACGTGTCTTTTGAAAAACAAAACCTTTATCCACCGGATAAATCTCGTGATCCCTCCGGGATCGAGTCATCACAAGACTGAAACAATTGAACGACTGATCGAGGTCGGAATCATCGGTCCGTCATCGAACTACTGTTTCAAAACCCAAAACGTTTCATGTTTGTGTTTATGTCTTATGAAGTCATTGATGTACTATAGCATGTGGTCTTGTTTCACCACATATTATACTTAATTATCCCTTGTCTTTAACTCTAAGTCAATTACTTAGGTTAGGTTTTTAATGAGTAAAACTTTACAGTTGAGTTAAAACTCCTTTGTAAACCAGAACTTCTCAATTGAAAACTCATTTGATTTGAACAACTTTTAAACCACTAACTCTATTTTTTAGCATTTTCTGAAACATGAAATTCGCTTAGTGGAGTTCAATTCGCTTAGCGAAATTGAGGCAGTAATACCTCTCTTGAAACTCCTCTGTATCGCTCGGCGAAACATATTTTTCTTAGCGAAAGTCCACTTTATTCGCTTAGCGAGTCTCATTTCGCTTAGCGAAATGGAGGCGGTTATACCTCTTTTGAGACTCCTCTGGATCGCTCGGCGAGACATAATTCGCGTAACGAAATTCGCTTGGTTCGCTTAGCTAATATTAATTCGCTTAGCGAAAGTGAGGCAGTGATGCCTAACTTGTATTTACTCTGTTTTCGCCCAGCGAAATTGTATTCGCTTAGCGAAAATTGCCTTGAAACAAGACATTAACCTTATGGAACCATTTCTTTTCTCATTTTGGGTCACTTGATTAACTAGATGGACTGAGGATAAGATATAAAACATGTTTCACTTTGGCGAATACACTTTGAGATTTAATTCCATTTGATCTTTGGATCAAAGTCACTTAGGTTTTTCTTTGAAAAACATAGGTTATTAAAAACACGTTCTTTACATCAAAACTTGATTTGTTTAAGAACTACACATGTTCTTCCTTTTCTCAAGGTCATGGCTAAAAGCCAACTAGGAACCAATGTGAAGTTTTACTTCATCAACTAATCAAATTATGGCTCACAAAACTTACACAATTATGATCTACAATAACACACAACATTGCATCATAATTAAGCACATAAGCACAAAAGTCCATACTTAAGCACACAAGCACAAAAGTCCATACTTGATCTAGAAATCAAGTAGGTTTTTCATCATGCAAGAAATCATTTTCTCACCTAGATAATATCATCATAAAACACATGATAAGGCATACAAGCATAACTACAAATATCACATATTGTTCTCCAAGAGAACTTAACACAACTTAACCATTAAAAGTGAACCCAAACTAACGGGTTTCACCCACACATAACTTAAACAACCATCTTCACTACCACCATCTTGGTTTGAATGAGGTTCACTCCCCATACCTTTTGATGAGCAGATTCCCGGATCAAAGTCGGTTGATCGGTTTGTGAATCTCCTGGCAATTGTCAACAACTACAACAACATAACAATCAAACATTAAACAACAATCAAAGCCAATCTCAATAATTATAACAAAGAGGATTTCGGCCACCCTAGGTTAAAAAGGTTAGGGATTGATCTTGGTTTCCCATTTCATGGATTCAAAGGCACTAGGAAAGCTACGGATGAAATCAAGTGTTAGAAATAAAAAATTGATGAAAACACTATTCATCATCATCAAGTAGGGTTCGACCAAAAAGGGATTTTGGGCTATGATGGGAGTTGAATCATAATCTCTTGGGTTTAGGTAGAGATTGATGATGTGAGGTCAAAGAACTTGGTCTTACCTCAAAAGGATTTTTATACAATTTCTTATGGATTTTCAAAGTTTTGAATCTAAGAAATTCTTTTCATGAAAATGAAGATTGATCTTGAAATAAAGAAAGATTCAAGAAGCTAAGAGGTCACAAAAGTGATCTTACCTTGAAATGAAGGAAGATTGCTAAAGGAATCAAGTGATTCCAACAAGAACTCAAGGAGCTTCAAGACCAACAATGGTGTTTTCTCTCAAGAACAACTATTGAGTTCTATGTTTGGAGGAGCTGTGCGAAAATGAGAGAGTGAGGGGCTGAGTTCAGCCTCTTAAGAGCTCACTTAGGGGTAAAAAGGTCATTTGCCAAAAGGGTAAAATGGTAAAAGTGTAAAAGACTAAGGTTAGGGGCATTTTGGTCATTTTGCGTCCAGATATTTCCGAACGTCATGACGACTCTGGCATACTCTCCCAAGTGTCCTGGGATGATGTGATATCAAGATTATCTGTTGGCGAGTCCCGGTAAATCCATATGTGGCTCCGTTCGTGACTCGATTGAGGATTCCGCCCGAACGAAGGTCAGGAAGTGATTTTTCTGAAATTTTTACGAAATTTAACCAAAACGTAAAGCATCAAATTCGAAGACTTACTGTCTCATTCACGGGTCCATCTGAGGTCTTCTGAGAAGTAAAATCATACTGTCAGCGTAAAAACGCAGACCGGACTCCGTTTGAGTTTTCAACTCAAAACTTAATCATAGCTTCCTACGATATCGTCGAGCATGACTATGGTCTCGGAATATTTTATTTCTATTCCTAAGACCTCGAATAAAATAAAGACATTAAAATACTGAGTTAATTTGTATCCCAGTGAAATTCGTTCTTTGAGTTGGAGATGTGATACTGTTCATGATGGTCAGAACATGCAAGCGCCTGCTCACAATTTCTGGAGCTTTATGCGTTTTAATGCATCGTCCTTGGTATCGTTGGAACGCTCAGAGAAATATTTGCAACTCTCATGAAGAGGTCGAGAGGCGACATCGATCTCTATCTATGTCAAATTGCATCCGTAAACGAGTGTAGTGATGTTGTTCCTGACAGTCATACCTTTGTAGCATATACAGGCCATATCTTGTGCTATAGTTGTCCGAATTGGACGAAATTGGCCGCTCATTAAACCTAATATCCATATATACAAGTGCCATGGAGACATCGAATATTAATTTGGCCGTTAAGAGGGTCAAGTAAGCATAATACACAAACTTGTCAGAATGCTACGAGATAAACAGCCTTGTGAATGTGCCCAGTGGATAACCAAGCATCTTATCTCATTTAGGAAGCGCCTAGTGAAGAAAACAAGATTCAACTCAGAATACAGAACATTATGATGAATGGAGAAGTAATTTTGAAAGAAATATTAAAATATTCAAAGTCAAGCTTGACCAGAAAATGTGGTACAATTTTCGATAAAGTTCTGAAGCATCAGAAGAAGGTAAAAGCTTCCGCAACTCTAACAAAAGAAAGAGAAAACAAGCCTGAACAAAGACAAAATTACTATAGCTGCAAAAGCAAAAACACTAAAGATTGAAGTCAAGCTTCTGCTGCCGGCAATCAAGCGTCCGAAACGTCCTATTCTGAGGTACACTCCTCCAAATGAAGTGATCTTCGTTTAGTTAGTAAGAAAAGTTAAATACCCACAAGTTTGCTAATTAATTCGAGATCTGAGTTAATCTCTATCCCAGTGAAATTCCGTCTTCAAGCTAGAGATGTGATACTGTTCGTGATAGTTAGAACATGCAAGCGCCTGCTGACAATTTCTGGAGCTGTATGTGTTTAAATGCGTCGTTCTTGGTATCGTTGGAACGCTCAGAGAAATAACTGTAACTCTCATGAAGAGGTCGAGATGCGACATCGATCTCTATCTTTGTCAAATTGTATCCGTAAATGGGTGACGTGATGTTTTTCCTGACAGTAATACCTTTGTAGCATATACTAGCCATATCTTGTGCTATAGTGGTCCGAACTGGATCAAATTGGCGGCTCACGAAACCTAATATCCATATATACAAGTGTCATGGAGACATCGAATTTTAATTTGGCCGTTAAAAGGGTCAAGTAAGCATAATACACAAACTTGTCAGAATGCTTTGAGATAAACAGCCTTGTGAATGTGCCTAGTGGATAACCAAATGACTTATCTCATGTAGGAAGCGTCCAGTGAAGCAAACCAAGCGTCAACTCAGAATACAGAACATTATGATGAATGGGGAAGTAATGTTGAATGAAATATTAAATTATTCAAAGTCCAAGCCTGACCAGAAAATGAGATACGATTTTCGATAACGTTCTGTGGCATTAGAAGAAGGTAAAAGCTTCAGCAACTCTAACAGAAGAAAGAGAAAAGAAGCCAGAACAAAGACAAAATTACTATAGCTGCAAAAGCAAAAACCCTGAAGATTGAAGTCAAGCGTCTCTGCCGGTAATCAAGCGTCCGAAACGTTGTATTCTGAGGTATACTCATTCAAATGAAGTGATCTTGGTTTAGTTAGTAAGATAAGTTCAATACCCACAAGTTTGCTAAATAAGTCGAGATCTGAGTTAATCTCTATCCCAGTGAAATTCGTTCTTCATGCTGGAGATGTGATATTGTTCGCGATGGTCAGAACATGCAAGCGCCTGCTCACAATTTCTGGAGCTATATGTTTTTAAATGCTTCGTTCTTGGTATCATTTGAATGCTCAGAGAAATATCTTTAACTCTCATGATGAGGTCGAGAGGCGACATCGATCTCTATCTTTGTCAAATTGTATCCGTAAATGGGTGACGTGATGCTGTTCCTGACTGTCATACCTTTGTAGCATATACTGGCCATATCTTATGCTATAGTTGTCCGAATTGGATGAAATTGACGGTTCATTAAACCTAATATCCATATATACAAGTGTCATGGGGACGTTGAATTTTAATTTGACCGTTAAGAGGTTCAAGTAAGCATAATACAAAAACTTGTCAGAATGCTACGAGATAAACAGCCTTATGAATGTGCCCAGTGGATAACCAAGCGTCTTAACTCATTTAGGAAGCGTCCAGTGAAGCAAACCAATCGTCAACTCAGAATACAGAACATTATGATGAATTGGGAAGTAATTTTGAATGAAATATTAAAATATTTAAAGTCCAAGCTTGACCAGAAAATGAGGTGCAATTTTCGATAAAGTTCTAAAGCGCCAGAACAAGGTAAAAGGTTCCGCAACTGTAACAGAAGAAAGAGAAAAGAAGCCTGAACAAAGACAAAATTACTATAGCTGCAAAAGCAAAAACACTGAAGATTGAAGTCGAGCGTCTGCTGCCGGCAATCAAGCGTCCGAAACTTCATATTCTGAGGTACACTCATCCAAATGAAGTGATCTTGGTTTAGTTAGTAAGATAAGTTAAATACCCACAAGTTTACTAAATAAGTCGAGATCTAAGTTAAACTCTATCCCTGGGAAATTCCGTCTTCAAGCTAGAGATGAGATACTGTTCGTGATAGTCAGAACATGAAAGCGCCTGCTGACAATTTCTGGAGAATTACCTGTTTAAATGCATTGTTCTTGGTATCGTTGGAACACTCAGGGAAATATCTGAAACTCTCATGAAGTGGTTGTGGGGCGACATCAATCTCTATCTTTGTCAAATTGTATCCGTAAACGGGTGACGTGATGCTGTTCCTGACAGCCATACCTTCGTAGCATATACTGGCCATATCTTGCTATAGTTGTCCGAATTGGATGAAACCGGCGGCTCACTAAACCTAATATCAATATATACAAGTGTCATAGAGACATCGAATTTTAATTTGGCCGTTAAGAGGGTCAAGTAAGCATAATACCTAAACTTGTCAGAATCCTGTGAGATAAACAGCCTTGTGAATGTGCCTAGTGGATTACCAAATGACTTATCTCATTTAGGAAGCGTCCAGTGAAGCAAACAAAGCTTTAACTCATAATACAGAACATTATGATGAATGGGGAAGTAATTTTGAATGAAATATTAAAATATTCAAAGTCCAAGCCTGACCAGAAAATGAGATACGATTTTCGATAAAGTTCTGTGGCATTAGAAGAAGGTAAAAGCTTCAGCAACTCTAACAGAAGAAAGAGAAAAGAAGCCTGAACAAGGACAAAATTACTATAGTTGCAAAAGCAAAAACCTTGAAGATTGAAGTCAAGCATCTCTACCGGTAATCAAGCGTCCGAAACGTCATATTCTGAGGTATACTCATCCAAATGAAGTGATCTTGGTTTAGTTAGTAAGATAAGTTCAATACCCACAAGTTTGCTAAATAAGTCGAGATCTGAGTTAATCTCTATCCCAATGAAATTCGTTCTTCATGCTGGAGATGTGTTATTGTTCGCGATGGTCAGAACATGCAAGCGCCTGCTCACAATTTCTGGAGCTATATGTGTTTAAATGCATCGTTCTTGGTATCATTTGAACGCACAGAGAAATATCTTTAACTCTCATGATGACGTCGAGAGGCGACATCGATCTCTATCTTTGTCAAATTGTATCCGTAAATGGGTGACGTGATGCTGTTCCTAACTGTCATACCTTTGTAGCCTATACTGGCCATATCTTGTGCTATAGTAGTTCGAATTGGATGAAATTGGCGGTTCATTAAACCTAATATCCATATATACAAGTGTCATGGGGACGTCGAATTTTAATTTGACCGTTAAGAGGGTCAGGTAAGCATAATACAAAAACTTGTCAGAATTCTACGAGATAAACAGCCTTGTGAATGCGCCCAGTGGATAACCAAGCGTCTTAACTCATTTAGGAAGCATCCAGTGAAGCAAACCAAGCGTCAACTCAGAATACAAAACATTATGATGAATTGAGAAGTAATTTTGAATGAAATATTAAAATATTCAAAGTCCAAGCTTGACCAGAAAATGAGGTACAATTTTCGATAAAGTTCTGAAGCATCAGAAGAAGGTAAAAGCTTCCGCAACTGTAACAGGAGAAAGAGAAAAGAAGCCTGAACAAAGACAAAATTACTATAGCTGCAAAAGCAAAAACACTGAAGATTGAAGTCAAGCGTCTGCTGTAACGCCCGATTTTCAAGTTTTCTATTTCTTCAGTATTTTAATGTCTTTATTTTATTCGAGGTCTTAGGAATAGAAATAAAATATTCTGAGACCATAGTCATGCTCGACGATATCGTAGGAAGCTATGATTAAGTTTTGAGTCGAAAACTCAAACGGAGTCCGGTCTGCGTTTTTACACTGACAGTATGATTTTACTGCTCAGAAGACCTCAGATGGACCCGCGAACGAGACAATAAGTCTTAGAATTCGATTATCTACGTTTTGGTTAAATTTCGTAAAAATTTCAGAAAAATCACTTCCTGACCTTCGTTCGGGCAGAATCCTCAATCGGGTGACGAACAGAGCCACATTTGGATTTACCGGGACTCGCCAACAGATAATCTTGATATCACATCATCCCAGGACACTTGGGAGAGTATGCCAGAGTCGTCATGACGTTCGGAAATATCTGGACGCAAAATGACCAAAATTCCCCAAACCTTATTCTTTTACACTGTTACCATTATACCCTTTTGGCAAATGACCTTTTTACCCTTAAGTGAGCTCTTAAGAGGCTGAACTCAGCCCCTCACTCTCTCATTTTCGCACAGCCCTCTCCCTTTAGAGTTCCATAGTTGTTCTTGAGAGAAAACCCCATTGTTGGTCTTGAAAAGCTTGAGTTTTTGTTGGAGTCACTTGATTCTTTGAGCAATCTTCCTTCATTCCAAGGTAAGATCACTTCTATGATCTCTTAGCTTCTTGAATCTTTCTTTATTTCAAGATCAATCTTCATTTTCATGAAAAGAATTTCTTAGATCCAAAACTTTGAAAATCCATAGGAAATTGTAGAAAAATCCTTTTGAGGTAAGACCAAGTTCTTTGAACTCACATCATCAATCTCTACCTAAACCCAAGAGCATATGATTCAACTCCCATCATAGCCCAAAATCTCTTTTTGGCCGAACCCTTTTTGGATGATGATGAATAGTGTTTTCATCAAGTTTTGATTTTTAACACTTGATTTCATCCTTAGCTTCCCTAATGCCTTTAGATCCATGAAATGGAAAACCAAAACCAATTCCTAACCTTTTAACCTAGGGTGGCCGAAATCCTCTTTGTTAAGATTGTTGAGTTTGGCTTTGATTGTTGTTTAATCTTGGATTGTTGTGTTGTTGTAGTTGTTGACGATTGCCAGGAGGTTCACAAACCGATCAACCGGCTTTGATCCGGGAATCTGCTCATCAACAGGTATGGGGAGATGAACCTCATCACACCAAGATGGTGGTGGTGAAGATGGTTGTTTAAGTTATGTGTGGGTGAAACCCTTTAGTTTGGGTTCACTTTTAATGGTTAAGTTGTGTTAAGTTCTCCAAGAGAACAATGTGTGATATTTGTAGTTATGTCTTATCATGTGTTTCATACCTTATCATGTGTTTTATGATGATGTTGTCTAGGTGAGAAAATGATTTCTTGCATGATGAAAAACCTACTTTGATTATTAGATCAAATATAGACTTTTGTGTTTATGTGCTTAACCATGATGCAATGTTGTGAGTTATGGTTTATCATGATTGTGTAAGTTTTGTGAGCCATGCTTTGATTGGTTGATGAAGTAAAACTTCACATTGATTCCTAGTTGGCTATTAGCCATGACTTTGAGGAAAGGAAGGATATGAATAGTTCTTGGACAAGTTAAGTTTTGATGTAAAGAAAGTGTTTTCAATAACTTGTGTTTTCAAAGAAAAACCCTAAGTGCTTTGAATGGAATTAAATCTCAAAGTGTTTTCACCAAAGTGAAACATGTTTTATACCTTATCCTTAGTCCATCTATTCAATCAAGTAACTCAAAATGAGAAAAGAAGTGGTTTCATGAAGAGAATCAAAATGGTTCCATAAGGTTAATGTCTTGTTTTAAGGCAACTTTTCGCTAAGCGAATTTACATTCGCTAAGCGAAAACAGAGGAATTCTAAGTTGGGCATCACTGCCTCACTTTCGCTAAGCGAAATAATATTCGCTAAGCGAACCAAGCGAATTTCGCTACGCGATTACGTCTCGCTGAGCGATCCAGAGAAGTCTCCAAAGGAGGTATAACCGCCTCCATTTCGCTAAGCGAAATTATACTCGCTAAGCGAATGAAGTGAAATTTCGCTACAGGAATTATGTTTCGCCAAGCGATCCAGAGGAGTCTCAAAAGAGGTATAACCGCCTCCATTTCGCTAAGCGAAATGAGACTCGCTAAGCGAATAAAGTGGATTTTCGCTAAGCGAAATATGTTTCGCCGAGCGATACAGAGGAGTTTCAAGAGAGGTATTACTGCCTCAATTTCTCTAAGCGAATGTAAATCCGCTAAGCGAATTTCATATTTCAGAAAATGCTAAAAATAGAATAAGTAAGTGTTTCAAAAGTTGTTTCAAATCAAATGAGTTTTCAATTGAGAAGTTGTTGTGGTTTACAAACGTTTTGGGTTTTGAAATAGTAGTTCGATGACGGACCGGTGATTCGGACCCCGATCAGTCGTTCAATTGTTTCAGTCTTGTGATGACTCGATCCCGGAGGAATCACGAGATTTATCCGGTGGATAAAGGTTTTGTTTTCAAAAGACGCGTATAGTTCCTAAGGAAGAGAACCTTAGTAGACTTCGAGGTTTATCCGGGGGATAGACATTGCTTGATCGCATCTGCTTTGTGTAAGCATTGGCATTTCATTTGCATAGTCGTAAAGCCTTGAGCCTAGGAGTTGAGCTTACACCTTGATGCGGGTGCGAATCTTACGGTGACGATCTTCAATGGTCTTTTTGGAGGTATCAGGGCTGGAAGGGCTTACATGTGACCAGTTGGTAGCCCTTCTGTGTCGTGGCGAATCCGTGCAATACACTGATATCCTCTACTAGATGCCGTACTTTTCATGTTTGGTCGAGAGTGTTTCCGTAAAAGCCAGATACGTGCACGTTACGAATGTTGTAGCATCTTGCCCAAGGCTGGCGCGCACAAAACATGTCCTCCCATTCACTCTCTCGGAATGTTTTGTTAGCTCCATGGAGTAGGGGTCAGAGTAGTACCCAGTGACATTGACATTGAGTCATATACATTGCATTGCATGGCTATTGATGTTTACATTTACGGTTATACATCGATGTACTGTTTAAGAATACCCTTATTTCATGCTATTAACTGCTTAACATGATATTGTTGTGTTACTGCTTAATATGTTTGACATTGAGAATTCTTGTAAGCATGTTGGGTACGTTGTTACCCGGTGAGTCGTCCCGTTTTTACTACTGCTGTTTTGTTGTGTTGATGAACGAGGATCTCACCCATATCTGTATGTTTTCTGTTGGTACTTGCTGCTTGAACAGATGGACGTGACGATGGTTCAGCCCAGTAGTTTCCTCGAGCCCTGAGGCGGACCTTCTTTTTGTGGTTTAGTTTTGTTGTCGGCCAGACTATGTTAGTTTTGTAGTACCTTTTGGGAGCTACAACTCCTAGTACTTATTGTATTTTCTTATGTCAGTTTTACATTAGACCTATGTCTGTATATAGTATTATTTCTGTTTCTGTTCCGTGTTTATTTTACAGTATGTTCTAGAAATACATGGCGAACCTAAGTTCGTTTATTAGTATTATTTACCTTTACTAATCCCATTACATCTTGTGAAAAGAAAAAAAGAAAAAAAGAAAACCGTATTTTCCGCATTAAATAATATGTTCGGCCTTATAAACGTTCGGGAATGTGACACTCGGGAAAGGGTGTTGCATTATTTGGTATCAGAGTTGGCCGAGTCTTTTTGGGGTTGTAGGTTATGGTCTGTCTTGTTTGTGTTGTGTTCTCCGTGTGTTTCTCTGTTGTTTGCTTTAGTTTTGTTGTGGTTTCTTGAGTGTGACAGTTCTGGTTTTGAAGGTAGCAATGACTGCTCAAAACCTGACTGCTGCTGTGAACGCCATACAGGAAATGGCTGCTGCTATGGTTCAACGTGACGAAAGAGCTGCTGGAGGTAGAGGACTGGACGAATTTCTTCGTCGGAATCCACCTCAATTCAAAGGTGAATTCAATCCTGAGTTAGCTGAACGCTGGATCCAAACGCTAGACAAAATCTTTGGAGTGATGAGATGTACTGAGAATGATAAGGTTGTCTATGCAACCTATATGCTGGTGGAGGATGCTGAATACTGGTGGGAAGGAGCCCGTAAGATGCTGATTCACGATCAACAAGCTGTGGATTGGAATGCTTTTAGGGGAAAATTCCTGGAGAAGTATTTTCCTGCAAGCGCAAGACACGAGAAAGAGATGGAGTTCCTCCAGCTGAGACAGGGGGGAATGACCGTAGCTGAATACGGAGCCAAGTTTGAAAGTCTAGCAAAGTTCTCAAATTAATTTCTGGACAACCCAAGAGAGGAGTGGAAGTGCAGAAAATTCGAAGGAGGTCTGAGGATCGACTTGAAAATAGATGTTGTTCCTTTAGAAATTTCTGTTTTTCCGAGGTTAATGGAGAAGTGTCGTCTGATCGAGAGTTTGGAGCCCAAGGACAAGCGGGTACAGAGTTCTGGACCGAGCAAGTTTCAGAGAGGAAGCGGTGGTCGAGACAACAAATCTCGATGGAAGCCGTATGCAAAGCAACAAGATCGACAACAACGTTCCGTTGGAGGAAGCAGTGGGAGTTTCAGTCAGTCTGGAAACGCCCCAACCAAGTGCATGAAGTGTGGGAAGAGCAATCACATCACCAGAGATTGTTCGATCAAAGGTATTATCTGCTTCAAGTGTGGGAAGCCGGGACACATCTCACGTGAATGCATGCAACTAAAATTGGAACATTCTGTCAACAATGTCCAAGCTGCAAGGCCTAAGATGAAGGGCAGAGTCTACACTATGGGTGGTGCTGAAGCTTCTCAAAATGAAGACTTGATCCAAGGTCAGTGTGTCATGGGAGGTAAAACCTTAACTGTACTGTTTGATTCAGGCGTAACGCATTCCTTAATTGCCTATGACTGTGTGAATCTGCTGGGATTACCTATGTCTTCTTTACCTTTTGATTTGGTAATTTCTACGCCTACTGCAAAGCCTGTTATAACTGCTAAAGTTTGTTTGAACTGTTCTATTTCTGTTACAGATAGAACATTTTTGATTGACTTGATCTGTTTGCCTCTTTCGCAAATGGATGTAATCTTAGGAATGGATTGGTTGTCTTCTAATCATATCCTGTTAGACTGTGCAAATAAAACCTTAGTTTTCCCTGGTTGTGAGAATTCTGGATTTTTGACTGCCAACCAAGTAAATGCTTCTTTGAGAGAAGGAGCTCAAGGATACATGTTACTATCTTCTTTGGAGGTCAAGAGCGAGCTAGTCTTAGAGCGCATACCTGTCGTGCATGAATTTCCGGAAGTCTTTCCTGAAGACGTACCAGGTTTGCCGCTAGTTCGGGACATTGAGTTTGCGATTGATCTTGTGCCAGGAACAGGACCAGTGTCTATGGCACCGTATCGTATAGCACCTGCTGAGTTGGAAACCTTGAAGGAACAGTTGGTAGATTTATTGGGGAAGCAGTTTGTTAGACCCAGTGTGTCGCCGTGGGGAGCACCTATGCTGTTGGTGAAAAAGAAAGATGGAACATCTCGTTTATGTGTGGATTATCGCCAGTTGAATAAAGTTACTATTAAGAACAAGTATCCACTTCCGAGGATAGATGACCTGATGGATCAGTTGAGGGGAGCGACAGTTTTCTCCAAGATTGATTTGCGATCGGGTTATCACCAGATTCGTGTGAAGGCAGAAGATGTACCGAAGACAGCGTTTCGAACACGCTATGGGCACTACGAGTATCTTGTGATGCCGTTTGGTGTGACGAATGCTCCAGCTATATTCATGGATTATATGAATAGGATCTTTCGTCCATACCTGGATAAGTTTGTCGTTGTCTTCATAGATGACATACTTATCTATTCGTAAGACCAGGAAGAACACGCTGAACATCTTAGTGCGATTCTTCAAGTTCTGAAAGAGAAACAGCTGTATGCAAAACTGTCCAAATGTGAGTTTTGGCTCGACGAAGTGTAGTTTTTGGGTCATGTAATTTCAAAGGAAGGAATTGCTGTAGATCTGTCGAAAGTTGAAGCAGTTCTTGAGTGGGAAAGACCAACCACAGTGACTGAGATTCGCAGTTTTGTGGGTTTGGCTGGGTATTATCGAAGGTTCATTGAGGGATTTTCTAAGATTGTAGGACCTCTTACCCAATTGATGAGGAAGGCCAAATCATTTAAATGGACTGAAGCCTGTGAGCAAAGTTTTCAGGAGCTGAAGAAGAGGCTGACTACATCACCAGTGTTGATATTGCCAGATCCAAGCGAATCTTTTGAAGGGTACTGTGATGCTTCATACCAAGGTTTAGGCTATGTTCTGATGCAGAATCGGAAGGTGGTAGCGTATGCCTCGAGATAGTTGAAAGTGCACGAGAAGAATTACCCAACTCATGATCTGGAGTTAGCAGCGGTAGTCTTTGCGTTGAAGATTTGGAGGCACTACTTGTATGGTTCGACGTTCAATGTCTTCAGCGATCATAAGAGCTTGAAGTACCCGTTCGATCAGAAAGAGCTCAACATGAGGCAAAGACAGTGGCTGGAATTTTTGAAGGACTATGATTTCCAGTTACAGTATCATCCGGGAAAAGCTAATGTGGTAGCGGATGCCCTGAGTAGAAAAGTGCTACACGTGTCTGCCATGATGGTTAAGGAACATGAGCTGTTGGAAGAATTCAGGGATATGCATCTGTCCGTGGTTAGTATGCCAGGAAGACTATGTGTGGGTATGGTTACAGTATCTTGTGATCTGATGGACCAGATTCGGGAGAAACAAGTATACGACCACTATCTGGAAAAAGAGCGGAGGAATCTAAAGAAAGGGATGACGTCGGAATACAAGGAAGGAGTGGATGGAATCCTAAGACGAGGAGATCGGGTTTGTGTGCCAAACAACCCAGAGATAAGGAGGTTAATTCTGGATGAAGCTCATAGAAGCAAGTTGAGTATGCATCCAGGGTCGACCAAGATGTACCAAGACCTAAAGCGGTTGTTTTGGTGGCAAAGGATGAAAAGAGATGTAGCTGATTATGGGCATCTTGCTTAGTATGTAAAAAAGCAAAGGTTGAACATCAGAGGCCAGCTGGACTGTTACTTCCATTGGATATCCCAGAGTGGAAATGGGACAACATAGCAATGGATTTCGTAACGTGTTTGCTAAGGACACCTAAAGGATATGATTCCATTTGGGTTATAATTGATAGGCTTACGAAATCAGCTCATTTTCTACCGATTAATCTCAAGTATTCTATGGAAAAGCTTACTCAGATTTATATCAGTGAGATTGTGAGACTGCATGGAGTACCTTCAAGTATCATATTGATATGATCCTGAATTCATTAAGCATGTAGAAGGAAAACTACAAGGATTTTATTATTTTAAAATTCAAAGTGTCTTGAAGAACCATGATGATGAAGGGCGTGTGCTACTTGGAAGCCCATTTACTAGTCTTATTTCTAATTAAATAAAATGTAATAGGCTATTTGTGGATCCAATTTTGGGGGAACTTCACTTTGGTGTCCATGAAGTGTGGGCTACACTAAATTTGTATGATGACCAAGCCCAATTCATGAGGATGCACGAAATTGGAAGCTTCTAGGAGGGCAACCTTTGGCTTGCATGCCTAGGTAACTCCTTTAGAAGTTATGGAACCCCTTTTTATTAGTCACTTAAGTAGGATAGTAATTTAGCCACTTAGTGGATTAGTAAATGCTTTTATTACACCACTTAGTGGCATAGTCATGAAAGGGGTTTTGTCATCTAGTGATGACCTTTTGTATGCACCCCTCCATCTCCTATATAATTCGAGTATGATGAATGGAAAAGGATAACTAAGAAGTTGATTTTGGATTGAATCCAATTGTGAGGGTTTTGTCTCTCTAAGGTTCTTGATTGAGCCACCCCTTGATCTTATCAAGAGTCCAAGACTTTTGTGGCGATCTTCACTAGGCTTATCAAATCCCCTTGGATTTGTGGCGCCTCTCCCCCTTTCTCATCTCCATCCATTTTCTTGTTTCCTTCTTTCTTGAATTGATCACATGTTTTTTTTCTTAATTTTCATTGGTAGTCTCACCAAGTGTGCTTTGATACCACTTGATGACAACCAAATTAGTGGGTTGCCTTGTTGAAGATCTTAGGTTGAATTATCAAGCACACCTGGTGAGACTACCAATGAAAATTAAGAAAAAACATGTGATCAATTCAAGAAAGAAGGAAACAAGAAAATGGATGGAGATGAGAAAGGGGGAGAGGCGCCACAAATCCAAGGGGATTTGATAAGCCTAGTGAAGATCGCCACAAAAGTCTTGGACTCTTGATAAGATCAAGGGGGTGGCTCAATCAAGAACCTTAGAGAGACAAAACCCTCACAATTGGATTCAATCCAAAATCAACTTCTTAGTTATCCTTTTCCATTCATCATACTCGAATTATATAGGAGATGGAGGGGTGCATACAAAAGGTCATCACTAGATGAGAAAACCCCTTTCATGACTATGCCACTAAGTGGTGTAATAAAAGCATTTACTAATCCACTAAGTGGCTAAATTACTATCCTACTTAAGTGACTAATAAAAAGGGTTTCCATAACTTCTAAAAGAGTTACCTAGGCATGCAAGCCAAAGGTTGCCCTCCTAGAAGCTTCCAATTTCGTGCATCCTCATGAATTGGGCTTGGTCATCATACAAATTTAGTGTAGCCCACACTTCATGGACACCAAAGTGAAGTTCCCCCAAAATTGGATCCACAAATAGCCTATTACATTTTATTTAATTAGAAATAAGACTAGTAAATGGGCTTCCAAGTAGCACACGCCCTTCATCATCATGGTTCTTCAAGACACTTTGAATTTTAAAATAATAAAATCCTTGTAGTTTTCCTTCCACATGCTTAATGAATTCAGGATCATATCACATATCGGATAGAGACCCGCGTTTTACTTCGCGTTTTTGGCAAAGTTTACATGAAGCTTTAGGAACAAAGTAACGACTAAGTTCGGCTTACCATCCTCAAACTGATGGACAATCGGAAAGGACGATTCAGTCTTTAGAGGATCTGTTGAGGGCGTGTGTGTTGGAACATGCCGGTAGTTGGGAGAATTTTCTACCGTTGATAGAGTTCACCTACAACAACAGTTATCATTCGAGTATAGGGATGGCACCCTACGAAGCTTTATACGGACGACGTTGCAGAACACCTTTGTGTTGGTACCAAGATGGAGAAAGTGCTTCATTAGGACCTGAACTAGTGCAACAAACAACTGAGAAGGTAAAACTGATTCAAGAAAAGATGAGGATAACTCAAAGCCGACAGAAGAGTTATGCGGATAAAAGACGTAGGCCACTTGAGTTTGAGGAAGGGGATCATGTGTTTTTGAGAGTCACTCCGATGACTGGGGTGGGCAGGGTCCTGAAGTCCAGAAAACTCACTCCAAAATTCATTGGACCTTATCAAATTCTTCGTCGGATAGGTCCAGTAGCTTACCAAATAGCTTTACCGCCTTTTCTATCCAACCTTCATAATGTTTTTCATGTTTCGCAATTGCGAAAGTATATTCCTGATCCCAGTCACGTCATAGAGTTTGATTCAGTACAGCTACGGGATAACCTAACCTATAAGACATTGCCGGTTAAAATCGAGGACAGGAGAGTAAAGAAACTGCGAGGGAAGGAGATAGCATTAGTCAAAGTTATCTGGAATGAGACTACAGGTGATGCTACCTGGGAAAGAGAAGAGGACATGCAACAACAGTATCCGAGTTTGTTTTAGGAGGTACGTATAATTTCGAGGACGAAATTCTTTTAAGAGGGGTAGGAATGTAACGTCCCGATTTTCACGTTTTCTATTTCTTCAGTATTTTAATGTCGTTATTTTATTCGAGGTATTTGGAATAGAAATAAAATATTCTGAGACCATAGTCATGCCCGACGATATCGTAGGAAGCTATGATTAAGTTTTGAGTTGAAAACTCAAACGGAGTCCGGTCTGCGTTTTTACACTGACAGTATGATTTTACTGCTCAGAAGACCTCGGATGGACCCGTGAACGAGACAATAAGTCTTAGAATTCGATTATCTACGTTTTGGTTAAATTTCGTAAAAATTTCAGAAAAATCACTTCCTGACCTTCGTTCGGGCGGAATCCTCAATCGGGTGACGAACGGAGCCACATATGGATTTACCGGGACTCGCCAACAGATAATCTTGATATCACATCATCCCAGGACACTTGGGAGAGTATGCCAGAGTCGTCATGACGTTCGGAAATATCTGGACGCAAAATGACCAAAATACCCCTAACCTTATTCTTTTACACTTTTACCATTATACCCTTTTGGCAAATGACCTTTTTACCCTTAAGTGAGCTCTTAAGGGGCTGAACTCAGCCCCTCACTCTCTCATTTTCGCACAGCCCTCTCCCTTTAGAGTTCCATAGTTGTTCTTGAGAGAAAACCCCATTGTTGGTCTTGAAAAGCTTGAGTTTTTGTTGGAGTCACTTGATTCCTTGAGCAATCTTCCTTCATTCCAAGGTAAGATCACTTCTATGATCTCTTAGCTTCTTGAATCTTTCTTTATTTCAAGATCAATCTTCATTTTCATGAAAAGAATTTCTTAGATCCAAAACTTTGAAAATCCATAGGAAATTGTAGAAAAATCCTTTTGAGGTAAGACCAAGTTCTTTGAACTCAAATCATCAATCTCTACCTTAACCCAAGAGCATATGATTCAACTCCCATCATAGCCCAAAATCTCTTTTTGGCCGAACCCTTTTTGGATGATGATGAATAGTGTTTTCATCAAGTTTTGATTTTTAACACTTGATTTCATCCTTAGCTTCCCTAATGCCTTTAGATCCATGAAATGGAAAACCAAAACCAATTCCTAACCTTTTAACCTAGGGTGGCCGAAATCCTCTTTGTTAAGATTGTTGAGTTTGGCTTTGATTGTTGTTTAATCTTGGATTGTTGTGTTGTTGTAGTTGTTGACGATTGCCAGGAGGTTCAAAAACCGATCAACCGACTTTGATCCGGGAATCTGCTCATCAACAGGTATGGGGTGATGAACCTCATCACACCAAGATGGTGGTGGTGAAGATGGTTGTTTAAGTTATGTGTGGGTGAAACCCTTTAGTTTGGGTTCACTTTTAATGGTTAAGTTGTGTAAAGTTCTCCAAGAGAACAATGTGTGATATTTGTAGTTATGTCTTATCATGTGTTTCATACCTTATCATGTGTTTTATGATGATGTTGTCTAGGTGAGAAAATGATTTCTTGCATGATGAAAAACCTACTTTGATTATTAGATCAAATATAGACTTTTGTGTTTATGTGCTTAACCATGATGCAATGTTGTGAGTTATGATTTATCATGATTGTGTAAGTTTTTTGAGCCATGCTTTGATTGGTTGATGAAGTAAAACTTCACATTGATTCCTAGTTGGCTATTAGCCATGACTTTGAGGAAAGGAAGGATATGAATAGTTCTTGGACAAGTTAAGTTTTGATGTAAAGAAAGTGTTTTCAATAACTTGTGTTTTCAAAGAAAAACCCTAAGTGCTTTGAATGGAATTAAATCTCAAAGTGTTTTCACCAAAGTGAAACATGTTTTATACCTTATCCTTAGTCCATCTATTCAATCAAGTAACTCAAAATGAGAAAATAAGTGGTTTCATGAAGAGAATCAAAATGGTTCCATAAGGTTAATGTCTTGTTTTAAGGCAACTTTTCGCTAAGCGAATTTACATTCGCTAAGCGAAAATAGAGGAATTCTAAGTTGGGCATCACTGCCTCACTTTCGCTAAGTGAAATAATATTCGCTAAGCGAACCAAGCGAATTTCACTACGCGAATTACGTCTCGCTGAGAGATCCAGAGAAGTCTCCAAAGGAGGTATAACCGCCTCCATTTCGCTAAGCGAAATTATACTCGCTAAGCGAATGAAGTGAAATTTCGCTACACGAATTCTGTTTCGCCAAGTGATCCAGAGGAGTTTCAAAAGAGGTATAACCGCCTCCATTTCGCTAAGCGAAATGAGACTCGCTAAGCGAATAAAGTGGACTTTCGCTAAGCGAAATATGTTTCGCCGAGCGATACAGAGGAGTTTCAAGAGACGTATTACTGCCTCAATTTCGCTAAGCGAATGTAAATCCGCTAAGCAAATTTCATGTTTCAGAAAATTCTAAAAATAGAGTAAGTAAGTATTTCAAAGATGTTTCAAATCAAATGAGTTTTCAATTGAGAAGTTGTTTTGGTTTACAAACGTTTTGGGTTTTGAAACAGTAGTTCGATGATGGTGATTCGGACCCCGATCAGTCGTTCAATTGTTTCAGTCTTGTGATGACTCGATCCCGGAGGAATCACGAGATTTATCCGGTGGATAAAGGTTTTGTTTTCAAAAGACGCGTATAGTTCCTAAGGAAGAGAACCTTAGTAGACTTCGAGGTTTATCCGGGGGATAGACATTGCTTGATCACATCTGCTTTGTGTAAGCATTGGCATTTCATTTGCATAGTCGTAAGGCCTTGAGCCTAGGAGTTGAGCTTACACCTTGATGCGGGTGCGAATCTTACGGTGACGTTCTTCAATGGTCTTTTTGGAGGTATCAGGGTTGGAAGGGCTTACATGTGACCCGTTGGTAGCTCTTCTGTGTCGTGGCGAATCCGTGCAATACACTGATATCCTCTACTAGATGCCGTACTTTTCATGTTTGGTCGAGAGTGTTTCCGTAAAAGCCAGATACGTGCACGTTACGAATGTTGTAGCATTTTGCCCAAGGCTGGCGCGCCCGGAACATGTCCTCCCATTCACTCTCTCCGAATGTTTTGTTAGCTCCATGGAGTAGGGGTCAGAGTAGTACCCAGTGACATTGACATTGAGTCATATACATTGCATTGCATGGCTATTGATGTTTACATTTACTGTTATACATCGTTGTACTGTTTAAGAATACCCTTATTTCATGCTATTAACTGCTTAACATGATATTATGCTGTTACTGCTTAATATGTTTGACATTGAGAATTCTTGTAAGCATGTTGGGTACGCTGTTACCTGGTGAGTCGTCCCGTTTTTGCTACTGCTGTTTTGTTGTGTTGATGAACAGGGATCTCACCCATATCTGTATGTTTTCTGTTGGTACTTGCTGCTTGAACAGATGGACGTGACGATGGTTCAGCCAGTAGTTTCCTTGAGCCCTGAGGCGGACCTTCTTTTTGTGGTTTAGTTTTGTTGTCGGCCAGACTACGTCAGTTTTGTGGTACCTTTTGGGAGCTACGACTCCTAGTACTTATTGTATTTTCTTATGTCAGTTATACATTAGACCTATGTCTGTATATAGTATTATTTCTGTTTCTGTTCCGTGTTTATTTTACAGTATGTTCTAGAAATACATGGCGAACCTAAGTTCGTTTATTAGTATTATTTACCTTTACTAATCCCATTACATCTTGTGAAAAGAAAAAAAAAAAAAAAGAAAACCGTATTTTCCGCATTAAATAATATTTTCGGCCTTATAAACGTTCGGGAATGTGACACTCGGGAAAGGGTGCTGCATCTGCTGCCGGCAATCAAGCGTCCGAAACGTCGTATTCTGAAGTATACTCATCCAAATGAAGTGATCTTGGTTTAGTTAGTAAGATAAGTTCAATACCCACAAGTTTGCTAAATAAGTCGAGATTTGAGTTAATCTCTATACCAGTGAAATTCGTTCTTCAAGCTGGAGATGTGATACTGTTCGTGATGGTCAGAACATGCAAGCGCCTGCTCACAATTTCTGGAGCTTTATGTGTTTAAATGCATCGTTCTTGGTATGATTGGAACGCTCAGAGAAATATCTTTAACTCTCATGAAGAGGTCGAGAGGCGACATCGATAGCTATCTTTTTCAAATTGTATCCGTAAACGGGTGACGTGATACTGTTCCTGACAGTCGTACCTTTGTAGCATATACTGGCCATATCTTGTGCTATAGTTGTCTGAATTGGATGAAACCGGCGGCTCACGAAACCTAATATGCATATATACAAGTGTCATGGAGACATCAAATTTTAATTTGGCCGTTAAGAGGGTCAAGTAAGCATAATACACAAACTTGTCAGAATGCTATGAGATAAACAGCCTTGTGAATGTGCCTAGTGGATAACCAAATGACTTATCTCATTTAGGAAGCGTCCAGTGAAGCAAACCAAGCGTCAACTCAGAATACAGAACATTATGATGAATGGAGAAGTAATTTTGAATGAAATATTAAAATATTCAAAGTCCAAGCTTGACAAGAAAATGCGATACGATTTTCGATAAAGTTCTGTGGCATTAGAAGAAGGTAAAAGCTTCAGCAACTCTAACAGAAGAAAGAGGAAAGAAGCCTGAACAAAGACAAAATTACTATAGCTGCAAAAGCAAAAACCCTGAAGATTAAAGTCAAGCGTCTGCTGCTGGCAATCAAGCGTCCGAAACGTCGTATTCTGAGGTATACTCAACCAAATGAAGTGATCATGGTTTAGTTAGTAAGATAAGTTCAATACCCACAAGTTTGCAAAATAAGTCGATACCTGAGTTAATCTCTATCCCAGCTTAATTCGTTCTTTAAGCTGGTGATATGATACTGTTCGTGATAGTCAGAACATGCAAGCGCCTGCTCACAGTTTCTGGAGCTTTATGTGTTTAAATGCATCGTTCTTGGTATCGTTGGAACGCTCAGAGAAATATCTTTAACTCTCATGAAGAGGTCGAGAGGCGACATCGATCTCTATCTTTGTCAAATTGTATCCATAAACGGGTGACGTGATGTTGTTCCTGACTATCATACCTTTGTATCATATATTGGCCATATCTTGTGCTATAGATCTCCGTATTGGATGAAATTGGCGGCTCATTAAACTCAATATCCATATATACAAGTGTCATGGAGACGTCGAATTTTAATTTGGCTGTTAAGAGGGTCAAGTAAGCTTAATACACAAACCTGTAAGAATGCTACGAGATAAACAGCCTTGTGAATGTGCCCAGTGGATAACCAAGCGTTTTATCTCATTTAGGAAGCGTCTAGTGAAGCAAACCAAGCGTCAACTCAGAATACAGAACATTATGATGAATGGAGAAGTAATTTTGAATGAAATATTAAAATATTCAAAGTCCAAGCCTGAACAGAAAATGAGATACGATTTTCGATAAAGTTCTGTGGCATGAGAAGAAGGTAAAAGCTTCAGCAACTCTAACAGAAGAAAGAGGAAAGAAGCCTGAACAAAGAAAAAATTACTATAGCTGCAAAAGTAAAAACCCAGAAGATTGAAGTCAAGCGTCTGCTGCCTGCAATCAAGCGTCCGAAACGTCGTATTCTGAGGTATACTCATCCAAATGAAGTGATCTTGGTTTAGTTAGTAAGATAAGTTCAATACCCACAAGTTTGCAAAATAAATCGAGATCTGAGTTAATCTCTATCCCAGCAAAATTCGTTCTTCAAGATGGAGATATGATACTGTTGTGATAGTCAGAACTTGCAAGCGCCTTCTCACAGTTTCTGGAGCTTTATTTGTTTAAATGCATCGTTCTTGGTATCGTTGGAACGCTCAGAGAAATATCTTTAACTCTCATGAAGAGGTCGAGAGGCGACATCGATAGCTATCTTTTTCAAATTGTATCCGTAAACGGGTGACGTGATGCTGTTCCTGATAGTCATACCTTTGTAGCATATATTGGACATATCTTGTGCTATAATTGTCCGAATTGGATGAAATTGGCGGCTCATTAAACCTAATATCCATATATATAAGTGTCATGCAGACATCGAATTTTAATTTGGCCGTTAAGAGGTCAAGTAAGCAAAATACCCAAACTTATCAGAATGCTACGACATAAACAGCCTTGTGAATGTGCCCAGTGGATAACCAAACGTCTTATCTCATTTAGGAAGCATCCAGTGAAGCAAACCAAGCTTCAACTCAGAATACAGAACATTATGATGAATGGAGAAGTAATTTTGAATGAAATATTAAAATATTCAAAGTCCAAGCTTGACCAGAAAATGAGGTACGATTTTCGATAAAGTTCTGTGGCATTAGAAGAAGGTAAAAGCTTCAGCAAATTTAATAGAAGAAAGAGAAGAGAAGCCAGAACAAAGACAAAATTATTATAGCTGCTAAAGCAAAAACCCTGAAGATTGAAGTCAAGCGTCTGCTGCCGGCAATCAAGCGTCCGAAACGTCGTATTCTGAGGTATACTCATCCAAATGAAGTGATCTTGGTTTAGTTAGTAAGATAAGTTCAATAACCACAAGTTTGCTAAATAAGTCGAGATTTGAGTTAATCTCTATACCAGTGAAATTCGTTCTTCAAGCTGGAGATGTGATACTATTCGTGATGGTCAGAACATGCAAGCGCCTGCTCACAATTTCTGGAGCTTTATGTGTTTAAGTGCATCGTTCTTGGTATGATTGGAACGCTCAGAGAAATATCTTTAACTCTCATGAAGAGGTCGAGAGGCGACATCGATCTCTATCTTTGTCAAACTGTTTCCGTAAACGGGTGACGTGATGCTGTTCCTGACAGTCGTACCTTTGTAGCATATACTGGCCATATCTTGTGCTATTGTTGTCCGAATTGGATGAAATTGGCGGTTCATTAAACCTAATATCCATATATACAAGTGTCACGGGGACGTCATTTTTAATTTGGCCGTAAAGAGGGTCAAGTAAGCATAATACACAAACTTGTCAGAATGCTACGAGATAAACAGGCTTGTGAATGTGCCCAGTGAATAACAAAGCGTGTTAACTCATTTAGGAAGCGTCCAGCGAAGCAAACTAAGCGTCAACTCAGAATACAGAACATTAAGATGAATGGAGAAGTAATTTTGAATGAAATATTAAAATATTCAAAGTCCAAGCTTGACCAGAAAATGCGGTACCATTTTCGATAAATTTCTGAACCTTCAGATGAAGGTAAAAGCTTCAGCAACTCTAACAGAAGAAAGAGAAAAGAAGCCTGTACGAAGACAAAATTACTATAGCTGCAAAAGCAAAAACACTGAAGATTGAAGTCAAGCCTCTGCTGGGGCAATCAAGCGTCCGAAACGTCCTATTCTGAGGTACACTCATCCAAATGAAGTGATCTTGGTTTAGTTAGTAAGAAAAGTTAAATACCCACAAGTTTGCTATATAAGTCGAGATCTGTCTCTATCCCAGTGAAATTCCGTCTTCAAGCTAGAGATGTGATACTGTTCGTGATAGTCTTTACTTGCAAACGCCTGCTGACAATTTCTGGAGCTGTATGTGTTTAAATGCGTCGTTCTTGGTATAATTGGAACGCTCAGAGAAATATCTGTAACTCTCATGAAGAGGTCGAGATGCGACAATGATTTATATCTTTGTCAAATTGTATCCGTAAATGGGTGACGTGATGCTGTTCCTGACATTAATACCTTTGTAGCATATATTGGCCATATCTTGTGCTATAGTTGTCCGAATTGGATGAAATTGGCGGCTCATTAAACCTAATATCCATATATACAAGTGTCATGGAGACGTCGAATTTTAATTTGGCCGTAAATAGGGTCAAGTAAGCATAATACACAAACTTGTCAGAATGCTACGAGATAAACAGCCTTGTGAATGTGCCCAGTGGATAACCAAGCGTTTTGTCTCATTTAGGAAGCGTACAATGAAGCAAACCAAGCGTCAACTTAGAATACAGAACATTATGATGAATGAAGAAGTAATTTTGAATGAAATATTAAAATATTCAAAGTCCATGCTTGACCAGAAAATGAGGTATAATTTTCGATAAAGTTCTGAAGCATCAGAAGAAGGTTGAAGCTTCAGCTACTCTAACAGAAGAAAGAGAAAAGAAGCCTGAACAATGACAGAATTACTATAGCTGCAAAAGCAAAAACACTGAAGATTGAAGTCAAGCCTTTGCTGGGGCAATCAAGCGTCCGAAACGTCGTATTCTGAGGTACACTCATCCAAATGAAGTGATCTTGGTTTAGTTAGTAAGAAAAGATAAATACCCACAAGTTTGCTATATAAGTCGAGATCTGTCTCTATCCCAGTGAAATTCCGTCTTCAAGCTGGAGATGTGATACTGTTCGTGATAGTCTTTACTTGCAAACGCCTGCTGACAATTTCTGGAGCTGTATGTGTTTAAATGCGTCGTTCTTGGTATCGTTGGAACGCTCAGAGAAATATTTGTAACTCTCATGAAGAGGTCGAGTTGCAACAACGATCTCTATCTTTGTCAAATTGTTTCCGTAAATGGGTGACGTGATGTTGTTCCTGACAGTAATACCTTTGTAGCATATACTGGCCATATCTTGTGCTATAGTTGTTCGAATTGGATGAAACCGGCGGCTCACTAAACCTAATATCCAAATATACAAGTGTCATGGAGACATCAAATTTTAATTTGGCCGTTAAGAGGGTCAAGTAAGCATAATACACAAACTTGTCAGAATGCTACGAGATAAACAGCCCTGTGAATGTGCCTAGTAGATAAGCAAACGACTTATCTCATTTAGGAGGCGTTCAGTGAATCAAACCGAGCTTCAACTCAGAATACAGAACATTATGATGAATGGAGAAGTAATTTTGAACGAAATATTAAAATATTCAAAGTCCAAGCTTGACCAGAAAATGAGATACTATTTTCGATAAAGTTTAGTGGTGATGACAACCAAATGGTGTGGTTGCCTTTTGAAGATCGTTTGGTTGAATTCAAAGAGACTTAATTTCGTGTTCTTCTTAAGGAACAAATTGTAGCAACATAAAAGTGAAGAAAACAAGAAAAAGGTGAAGAAAGAAATGATGAGGCGCCACAAACCAAGAAGGTTTGATAAGCCAAGTGATGTTCGCCACAAGAATCTTGGATTCTTGATAAGAACTAAGCTTGGTTCAACCAAGAACTATGAGAACTATACTCTCACAAATGGAATCAATCCAAATTCAACATCCAAGTTGTCATTCATGTAACACCCATAACTTACAATTTATTCACTCAACTTAATGAGGAGTTTCTTATAGCATGCAAGCTAAAGATTCCCTCCCCAAGACCCTCTAATCACGTGTAGCAACATAGGAAATATGGGCTAGACCTTCATGCAACTCTTAGTGTAGCCCACTAATAGAGAATGCCAAATTGGATCCACTCACATAACCCATTACACTTATTGAATTGAAAATAAACAAACAACTAAATGAAGCAAGTTCACACCCCCTTGTCATCATTATGGGCCTTCTATTTGACTAAGATAAGTCACCAACTTGGGCTCCATTCCTTCTTGACTTGCAATTGGGCTTGTGTCCATTAAAAGATCCACCATTTGATTTAAAACATCTTGGGCTTTCTTAGCTCTTGCTCTTGCCATAGGCCCACCAAGTCTTTGTAGTGCTTCTTGGTCCATGTTCCTTAGTGGGCTCATATCAAGTGGCATTAGAAGAAGGAAAAAGCTTCAGCAACTCTAGCAGAAGAAAGAGAAAAGACTCCTGAACAAAGACAAAATTACTATAGCTTCAAAAGCAAAAACCCTGAAGATTGAAGTCAAGCGTCTGCTGCCAGCAATCAAGCGTCCGAAACGTCGTATTCTGAGGTATACTCATCCAAATGAAGTGATCTTGGTTTAGTTAGTAAGATAAGTTCAATACCCACAAGTTTGCAAAATATGTCGAGATTTGAGTTAATCTCTATCGCAGTTAAATTCCTTCTTTAAGCTGGAGATGTGATACTGTTCGTGATTGCCAGAACATGCAAGCGCCTGCTGGCAATTTCTGGAGCTTTATGTGTTTAAATGCATCGTTCTTGGTATCGTTGGAATGCTCAAAGAAATATCTGCAACTCTCATGAAATGGTCGAGAAGCGACATCGATCTGTATCTTTGTCAAATTGTATCTGTAAATGGGTGATGTAACGCCCCGATTTTCACGTTTTCTAATTCTTCAGTATTTTAATGTCTTTATTTTATTCGAGGTCTTAGGAATGGAAATAAAATATTCTGAGACCATAATCATGCTCGACGATATCGTAGGAAGCTTTTTGATTCGAAAACTCAAACGGACTCCGGTCTGCGTTTTTACACTGACAGTATGATTTTACTGCTCAGAAGACCTCAGATGGACCCGTGAACGAGACAGTAAGTCTTAGAATTTGATGCTCTACGTTTTTGTTAAATTTCGTAAAAATTTCAGAAAAATCACTTCCTGACCTTCGTTCGGGCGGAATCCTCAATCGGGTGACGAACGGAGCCACATATGGATTTACCGGGAATCGCCAACGGATAATCTTGATATCACATCATCCCAGGACACTTGGGAGAGTATGCCAGAGTCGTCATGATGTTCGGAAATATCCGGACGCAAAATGACCAAAATGTCCCTAACCTTAGTCTTTTACACTTTTAAGGTCAATACCCTTTTGGCAAATGACCTTTTTACCCTTAAGTGAGCTTTTAAGAGGCTGAACTCAGCCCCTCACTCTCTCATTTTCGCACAGCCCCCTTACCAAATAGAGCTCAATAGTTGTTCTTGAGAGAAAACTCCATTTTCATCCTTGGAAAGCTTGATTTCTTGTTGGAATCACTTGATTCCTTGAGCAATCTTCCTTTATTTCAAGGTAAGATCACTTCTATGACCTCTTAGCTTCTTGAATCTTTCTTTATTTCAAGATCAATCTTCATTTTCATGAAAAGAATTTCTTAGATCCAAAACTTTGAAAATCCATAGGAAATTGTAGAAAAATCCTTTTGAGGTAAGACCAAGTTCTTTGAACTCACATCATCAATCTCTACCTAAACCCAAGAGCTTATGATTCAACTCTCATCATAGCCCAAAATCCCTTTTTGGCCGAACCCTACTTGATGATGATGAATAGTGTTTTCATCAATTTTTGATTTCTAACACTTGATTTCATCCTTAGCCTTCCTAATGCCTTTGAATCCATGAAATGGAAAACCAAAACCAATTCCTAACCTTTTTAACCTAGGGTGGCCGAAATCCTCTTTGTTAGAATTGTTGAGATTGGCTTTGATTGTTGTTTAATGTTGGATTGTTGTGTTGTTGTAGTTGTTGACGATTGCCAGGAGGTTCACAAACCGATCAACCGACTTTGATCCGGGAATCTGCTCATCAACAGGTATGGGGGTGAACCTCATCACACCAAGATGGTGGTAGTGAAGATGGGTGTTTAAGTTTATGTGTGGGTGAAGCCCTTTAGTTTGGGTTCACTTTTATGTGTTAAGTTTCGTTAAGTTCTCTTGAAGAACAAGATTGTGTTGATGAGTTTATGCATTGGTATGTTGTAGTGTGCTTTAGCATATGTTGATAATGAGATGATTAAATGAAAATCTTTTTCATGTATATTGAAAAACCTATCTTGATCACTAGGTCAAGTATGGAATTTTATGCTTGATTATGAGACCATGATGTGTGATGGACTTGGATGTTTGATTATGATGTAGTAATGTGTATTGTGGTTTGTCATAATTGTGTGAGCTTTTGAGCTACATTTGATTTGTTTGTGAAGCAAAGTCTCCATTTTTCATTGAAGTAGGCTTGTGGCCTTAGTAAGAGGAAAATATAAGAACATGTGTAGTTCTTGAACAAATCAAGTTTTGATGTAAAGAAAGTGTTTTTAATAACCTATGTTTTTCAAAGAAAAACCCTAAATGATTTTGATCTAAAGATCAAACAAAGTTTGAATCTCAAAGTGTTTTCACCAAAGTGAAACATGTTTTATACCTTATCCTTAGTCCATCTAGTTAATCAAGTGACCCAAAATGAGAAAAGAAGTGGTTTCATGAAGAGAATCAAAATGGTTCAATAAGGTTAATGTCTTGTTTCAAGGCAATTTTCGCTAAGCGAATACAATTTCGCTGGGCGAAAACAGAGTAAATACAAGTTAGGCATCACTGCCTCACTTTCGCTAAGCGAATTAATATTTGCTAAGCGAACCAAGAGAATTTCGCTACGCCAACGATGTCTCGCCGAGCGATCCAGAGGATTCTCAAAAGAGGTATAACCGCCTCCATTTCGCTAAGCGAAATAAGACTCGCTAGGCAAAAAAAGTGGACTTTCGCTAAGCGAAATTGTTTCGCCGAGCGATACAGAGGAGTTTCAAGAGAGGTATTACTGCCTCAATTTCGCTACGCGAATTGAACTCCACTAAGCGAATTTCATGTTTCAGAAAATGCTAAAAAAATAGAGTAAGTGGTTCAAAAATTGTTTCAAATCAAATGAGTTTCAATTGAGAAGTTGTTTTGGTTTACAAAGGAGTTTTTAACTCAACTTGTAAAGTTTTACGCATTTAAAAACCTAAGTTAAGTAATTGAATTAGAGTTGAAAACAAGGGATAATTAAGTATGGTATGTGGTGGAACAAGACCACATGCTATACCATTGATGACTTAGTACATCAATGACTTCATAAGACATAAGCACAAACATGAAACGTTTTGGGTTTTGAAACAGTAGTTCGATGACGGACCGGTGATTCGGACCCCGATCAGTCGTTCAATTGTTTCAGTCTTGTGATGACTCGATCCCGGAGGGATCCCGAGATTTTTCCGGTGGATAAAGGTTTTGTTTTTCAAAAGACGCATATAGTTCCTAAGGAAGAGAACCTTAGTAGACTTCGAGGTTTATCCGGGGGATAGACATTGCTTGATCGCATATGCTTTGTTTAAGCATTGGCATTTCATTTGCATAGTTGTAAGGCCTTGAGCCTAGGAGTTGAGCTTACACCTTGATGCGGGTGCGAATCTTACGGTGACGATCTTCAATGGTCTTTTTGGAGGTATCAGGGTTGGAAGGGCTTACATGTGGCCAGTTGGTAGCTCTTCTGTGTCGTGGCGAATCCGTGCAATACACTGATATCCTCTACTAGATGCCGTACTTTTCATGTTTGGTCGAGAGTGTTTCCGTAAAGCCAGATACGTGCACGTTACGAATGTTGTAGCATCTTGCTCATGGCTGGCAGAAACCGGAACATGTCCTCCCATTCACTCTCTCCGACGTTTTGTTAGCTCCATGGAGTAGGGGTCAGAGTAGTACCCAGTGACATTGACATTGAGTCATATACATTGCACTGCATTGCATGGCTATTGATGTTTATATTCACTGTTATACATCATTGTACTGTTTAGGAGTACCTTATATTATGCTCTTAAATGTTTAGCATGATATTATGTTGTTGACTGCTTAACATGATTTATATTGAAAACCTTTTTAAGCATGTTGGGTACGCTGTTACCCGGTCAGTCGTCCCGTTTTTATTACTGCTATTTTGTTGTGTTGATGAACGGGAATCTCACCCATATCTGCATGTTTTCTGCTGGTACTTGCTGTTGCTGCTTGAACAGATGGACGTGATGATGGTTCTGTCAATTAGTCTCCTTGAGCCCGGAGGCGAACTCTTTTTGCTGTTTTAGTTTTGTTGTCGGCCAGACTACGTCAGTTTTTGTAGTACCTTTTGGGAGCTACGACTCCTAGTACTTATTGTATTTCTTATATCAGTTATACATTAGACCTATGTCTGTATATAGTATTATTTCTGTTTTTGTTCCGTGTTTATTATACAACATGTTCTACAAATGCATGGCGAACCTAAGTTCATTTATTAGTATTATTTACCTTTACTAATCCCATTACATCTTGTGAAAAGAAAAAAAAAACCGTATTTTCCGCATTAAATAATATTTTCGGCCTTATAAACGTTCGAGAATGTGACACTCGGGAAAGGGTGTTGCAGTTGATGTGATGCTGTTCCTGACAGTCATACCTTTGTAGCATATACTGGCCATATCTTCTGCTATAGTTGTCCGAATTAGATGAAACCGGCGGCTCATTAAACCTAATAGCCATATATATATATATATATATATATATATGGAGACATCGAATTTTAATTTGGCCGTTAAGAGGGTCAAGTAAATATAATACACAAACTTGTCAGAATGCTACGAGATAAATAGCCTTGTGAATGTGCGCAGTGGATAACCAAGCGTCTTATCTCATTTAGGAAGCGTCCAGTGAAGCAAACCAAGCGTCAACTCAGAATACAGAACATTATGATGAATGGAGAAGTAATCTTGAATGAAATATTAAAATATTCGAAGTCCAAGCTTGACCAGAAAATGAGATACGATTTTCGATAAAGTTCTGTGGCATTAGAAGAAGGTAAAAGCTTCAGCAAATTTAATAGAAGAAAGAGAAAAGAAGCCTGATCAAAGACAAAATTATTATAGCTGCTAAAGCAAAAAACCCTGAAGATTGAAGTCAAGCGTCTGCTGCCGGCAATCAAGCGTCCGAAACGTAGTATTCTGAGGTAAACTCATCAAAATGAAGTGATCTTGGTTCAGTTAGTAAGATAAGTTCAATACCCACAAGTTTGCTAAATAAGTCGAGATCTGAGTTAATCTCTATCCCAGCGAAATTCGTTCTTCAAGCTGGAGATATGATACTGTTCGTGATAGTCAGAACAAGCAAGCGCCTGCTCATAGTTTCTGGAGCTTTATGTGTTTAAATGCATCGTTCTTGGTATCGTTGGAACGCTCAGAGAAATATCTTTAACTCTTATAAAGAGGTCGAGAGGCGACATCGATCTCTATCTTTGTCAAATTGTATCCGTAAACGGGTGACGTGATGTTGTTCATGACTGTCATACCTTTGTAGCATATATTGGCCATATCTTGTGCTATAGTTGTCCGAATTGGATGAAATTGGCGGCTCATTAAACCTAATATCCATATATACAAGTGTCATGGAGACGTCGAATTTTAATTGGCCGTTAAGAGGGTCAAGTAAGCGTAATACACAAACTTGTCAGAATGCTACGAGATAAACAGCCTTGTGAATGTGCCCAGTGGATAACCAAGCGTTTTATCTCATTTAGGAAGCGTTTAGTGAAGCAAACCAAGCGTCAACTCAGAATACAGAACATTATGATGAGTGGAGAAGTAATTTTGAATGAAATATTAAAATATTCAAAGTCCATGCTTGACCAGAAAATGAGGTACAATTTTTGATAAAGTTCTGAAGCATCAGAAGAATGTAGAAGCTTCAGCAAAACTAACAGAAGAAAGAGAAAAGAAGCCTGAACAATGACAAAATTACTATAGCTGCAAAAGCAAATACACTGAAGATTGAAGTCAAGCCTCTGCTGGGGGCAATCAAGCGTCCGAAACGTCATATTCTGAGGTACACTCATCCAAATGAAGTGATCTTGGGTTAGTTAGTAAGAAAAGTTAAATACCCACAAGTTTGCTAAATAAGTCGAGATCTGTCTCTATCCCAGTGAAATTCATTCTTCAAGCTGGAGATGTGATACTGTTCGTGATAGTCTTTACATGCAAACGCCTGCTGACAATTTCTGGAGCTGTATGTGTTTAAATGCGTCGTTCTTGGTATCATTGGAACGCTCAGAGAAATATCTGTAACTCTCATGAAGAGGTCAAGATGCGACATCGATATCTATCTTTGTCAAATTGTATCCGTAAATGGGCGACGTGATGCTGTTCCTGACAGTAATACCTTTGTAGCATATACTAGCCATATCTTGTGCTATAGTTGTCCGAATTGGATGAAACCGGCGGCTCACTAAACCTAATATCCAAATATACAAGTGTCATGGAGACATCAAATTTTAATTTGGCCGTTAAGAGGGTCAAGTAAGCATAATACACAAACTTGTCAGAATGCTACGAGATAAACAGCCTTGTGAATGTGCCTAGTAGATAACCAAACGACTTATCTCATTTAGGAAGCGTTCAGTGAAACAAACCAAGCGTCAACTCAGAATACAGAACATTATGATGAATGGAGAAGTAATTTTGAATGAAATATTAAAATATTTAAAGTCCAAGCTTGATCAGAAAATGAGATACGATTTTCGATAAAGTTCAATGGCATTAGAAGAAGGTAAAAGCTTCAGCAACTCTAACAGAAGAAAGATAAAAGAAGCCCGAACAAAGACAAAATTACAATAGCTGCAAAAGCAAAAACCCTGAAGATTGAAGTCAAGCGTCTGCTGCCGGCAATAAAGCGTCCGAAATGTCGTATTCTTAGGTATACTATCCAAATGAAGTGATCTTGGGTTAGTTAGTAAGATAAGGTCAATACCCACAAGTTTGCTAAATATGTCGAGATCTGAGTTAATCTCTATCCCAGTGAAATTCCTTTTTTAAGCTGGAGATGTGATACTGTTCGTGATAGCAAGAACATGCAAGCGCCTGCTGACAATTTCTGGAGCTTTATGTGTTTAAATGCATCGTTCTTGGTATCGTTGGAACACTCAGATAAATATCAGCAACTCTCATGAAGTGGTCGAGAGGCGACATCGATCTGCATCTTTGTCAAATTGTATCCGTAAGTGGGTGATGTGATGCTGTTCCTGACAGTCATACCCTTGTACCATATACTGGCCATATCTTGTGCTATAGTTGTCAGAATTGGATGAAACCGGCGGCTCATTAAACCTAATATCCATATATATAAGTGTCATGGAGACATCGAATCTAATTTGGCCGTTAAGAGGGTCAAGTAAGCATAATACACAAATTTGTCAGAATGCTACGAGATAAACAACCTTGTGAATGTGCCCAGTGGATAACCAAGCGTCTTATCTCATTTAGGAAGCTTCCAGTTAAGCAAACCAAGCGTCAACTTAGAATACAGAACATTATGATGAATGGAGAAGTAATTTTGAATGAAATATTAAAATATTCAAAGTCCAAGCTTGACCAGAAAATGAGGTACAATTTTCGATAAAGTTCTGTGGCATCAGAAGAAGGTAGAAGCTTCAGCAACTCTAACAGAAGAAAGAGAAAAGAAGCCTGAACAATGACAAAATTACTATTGCTGCAAAAGCAAAAACGCTGAAGATTGAAGTCAAGCGTCTGCTGGCGGCAATCAAGCGTCCGAAACGTCATATTCTGAGGTACACTCATCCAAATGAAGTGATCTTGGTTTAGTTAGTAAGACAAGTTAAATACCTTTAAGTTTGCTAAATAAGTTGAGATCTGAGTTAATCTCTATCCCAGTGAAATTTCGTCTTCAAATTGGAGATGTGATACAGTTCGTGATAGTCAGAACATGCAAGCGCCTGCTCATAATTTCTGGAGCTTTATGTGTTTAAATGCATCGTTCTTGGTATCGTTGGAACGGTCGGAGAAATATCTACAACTCTCATGAAGAGGTCGAGAGGCGACATCGATCTCTATCTTTGTCAAATTGTATCCGTAAACGGGTGACGTGATGCAGTTCCTGACAGTCATACCTTTGTAGCATATACTGGCCATATCTTGTGCTATAGTTGTCCGAATTGGATGAATTTGGCGGCTCATTAAACCTAATATCCATAGATATAAGTGTCATGGAGACATCGAATTTTAATTTGGCCGTTAAGAGGGTCAAGTATGCATAATACACATACTTGTCAGAATGCTACGACATAAACAGCCTTGTGAATGTGGCCAGTGGATAACCAAGCGTCTTATCTCATTTAGGAAGCGTCCAGCAAAGCAAACCAAACCAAGCGTCAACTCAGAATACAGAACATTTTGATGAATGGAGAAGTAATTTTGAAAGAAATATTAAAATAATCAAAGTCCAAGCTTGATCAGAAAATGAGGTACGATTTTCGATAAAGTTCTGAAGCATCAGAAGAAGGTAAAAGCTTCAGCAACTGTAACAGAAGAAAGAGAAAAGAAGCCTGAATAAAGGCAAAATTACTATTGCTGCAAAAGCAAAAACAATGAAGATTGAAGTCAAGCATCCGCTGCCGGCAATCATGCGTATGAATCGTCGTATTTTGAGGTACACTCATCCAAATGAAGTGATCTTGGTTTTGTTAGTAAGATAAGTTAAATACCCACAAGTTTGCTATATAAGTCGAGATCTGAGTTAATATCTATCCCTGTGAAATTCCTTCTTCAAGCTGGAGATTTGATACTGTTCGTGATAGCCAGAACAGGCAAGTGCCTGCCGACAATTTCTGGAGCTTTATGTGTTTAAATACATCGTTCTTGGTATCGTTGGAACGCTCAGAGAAATATTTGCAACTGTCATGAAGTGGTCGAGAGGAGACATCGATCTGTATCTTTGTCAAATTGTATCCGTAAATGGGTGACGTGATGCTGTTCCTGACCATCATACCTTTGTAGCATATACTGGCCATATCTTGTGCTATAGTTATCCGAATTGGATGAAACCGGCGGTTCATTAAACCTCATATCCATTTATATAAGTGTCATGGAGACATCGAATTCTAATTTGGCCGTTAAGAGTGTCAAGTAAGCATAATACACAAACTTGTCAGAATGCTACGAGATAAACAGCCTTGTGAATGTGCCCAGTGGATAACCAAGCGTCTTAAATTATTTAGGAAGCTTCCAGTGAAGCAAACCAAGCGTCAACTCAGAATACAAAACATTATGATGAATGGAGAAGTAATTTTGAATGAAATATTAAAATATTCAAAGTCCAAGCTTGACCAGAAAATGTGGTACGATTATCGATAAAGTTCTGTGGCATCAGAATAAGGTAAAAGCTTCAGCAACTGTAACAGAAGAAAGAGAAAAGAAGCCTGAATAAAGACAAAGTCACTATTGCTGCAAAAGCAAAAACAATGAAGATTAAAGTCAAGCATCCGCTGCCGGCAATCATGCGTCCGAAACGTCGTATTTTTAGGTACACACATCCAAATGAAGTGATCTTGGTTTGGTTAATAAGATAAGTTAAATACCCACAAGTTTGCTATATAGGTCGAGATCTGAGTTAATATCTATCCCAGTGAAATTCCTTCTTCGAGCTGGAGATGTGATGTTGTTCGTGATAGCCAGAACATGCAAGCGCCTGCTGAAAATTTCTGGAGCTTTATGTGTTTAAATGCATCGTTCTTGGTATCATTGGAATGCTCAGAGAAATATTTGTAACTGTCATGAAGTGGTCGAGAGGCGACATCGATCTGTATCTTTGTCAAATTGTATCCGTAAATGGGTGACGTGATGATGTTCCTGACCGTCATACCTTTGTAGCATATACTGGCCATATCTTGTGCTATAGTTGTCCGAATTGGATGAAACCGGCGGTTCATTAAACCTCATATCTATTTATATAAGTGTCGTGGAGACATCGAATTTTAATTTTGCCGTTAAGAGGGTCAAGTAAGCATAATACACAAACTTGTCAGAATGCTACGAGATAAACAGCCTTGTGAATGTGCCCAGTGGATAACCAAGCGTCTTATCTAATTTAGGAAGCGTCCAGTGAAGCAAACCAAGCATCAACTCAGAATACAAAACATTATGACGAATGGAGAAGTAATTTTGAATGAAATATTAAAATATTCAAAGTCCAAGCTTGACCAGAAAATGTGTAACACCCTGCTTTTTTTTCACTTCTATGTACATATGTGTTAATAATTGCTTATAGATGTTTGCATATGTTGTTTTTGCTTGTTTTTGGTGCATAAGTTCATAGTTGTCATAGTTCAGCCTTTAGAATAATCGATCCCTCCGTGTCTAAATAACCTGTTTCACGGTTTTGGCCATATCTTGAGTTCTAGACATCCAATCGAGGTGATCTTGGATGCGTTGGAAAGCTTATAGAATTACCTACAAGTCTTATTCAGGTGTCGATGCCAAAAACACGTTTTCTGAAAGGGAAATCAATTTTGGAAATCGATTTCCAGGTGAAGAAATCGATTTCCAAAATGTGGAAATCAATTGTTTGAAGGGCAAAATCGATTTCTTTGATAGGAAAATCGATTTGGCCAATGGAAAATCGATTTCCATGGTTGTGGAATCGATTCCCATGCGTGTCAGAGCTTGTATATGCGTTTGGGTTACCGGGCTATGCTATGTACGGCCCATTCGCCCTAAAATGTCCCCAACAATTATATATACATAGCGTATGACCTAAACCTAGTATCCACACCCTATTGTACTCACCAGTTGCCTCTTCTCATCCCTAAGAGCTCTAAACTCTTGCTCTAGGAAACCCAAAGGACGAATCCTGCTTTGGTGTTCTTCGTCAAGAACACGCCGTTGTTTGGCTAGTCTATCCCTGCTGCTAGAGTTAATCTCCTAAGTTAGAAACCAAGGTGAGTTTCTAATCCTAGATTTGTTTTCCCTTTCAATCCTTAACTTAAAGATCGACTCCGCCTTCCAGTGTTGCAATCGTGATCAAGTGTTGAACCCGTAAGAAGGAACCGTAGCAGAACTTGGCCCTGTTCTCTTTCCCTTAGGCTGTGAATCGTCATACCAGGTATGGGAGGAGAAAACTGGTCATGAATATGTGGGTTTTGGGATAGGTTAAGCCATGACCCCTATGTATGCCTGCGTATGCCTATGAATGTTGTTATGTTGTTTTCTAGCTATATGAGTATTGATTGATGAATAATTTGATGTTATAACATGTTTATAACTATGATTTCATGATTTATATGATGGTTGATGAATTGATGATGATGAACATGTTGTTTATGCCATGATATGGTGTTTTGTTAACCCTATGCTATAAGAACATAGTTATAGGGAGAAAATAATTAGACAATGTGAGGTTGATGACCAAGGATTAGTTTGAGAACCCTTAGGATATGATTTATGAGTGTTGGACTAATCAAATTGGTGATAAATAGCTTAGGCTCGAATGATATGTTAATTAGAGAACATAGACTGGTCCGATAGCGGAGAAAACCCGCTGCTGTGTGATCTGACACCCAGAAATCGATTTCCAGCACATGGAAATCGATTTGAATCGACCAAGAATCGATTTCCAAGATGTGGAAATCGATTTGGCCTTGTAGAAATCGATTTCTAGAATCGATTTTCCTTGTTCAAAATCGATTGGGGAAATCGATTTGAACATGTTGAAATCAATTTCCAGAGATTAGAAATCGATTTGAAGACTTGAGAAATCGATTCCAGAGAATTGGAAATCGATTCTCACGTTCCCAAGAGAAGTTTTGACCCCTTATGCTTGATGGATAGTGTTATGTAGGCTTGTTATAATCTTAATAAGATATGAATTGTGGTTTAGATATTAAGATTAAGTTATGATTTTAATAGGATATGAATTGTGGTTTACATGTTAAGATTAAGTTATAATCTTAATAAATATATGACTTGAGGTTTAAATATTAAGGTTAAGTTATAATCTTAATAAAATATGGATTTAGATAATAAGATTAAGTATAATGTTTAATAAAGGTAATGTTAGGTTAAGACTTAACAAAGAGAACAATTAATAAGACGATGATATTATTGGTAACGACGTACTGTTACCGATGTTGTTGGTTAAATCATTCTTGATGCTTATTGGTCAAGTTTGATGTTGATAAATCACCTTTGATGCTTGTTGGTTAAAGTTGATAACCATGTAATGGTATGATGGTGGATGGTTGGACATGTGTTTGCATGTTGTTGAGCATAGCCTGCATCATACGTTGACGTTGATATGTTGGGTGGAAAGCAAACGATGAATCGCGATAGTGGAGGCCACGATGGGTGTTATCCCGGCCTTGCGGGTACATTGGGTAGGGAAGTTCCAGGTGACATGGGCTAGCTACCTAGTGTCGGAGTGACCTAATGAATAAGCTTGAGTACCCTGACTAGCCACTATACGTTATCAGGATTAGTGAGAGTGTTCGGGGATGGCCCATGGTCTGGCATATCATCCACGTTGATAACCGGACATGTACTCCTAATCGTCTTTCCAGAGTTAGAGTTGTTGGCCACGTCATCTTAATTACTATTCCATTCTGTTTACATATGTTTATGATCGTATTTCTCACCCCCATCTTTTGTTGTTCTTGTGCATATGATGTTGCATGTGCAGAGGAGGGTGAGCATGCTGACGAGGAGTGATCCCGTGGAGATCTCTCTTAGTAGTAGTAGTTAGGATTTACGTTCAGTTGTTTAGTTTTATTCCGATGTATTATCGGTATATGTATACCAACTCTAATATGTGACATCGGGTTTTGGGTTATGTTTATCATTTATGTTTTCCGCAGTTTGTTTTTAAAGGATTTTAATTATTTTAGATTCCTACGTTTGAGTTATAGCTGATGTGATGCACATTGCCCTTGAGAAAATATTTTTTTTTATTGTTATATTACTCTTTATTAAAGACATGCATGATTTTACCTATATTTTTTTTATAAGCGGGGTAGTGGGTGTCAAAAAATGAGACACGATTTTCGATAACGTTTTGTGGCATCAGAAGAAGGTAAAAACTTCCGCAACTGTAACAAAAGAAAGAGAAAGAAGCTTGAACAAAGACAAAATTACTATAGCTGCAAAAGCAAAAACACTGAAGATTGAAGTCAAGCGTCTGCTGCCAGCAATCAAGCGTCCGAAACGTCGTATTCTGAGGTACACTATCCAAATGAAGCGATCTTGGTTTAGTTAGTAAGATAAGTTAAATACCCACAAGTTTTCTAAATAAGTTGAGATCTAAGTTAATCTCTATCCCAGGGAAATTCCGTCTTCAAGCTAGAGATGAGATACTGTTCGTGATAGTCAGAACATGAAAGCGCCTGCTGACAATTTCTGGAGCTTTATCTGTTTAAATGCATCGTTCTTGGTATCGTTGGAACACTCTGGGAAATATCTAAAACTCTCATGAAGTGGTTGAGGGGCGACATCAAACTCTATCTTTGTCAAATTGTATCTGTAAACAGGTGACGTGATGCTGTTCCGGACAGTCAAACCTTTGTAGCATATACTGGCCATATCTTGTGCTATAGTTGTTCGAATTTGATGAAACCGGCGGCTCACTAAACCTAATATCCATATATACAAGTGTCATGGAGACATCGAATTTTAATTTGGCCGTTAAAAGGGTCAAGTAAGCATAATACACAAACTTGTCAGAATGCTACGAGATAAACAGCCTTGTGAATGTGCCCAATGGATAACCAAACGACTTATCTCATTTAGGAAGCGTCCAGTGAAGCAAACCAAGCGTCAACTCAGAATACAGAACATTATGATGAATGGAGAAGTAATTTTGAATGAAATATTAAAATATTCAAAGTCCAACCTTGACCAGAAAATGAGATACGATTTTCGATAAAGTTCTGTGGCATTAGAAGAAGGTAAAAGCTTCAGCAACTCTAACAGAAGAAAGAGGAAAGAAGCCTGAACAAAGACAAAATTACTATAGCTGCAAAAGCAAAAACCCTGAAGATTAAAGCCAAGCGTCTGCTGCCGGCAATCAAGCGTCCGAAACATCGTATTCTGAGGTATACGCAACCAAATGAAGTGATCATGGTTTAGTTAGTAAGATAAGTTCAATACCCACAAGTTTGCAAAATAAGTCGATATCTTAGTTAATCTTTATCCCAGCAAAATTCGTTCTTCAAGCTATTGATATGATACTGTTCGTGATAGTCAGAACATGCAAGCGCTTGCTCACAGTTTCTGGAGCTTTATGTGTTTAAATGCATCGTTCTTGTTATCATTGGAATGCTCTAAGAAATATCTTTAACTCTCATGAAGAGGTCGAGAGGCGACATCGATCTGCATCTTTGTAAAATTGTATCCGTAAATGGGTGATGTGATGCTGTTCCCGACAGTCATACCTTTGTAGCATATATTGGCCATATCTTGTGCTATAGTTGTCCGAATTGGATGAAATTGGCGGTTCATTAAACCTAATATCCATATATACAAGTGTCCTGGAGACGTCGAATTCTAATTTGGCCGTTAAGAGGGTCAAGTAAGCATAATACACAAACCTGTCAGAATGCTATGAAATAAACAGCCTTGTGAATGTGCCCAGTGGATAACCAAGCGTTTTATCTCATTTAGGAAGCGTCCAGTGAAGCAAACCAAGCGTCAACTCAGAATACAGAACATTATGATGAATGGAGAAGTAATTTTGAATGAAATATTAAAATATTTAAAGTCCAAGCTTGACCAGAAAATGAGATACGATTTTCGATATAGTTCGGTGGCATGAGAAGAAAGTAAAAGCTTCAGCAACTCAAACTTAAGAAAGAGAAAAGAAGCCTGAACAAAGACAAAATTACTATAGCTTCAAAAGCAAAAACCCTGAAGATTGATGTTAAGCATCTGCTGCCGGCAATCAAGCATCCAAAACGTCGTATTCTGAGGTATACTCAACCAAATGAATTGATCATGGTTTAGTTAGTAAGATAACTGCAATACCCACAAGTTTGCAAAATAAGTCGAGATCTGAGTTAATCTCTATCCCAGCAAAATTCATTCTTCAAGCTGGAGATATGATACAGTTCGTGATAGTCAGAACATGCAAGTGCCTGCTCACAGTTTCTGGAGCTTTATGTTTTTAAATGCATCGTTCTTGGTATCGTTTGAACGCTTAGAGAAATATCTTTAACTCTCATGAAGAGGTCGAGAGGGGACATCGATCTCTATCTTTGTCAAATTGTATCAGTAAACGAGTGACGTGATGCTGTTCCTGACTGTCATACCTTTGTAGCATATATTGGCCATATCTTGTGCTATAGTTGTCCGAATTGGATGAAATTGGCGGCTCATTGAACCTATTATCCATATATACAAGTGTCATGGAGACGTCGAATTTTAATTTGGCCGTTAAGAGGGTCAAGTAAGAATAATACACCAACTTGTCAGAATGCTACGAGATAAACAGCCTTGTGAATGTGCCCAGTGGAAAACCAAGCGTTTTATCTCATTTAGGAAGCGTCTAGTGAAGCAAACCAAGCATCAACTCAGAATACAATACATTATGATGAATGGAGAAGTAATTTTGAATGAAATATTAAAATATTCAATCCAAGCTTGACCAGAAAATGAGGTACGATTTTCGATAAAGTTCTATGGCATCAGAAGAAGTTAGAAGCATCGGCAACTCTAACAGAAGAAAGAGAAAATAAGCCTGAACAATGACAAAATTGCTATAGCTGCAAAAGCAAAAACACTGAAGATTGAAGTCAAGCGTCTATTGGGGGCAATCAAGCGTCTGAAACGTCGTATTCTGAGGTAGACTCATCCAAATGAAGTGATCTTGGTTTAGTTAGTAAGAAAAGTTAAATACCCACAAGTTTGCTAAATAAGTAGAGATCTGAGTTAATCTCTACCCCAGTGAAATTCCGCCTTCAAGCTGGAGATGTGATACTGTTCGTGATAGTCAGAACATGCAAGCGCCTGCTGACAATTTCTGGAGCTTTATATGTTTAAATGCATCGTTCTTGGTATCGTTGGAACGCTCAGAGAAATATCTGCAACTCTCATGAAGTGGTCGAGAGGCGACATCGATCTGCATCTTTGTAAAATTGTATCCGTAAATGGGTGATGTGATGCTGTTCCCGACAGTCATACCTTTGTAGCATATACTGGCCATATCTTCTGCTACAGTTGTCCGAATTGGATGAAACCAGAGGCTCATTCAACTTAATATCCATATATATATAAGTGTCATGGAGACATCGAATTTTAATTTGGCCATTAAGAGGGTCAAGTAAGCATAATACACAAACTTGTCAAAATGCTACGAGATAAACAGACTTGTGAATGTGCCCAGTGGATAACCAAGTGTCTTATCTCATTTAGGAAGCGTCCAGTGAAGCAAACCAAGCGTAACTCAGAATACAGAACATTATGATGAATGGAGAAGTAATTTTGAATGAAATATTAAAATATTCAAAGTCCAAGCATGACCAGAAAATGAGATACGATTTTCGATAAAGTTCTGTGGCATTAGAAGAAGGTAAAAACTTCAGCAACTCTAATAGAAGAAAGAGAAAAGAAGCCTGAACAATGACAAAATTACTATAACTGCAAAAGCAAAAACCCTGAAGATTGAAGTCAAGCGTCGGCTTCCCGCAATCAAGCGCATTGGAACGCTCAGAGAAATATCATTAACTATCATGAAGAGGTCGAGAGGCGACATCGATCTCTATCTTTATCAAATTGTATCCGTAAACGGGTGACGTGATGCTGTTCCTGACTGTCATACCTTTGTAGCATATATTGGCCATATCTTCTGCTATAGTTGTCCGAATTGGATAAAATTGCCGGTTCATTAAACTTAATATCCATATATACAAGTGTCATGGGGTCGTCGAATTTTAATTTAGCCGTTAAGAGGGTCAAGTAAGCATAATACACAAACTTGTCAGAATGCTACGAGATAAACAGTCTTGTGAATGTGCGCAGTGGATAACAAAGTGTCTTAACTCATTTAGGAAGCATCCAGCGAAGCAAACCAAGCGTCAACTCAGAATACAGAACATTATGATGAATGGATAAGAAATTTTGAATGAAATATTAAAATATTCAAAGTCCAAGCTTGACCAGAAAATGCGGTACCATTTTCGATAAATTTCTGAAGCATCAGAAGAAGGTAAAAGCTTCAGCAACTCTAACAGAAGAAAGAGAAAAGAAGCCTGAAGGAAGACAAAATTACTATAGCTGCAAAAGCAAAAACACTGAAGATTGAAGTCAAGCGTCTGCTGCCGGCAATCAAGCGTCTGAAATGTCGTATTCTGAGGTTCACTCATCCAAATGAAATGATCTTGGTTTAGTTTGTAAGATAAGTTAAATACCCACAAGTTTGCTATATAAGTCGAGATCTGAGTTAATCTCTATCCCAGTGAATTTCCTTCTTCAAGCTAGAGATGTGATACTGTTCGTGATAGTCAGAACATGCAAGCGCCTGCTGACAATTTCTGGAGCTTTATGTGTTTAAATGCAGCGTTCTTGGTATCGTTGGAACGCTCAGAGAAATATCTGCAACTCTCATGAAGTGGTCGAGAGGCGACATCGATCTGTATCTTTGTCAAATTGTATCCGTAAATGGGTGATGTGATGCTGTTCCCCACAGTCATACCTTTGTAGCATATACTGGCCATATCTTGTGCTATAGTTGTCCGAATTGGATGAAACCGGCGGCTCATTAAACCTAATATCCATATATATAAGCGTCATGCAGACATCGAATTTCAATTTGGCCATTAAGAGGGTCAAGTAAGTAAAATACCCAAACTTGTCTGAATGCTACGACATAAATAACCTTGTGAATGTGCCCAGTGGATAACCACACATCTCATCTCATTTAGGAAGCGTCCAGTGAAGCAAACCAAGCGTCAACTCAGAATATAGAACATTATGATGAATGGCGAAGTAATTTTGAATGAAATATTAAAATATTCAAAGTCCAAGCTTGACCAGAAAATGCGGTACCATTTTCGATAAATTTCTGAAGCATCAGAAGAAGGTAAAAGCTTTAGCAACTCTAATAGAAGAAAGAGAAAAGAAGCCTGAACGAAGACAAAATTACTATTGTTGCAAAAGCAAAAACACAGAAGATTGAAGTCAAGCGTCTGCTGCCGGCAATCAAGCGTCCGAAACGTCGTATTCTGAGGTTCACTCATCCAAATGAAGTGATCTTGATTTAGTTATTAAGATAAGTTCAATACCCACAAGTTTGCTAAATAAGCCGAGATCTGAGTTAATCTCTATCCCAGTGAAATTTGTTCTTCAAGTTGGAGATGTGATACTATTCGTGATGGTCAGAACTTGCAAACGCTTGCTCACAATTTCTGGAGCTTTATGTGTTTAAATGCATCGTTCTTCGTATGATTGGAATGCTCAGAGAAATATCTTTAACTCTCATGAAGAGGTCGAGAGGCGACATCGATCTCTATCTTTGTCAAATTGTATCCATAAACAGGTGACGTGATGCTATTCTTGACTGTCGTACCTTTGTAGCATATACTGGCCACATCTTCTGCTATAGTTGTCCGAATTGGATAAAATTGGCGGTTCAATAAACCTAATATCCATATATACAAGTGTCATGGGGTCGTCGAATTTTAATTTGGCCGTTAAGAGGGTCAAGTAAGCATAATACACAAACTTGTCAGAATGCTACGAGATAAACAGTCTTGTGAATGTGCCCAGTGGATAACAAAGCGTCTTAACTCATTTAGGAAGCGTCCAGTGAAGCAAACCAAGCGTCAACTCAGAATACAGAACATTATGATGAATGGAGAAGTAATTTTAAATGAAATATTAAAATATTCAAAGTCCAAGCTTGAACAGAAAATGAGGTACGATTTTCGTTAAAGTTCTGTGGCATTAAAAGAAGGTAAAAGCTTCAGCAAATTTAATAGAAGAACGAGAAAAGAAGCCGGAACAAAGACAAAATTATTGTAGCTGCTAAAGCAAAAACAATGAAGATTGAAGTCAAGCATCCGCTGCCGGCAATCGTACGTCCGAAACGTCGTATTTTGAGGTACACTCAACCAAATGAAGTGATCTTGTTTTAGTTAGTAAGATAAGTTAAATACCCACAAATTTGCTATATAAGTCGAGATCTGAGTTAATATCTATCCCAGTGAAATTCCTTGTTCAAGCTGGAGATGTGATACTATTCGTGATAGCCAGAACATGCAAGCGCCTGCTGACAATTTCCGGTGCTTTATGTGTTTAAATGCATTGTTCTTGGTATCGTTGGAACGCTCAGAGAAATATTTGCAACTGTCATGAAGTGGTCGAGAGGCGACATCGATCTGTATCTTTGTCAAATTGTATCTGTAAATGGGTGACGTGATGCTGTTCCTGACCGTCATACCTTTGTAGCATATACTGGCCATATCTTGTGATATAGTAGTCCGAATTGGATGAAACTGGCGGTTCATTAAACCTCATATCCATTTATATAAGTGTCATGGAGACATTGAATTTTAATTTGGCCGTTAAGAGGGTCAAGTAAGCATAATACACAAACTTGTCAGAAAGCTACGAGATAAACAGCCTTGTGAATTTGCCCAGTGGATAACCAAGCGTCTTATCTCATTTAGGAAGCTTCCAGTGAAGCAAACCGAGCATCAACTCAGAATACAGAACATTATGATGAATGGAGAAGTAATTTTGAATGAAATATTACAATATTCAAAGTCCAAGCTTGACCAGAAAATGAGGTACGATTTTCGATAAAGTTGTGTGGCATTGGAAGTAGGTAAAAGCTTCAGCAAATTTAATTGAAGAAAGAGAAAAGAAGCCTGAACAATGACAAAATTATTATTGCTGCTAAAGCAAAAACCCTGAAGATTGAAGTAAAGCGTCTGCTGCCGGCAATCAAGCGTCCGAAACGTCGTATTCTGAGGTATACTCATCCAAATGAAGTGATCTTGGTTTAGTTAGTAAGATAAGTTCAATACCCACAAGTATGCTAAATATGTCGAGATCTGAGTCAATCTCTATCCCAGTGAAATTCCTTCCTTAAGCTCGAGATGTGATGCTGTTCGTGATAGCCAGAACATGCAAGCGCATGCTGACAATTTCTGGAGCTTTATGTGTTTAAATGCATCGTTCTTGGTATCGTTGGAACGCTCAGAGAAATATCTGCAACTCTCATGAGATGGTCGAGAGGCGACATCGATCTGTATCTTTGTCAAATTGCAACCGTAATTGGGTGATGCGATGCTGTTCCTGACAGTCATACCTTTGTAGCATATACTGGCCATATCTTCTGCTACAGTTGTCCGAATTGGATGAAACCAGAGGCTCATTCAACTTAATATCCATATATATATATAAGTGTCATGGAGACATCGAATTTTAATTTGGCCATTAAGAGGGTCAAGTAAGCATAATACACAAACTTGTCAAAATGCTACGAGATAAACAGACTTGTGAATGTGCCCAGTGGATAACCAAGTGTCTTATCTCATTTAGGAAGCGTCCAGTGAAGCAAACCAAGCGTAACTCAGAATACAGAACATTATGATGAATGGAGAAGTAATTTTGAATGAAATATTAAAATATTCAAAGTCCAAGCATGACCAGAAAATGAGATACGATTTTCGATAAAGTTCTGTGGCATTAGAAGAAGGTAAAAACTTCAGCAACTCTAATAGAAGAAAGAGAAAAGAAGCCTGAACAATGGCAAAATTACTATAACTGCAAAAGCAAAAACCCTGAAGATTGAAGTCAAGCGTCGGCTTCCCGCAATCAAGCGCATTGGAACGCTCAGAGAAATATCATTAACTATCATGAAGAGGTCGAGAGGCGACATCGATCTCTATCTTTATCAAATTGTATCCGTAAACGGGTGACGTGATGCTGTTCCTGACTGTCGTACCTTTGTAGCATATATTGGCCATATCTTCTGGTATAGTTGTCCGAATTGGATAAAATTGCCGGTTCATTAAACTTAATATCCATATATACAAGTGTCATGGGGTCGTCGAATTTTAATTTAGCCGTTAAGAGGGTCAAGTAAGAATAATACACAAACTTGTGAGAATGCTACGAGATAAAAAGTCTTGTGAATGTGCGCAGTGGATAACAAAGTGTCTTAACTCATTTAGGAAGCATCCAGCGAAGCAAACCAAGCGTCAACTCAGAATACAGAACATTATGATGAATGGATAAGAAATTTTGAATGAAATATTAAAATATTCAAAGTCCAAGCTTGACCAGAAAATGCGGTACCATTTTCGATAAATTTCTGAAGCATCAGAAGAAGGTAAAAGCGTCAGCAACTCTAACAGAAGAAAGAGAAAAGAAGCCTGAAGGAAGACAAAATTACTATAGCTGCAAAAGCAAAAACACTGAAGATTGAAGTCAAGCGTCTGCTGCCGGCAATCAAGCGTCTGAAATGTCGTATTCTGAGGTTCACTCATCCAAATGAAGTGATCTTGGTTTAGTTAGTAAGATAAGTTAAATACCCACAAGTTTGTTATATAAGTCGAGATCTGAGTTAATCTCTATCCCAGTGAATTTCCTTCTTCAAGCTAGAGATGTGATACTGTTCGTGATAGTCAGAACATGCAAGCGCCTGCTGACAATTTCTGGAGCTTTATGTGTTTAAATGCAGCATTCTTGGTATCGTTGGAACGCTCAGAGAAATATCTGCAACTCTCATGAAGTGGTCGAGAGGCGACATCGATCTGTATCTTTGTCAAATTGTATCCGAAATGGGTGATGTGATGCTGTTCCCGACAGTCATACCTTTGTAGCATATACTGGCCATATCTTGTGCTATAGTTGTCCGAATTGGATGAAACCGGCGGCTCATTAAACCTAATATCCATATATATAAGCGTCATGCAGACATCGAATTTCAATTTGGCCATTAAGAGGGTCAAGTAAGTAAAATACCCAAACTTGTCTGAATGCTACGACATAAACAACCTTGTGAATGTGCCCAGTGGATAACCACACATCTCATCTCATTTAGGAAGCGTCCAGTTAAGCAAACCAAGCGTCAACTCAGAATACAGAACATTATGATGAATGGAGAAGTAATTTTGAATGAAATATTAAAATATTCAAAGTCCAAGCTTGACCAGAAAATGCGGTACCATTTTCGATAAATTTCTGAAGCATCAGAAGAAGGTAAAAGCTTTAGCAACTCTAACAGAAGAAAGAGAAAAGAAGCCTGAACGGAGACAAAATTACTATTGTTGCAAAAGCAAAAACACAGAAGATTGAAGTCAAGCGTCTGCTGCCGGCAATCAAGCGTTCGAAACGTCGTATTCTGAGGTTCACTCATCCAAATGAAGTGATCTTGATTTAGTTATTAAGATAAGTTCAATACCCACAAGTTTGCTAAATAAGCCGAGATCTGAGTTAATCTCTATCCCAGTGAAATTCGTTCTTCAAGTTGGAGATGTGATACTATTCGTGATGGTCAGAACTTGCAAACGCCTGCTCACAATTTCTGGAGCTTTATGTGTTTAAATGCATCGTTCTTCGTATCATTGGAATGCTCCGAGAAATATCTTTAACTCTCATGAAGAGGTCGAGAGGCGACATCGATCTCTATCTTTGTCAAATTGTATCCATAAACAGGTGACGTGATGCTATTCTTGACTGTCGTACCTTTGTAGCATATACTGGCCATATCTTCTGCTATAGTTGTCCGAATTGGATAAAATTGGCGGTTCATTAAACCTAATATCCATATATACAAGTGTCATGGGGTCGTCGAATTTTAATTTGGCCGTTAAGAGGGTCAAGTAAGCATAATACACACACTTGTCAGAATGCTACGAGATAAACAGTCTTGTGAATGTGCCCAGTGGATAACAAAGCGTCTTAACTCATTTAGGAAGCGTCCAGTGAAGCAAACCAAGCGTCAACTCAGAATACAGAACATTATGATGAATGGAGAAGTAATTTTGAATGAAATATTAAAATATTCAAAGTCCAAGCTTGAACAGAAAATGAGGTACGATTTTCGTTAAAGTTCTGTGGCATTAAAAGAAGGTAAAAGCTTCAGCAAATTTAATAGAAGAACGAGAAAAGAAGCCGGAACAAAGACAAAATTATTGTAGCTGCTAAAGCAAAAACAATGAAGATTGAAGTCAAGCATCCGCTGCCGGCAATCATACGTCCGAAACGTCGTATTTTGAGGTACACTCAACCAAATGAAGTGATCTTGGTTTAGTTAGTAAGATAAGTTAAATACCCACAAATTTGCTATATAAGTCGAGATCTGAGTTAATATCTATCCCAGTGAAATTCCTTGTTCAAGCTGGAGATGTGATACTATTCGTGATAGCCAGAACATGCAAGCGCCTGCTGACAATTTCCGGTGCTTTATGTGTTTAAATGCATCGTTCTTGGTATCGTTGGAACGCTCAGAGAAATATTTGCAACTGTCATGAAGTGGTCGAGAGGCGACATCGATCTGTATCTTTGTCAAATTGTATCTGTAAATGGGTGACGTGATGCTGTTCCTGACCGTCATACCTTTGTAGCATATACTGGCCATATCTTGTGATATAGTAGTCCGAATTGGATGAAACTGGCGGTTCATTAAACCTCATATCCATTTATATAAGTGTCATGGAGACATTGAATTTTAATTTGGCCGTTAAGAGGGTCAAGTAAGCATAATACACAAACTTGTCAGAATGCTACGAGATAAACAGCCTTGTGAATTTGCCCAGTGGATAACCAAGCGTCTTATCTCATTTAGGAAGCTTCCAGTGAAGCAAACCGAGCATCAACTCAGAATACAGAACATTATGATGAATGGAGAAGTAATTTTGAATGAAATATTACAATATTCAAAGTCCAAGCTTGACCAGAAAATGAGGTACGATTTTCGATAAAGTTGTGTGGCATTAGAAGTAGGTAAAAGCTCCGGCAACTCTAAAAGAAGAAAGAGAAAAGAAGCCTGAACAAAGACAAAATTACTATAGCTGCAAGAGCAAAAACGTTGAAGATTGAAGTCAAGCGTCTACTGCCGGCAATCAAGCGTCTGAAACGTCGTATTCTGAGGTTTACTCATCCCAATAAAGTGATCTTGGTTTAGTTAGTAAGATAAGCTCAATACCCACAGGTTTTCTAAATAAGTCGAGATCTGAGTTAATCTTTATCCCAGTGAAATTCCTTCTTCATGCTGGAGATGTAATACTATTCGTGATAGTCAGAACATACAAGCGCCTGCTCACAATTTCTGGAGCTTTATGTTTTTAAATGCATCGTTCTTGGTATCGTTGGAACGCTCGGAGAAATATCTGCAACTCTCATGAAGAGGTCGAGAGGCGACATCGATCTCTATCTTTGTCAAATTGTATCTGTAAACGGGTGACGTGATGCTGTTCCGGACAGTCATACCTTTGTAGCATATACTGGGAATATCTTATGCTATAGATATCCGAATTGGATAAAATTGCCGGTTCATTAAACTTAATATCCATATATACAAGTGTCATGGGGTCGTCGAATTTTAATTTAGCCGTTAAGAGGGTCAAGTAAGCATAATACACAAACTTGTCAGAATGCTACGAGATAAACAGTCTTGTGAATGTGCGCAGTGGATAACAAAGTGTCTTAACTCATTTAGGAAGCATCCAGCGAAGCAAACCAAGCGTCAACTCAGAATACAGAACATTATGATGAATGGATAAGAAATTTTGAATGAAATATTAAAATATTCAAAGTCCAAGCTTGACCAGAAAATGCGGTACCATTTTCGATAAATTTCTGAAGCATCAGAAGAAGGTAAAAGCTTCAGCAACTCTAACAGAAGAAAGAGAAAAGAAGCCTGAACGAAGACAAAATTACTATAGCTGCAAAAGCAAAAACACTGAAGATTGAAGTCAAGCGTCTGCTGCCGGCAATCAAGCGTCTGAAATGTCGTATTCTGAGGTTCACTCATCCAAATGAAGTGATCTTGGTTTAGTTAGTAAGATAAGTTAAATACCCACAAGTTTGCTATATAAGTCGAGATCTGAGTTAATCTCTATCCCAGTGAATTTCCTTCTTCAAGCTAGAGATGTGATACTGTTCGCGATAGTCAGAACATGCAAGCGCCTGCTGACAATTTCTGGAGCTTTATGTGTTTAAATGCAGCGTTCTTGGTATCGTTGGAACGCTCAGAGAAATATCTGCAACTCTCATGAAGTGGTCGAGAGGCGACATCGATCTGTATCTTTGTCAAATTGTATCCGTAAATGGGTGATGTGATGCTGTTCCCGACAGTCATACCTTTGTAGCATATACTGGCCATATCTTGTGCTATAGTTGTCCGAATTGGATGAAACCGGCGGCTCATTAAACCTAATATCCATATATATAAGCGTCATGCAGACATCGAATTTCAATTTGGCCATTAAGAGGGTCAAGTAAGTAAAATGCCCAAACTTGTCTGAGTGCTACGACATAAACAACCTTGTGAATGTGCCCAGTGGATAACCACACATCTCATCTTCATTTAGGAAGCGTCCAGTGAAGCAAACCAAGCATCAACTCAGAATACAGAACATTATGATGAATGGAGAAGTAATTTTGAATGAAATATTAAAATATTCAAAGTCCAAGCTTGACCAGAAAATGCGGTACCATTTTCGATAAATTTCTGAAGCATCAGAAGAAGGTAAAAGCTTTAGCAACTCTAACAGAAGAAAGGGAAAAGAAGCCTGAACGAAGACAAAATTACTATTGTTGCAAAAGCAAAAACACTGAAGATTGAAGTCAAGTGTCTGCTGCCAGCAATCAAGCGTCCGAAACGTCGTATTCTGAGGTTCACTCATCCAAATGAAGTGATCTTGATTTAGTTATTAAGATAAGTTCAATACCCACAAGTTTGCTAAATAAGCCGAGATCTGAGTTAATCTCTATCCCAGTGAAATTCGTTCTTCAAGTTGGTGATGTGATACTATTCGTGATGGTCAGAACTTACAAACGCCTGCTCACAATTTCTGGAGCTTTATGTGTTTAAATGCATCGTTCTTCGTATGATTGGAATGCTCAGAGAAATATCTTTAACTCTCATGAAGAGGTCGAGAGGCGACATCGATCTCTATCTTTGTCAAATTGTATCCATAAACAGGTGACGTGATGCTATTCTTGACTGTCGTACCTTTGTAGCATATACTGGCCATATCTTCTGCTATAGTTGTCCGAATTGGATAAAATTGGCGGTTCATTAAACCTAATATCCATATATACAAGTGTCATGGGGTCGTCGAATTTTAATTTGGCCGTTAAGAGTGTCAAGTAAGCATAATACACACACTTGTCAGAATGCTACGAGATAAACAGTCTTGTGAATGTGCCCAGTGGATAACAAAGCGTCTTAACTCATTTAGGAAGCGTCCAGTGAAGCAAACCAAGCGTCAACTTAGAATACAGAACATTATGATGAATGGAGAAGTAATTTTGAATGAAATATTAAAATATTCAAAGTCCAAGCTTGAACAGAAAATGAGGTACGATTTTTGTTAAAGTTCTGTGGCATTAAAAGAAGGTAAAAGCTTCAGCAAATTTAATAGAAGAACGAGAAAAGAAGCCGGAACAAAGACAAAATTATTGTAGCTGCTAAAGCAAAAACAATGAAGATTGAAGTCAAGCATCCGCTGGCGGCAATCATACGTCCGAAACGTCGTATTTTGAGGTACACTCAACCAAATGAAGTGATCTTGGTTTAGTTAGTAAGATAAGTTAAATACCCACAAATTTGCTATATAAGTCGAGATCTGAGTTAATATCTATCCCAGTGAAATTCCTTGTTCAAGCTGGAGATGTGATACTATTCGTGATAGCCAGAACATGCAAGCGCCTGCTGACAATTTCCGGTGCTTTATGTGTTTAAATGCATCGTTCTTGGTATCGTTGGAACGCTCAGAGAAATATTTGCAACTGTCATGAAGTGGTCGAGAGGCGACATCGATCTGTATCTTTGTCAAATTGTATCTGTAAATGGGTGACGTGATGCTGTTCCTGACCGTCATACCTTTGTAGCATATACTGGCCATATCTTGTGATATAGTAGTCCGAATTGGATGAAACTGGCGGTTCATTAAACCTCATATCCATTTATATAAGTGTCATGGAGACATTGAATTTTAATTTGGCCGTTAAGAGGGTCAAGTAAGCATAATACACAAACTTGTCAGAATGCTACGAGATAAACAGCCTTGTGAATTTGCCCAGTGGATAACCAAGCGTCTTATCTCATTTAGGAAGCTTCCAGTGAAGCAAACCGAGCATCAACTCAGAATACAGAACATTATGATGAATGGAGAAGTAATTTTGAATGAAATATTACAATATTCAAAGTCCAAGCTTGACCAGAAAATGAGGTACGATTTTCGATAAAGTTGTGTGGCATTAGAAGTAGGTAAAAGCTCCGGCAACTCTAAAAGAAGAAAGAGAAAAGAAGCCTGAACAAAGACAAAATTACTATAGCTGCAAGAGCAAAAACGTTGAAGATTGAAGTCAAGCGTCTGCTGCCGGCAATCAAGCGTCTGAAACGTCGTATTCTGAGGTTTACTCATCCCAATAAAGTGATCTTGGTTTAGTTAGTAAGATAAGCTCAATACCCACAGGTTTTCTAAATAAGTCGAGATCTGAGTTAATCTTTATCCCAGTGAAATTCCTTCTTCATGCTGGAGATGTAATACTATTCGTGATAGTCAGAACATACAAGCGCCTGCTCACAATTTCTGGAGCTTTATGTTTTTAAATGCATCGTTCTTGGTATCGTTGGAACGCTCGGAGAAATATCTGCAACTCTCATGAAGAGGTCGAGAGGCGACATCGATCTCTATCTTTGTCAAATTGTATCTGTAAACGGGTGACGTGATGCTGTTCCGGACAGTCATACCTTTGTAGCATATACTGGGAATATCTTATGCTATAGATATCCGAATTGGATAAAATTGCCGGTTCATTAAACTTAATATCCATATATACAAGTGTCATGGGGTCGTCGAATTTTAATTTAGCCGTTAAGAGGGTCAAGTAAGCATAATACACAAACTTGTCAGAATGCTACGAGATAAACAGTCTTGTGAATGTGCGCAGTGGATAACAAAGTGTCTTAACTCATTTAGGAAGCATCCAGCGAAGCAAACCAAGCGTCAACTCAGAATACAGAACATTATGATGAATGGATAAGAAATTTTGAATGAAATATTAAAATATTCAAAGTCCAAGCTTGACCAGAAAATGCGGTACCATTTTCGATAAATTTCTGAAGCATCAGAAGAAGGTAAAAGCTTCAGCAACTCTAACAGAAGAAAGAGAAAAGAAGCCTGAACGAAGACAAAATTACTATAGCTGCAAAAGCAAAAACACTGAAGATTGAAGTCAAGCGTCTGCTGCCGGCAATCAAGCGTCTGAAATGTCGTATTCTGAGGTTCACTCATCCAAATGAAGTGATCTTGGTTTAGTTAGTAAGATAAGTTAAATACCCACAAGTTTGCTATATAAGTCGAGATCTGAGTTAATCTCTATCCCAGTGAATTTCCTTCTTCAAGCTAGAGATGTGATACTGTTCGCGATAGTCAGAACATGCAAGCGCCTGCTGACAATTTCTGGAGCTTTATGTGTTTAAATGCAGCGTTCTTGGTATCGTTGGAACGCTCAGAGAAATATCTGCAACTCTCATGAAGTGGTCGAGAGGCGACATCGATCTGTATCTTTGTCAAATTGTATCCGTAAATGGGTGATGTGATGCTGTTCCCGACAGTCATACCTTTGTAGCATATACTGGCCATATCTTGTGCTATAGTTGTCCGAATTGGATGAAACCGGCGGCTCATTAAACCTAATATCCATATATATAAGCGTCATGCAGACATCGAATTTCAATTTGGCCATTAAGAGGGTCAAGTAAGTAAAATGCCCAAACTTGTCTGAGTGCTACGACATAAACAACCTTGTGAATGTGCCCAGTGGATAACCACACATCTCATCTTCATTTAGGAAGCGTCCAGTGAAGCAAACCAAGCATCAACTCAGAATACAGAACATTATGATGAATGGAGAAGTAATTTTGAATGAAATATTAAAATATTCAAAGTCCAAGCTTGACCAGAAAATGCGGTACCATTTTCGATAAATTTCTGAAGCATCAGAAGAAGGTAAAAGCTTTAGCAACTCTAACAGAAGAAAGGGAAAAGAAGCCTGAACGAAGACAAAATTACTATTGTTGCAAAAGCAAAAACACTGAAGATTGAAGTCAAGTGTCTGCTGCCAGCAATCAAGCGTCCGAAACGTCGTATTCTGAGGTTCACTCATCCAAATGAAGTGATCTTGATTTAGTTATTAAGATAAGTTCAATACCCACAAGTTTGCTAAATAAGCCGAGATCTGAGTTAATCTCTATCCCAGTGAAATTCGTTCTTCAAGTTGGTGATGTGATACTATTCGTGATGGTCAGAACTTACAAACGCCTGCTCACAATTTCTGGAGCTTTATGTGTTTAAATGCATCGTTCTTCGTATGATTGGAATGCTCAGAGAAATATCTTTAACTCTCATGAAGAGGTCGAGAGGCGACATCGATCTCTATCTTTGTCAAATTGTATCCATAAACAGGTGACGTGATGCTATTCTTGACTGTCGTACCTTTGTAGCATATACTGGCCATATCTTCTGCTATAGTTGTCCGAATTGGATAAAATTGGCGGTTCATTAAACCTAATATCCATATATACAAGTGTCATGGGGTCGTCGAATTTTAATTTGGCCGTTAAGAGTGTCAAGTAAGCATAATACACACACTTGTCAGAATGCTACGAGATAAACAGTCTTGTGAATGTGCCCAGTGGATAACAAAGCGTCTTAACTCATTTAGGAAGCGTCCAGTGAAGCAAACCAAGCGTCAACTTAGAATACAGAACATTATGATGAATGGAGAAGTAATTTTGAATGAAATATTAAAATATTCAAAGTCCAAGCTTGAACAGAAAATGAGGTACGATTTTTGTTAAAGTTCTGTGGCATTAAAAGAAGGTAAAAGCTTCAGCAAATTTAATAGAAGAACGAGAAAAGAAGCCGGAACAAAGACAAAATTATTGTAGCTGCTAAAGCAAAAACAATGAAGATTGAAGTCAAGCATCCGCTGGCGGCAATCATACGTCCGAAACGTCGTATTTTGAGGTACACTCAACCAAATGAAGTGATCTTGGTTTAGTTAGTAAGATAAGTTAAATACCCACAAATTTGCTATATAAGTCGAGATCTGAGTTAATATCTATCCCAGTGAAATTCCTTGTTCAAGCTGGAGATGTGATACTATTCGTGATAGCCAGAACATGCAAGCGCCTGCTGACAATTTCCGGTGCTTTATGTGTTTAAATGCATCGTTCTTGGTATCGTTGGAACGCTCAGAGAAATATTTGCAACTGTCATGAAGTGGTCGAGAGGCGACATCGATCTGTATCTTTGTCAAATTGTATCTGTAAATGGGTGACGTGATGCTGTTCCTGACCGTCATACCTTTGTAGCATATACTGGCCATATCTTGTGATATAGTAGTCCGAATTGGATGAAACTGGCGGTTCATTAAACCTCATATCCATTTATATAAGCGTCATGGAGACATTGAATTTTAATTTGGCCGTTAAGAGGGTCAAGTAAGCATAATACACAAACTTGTCAGAATGCTACGAGATAAACAGCCTTGTGAATTTGCCCAGTGGATAACCAAGCGTCTTATCTCATTTAGGAAGCTTCCAGTGAAGCAAACCGAGCATCAACTCAGAATACAGAACATTATGATGAATGGAGAAGTAATTTTGAATGAAATATTACAATATTCAAAGTCCAAGCTTGACCAGAAAATGAGGTACGATTTTCGATAAAGTTGTGTGGCATTAGAAGTAGGTAAAAGCTCCGGCAACTCTAAAAGAAGAAAGAGAAAAGAAGCCTGAACAAAGACAAAATTACTATAGCTGCAAGAGCAAAAACGTTGAAGATTGAAGTCAAGCGTCTGCTGCCGGCAATCAAGCGTCTGAAACGTCGTATTCTGAGGTTTACTCATCCCAATAAAGTGATCTTGGTTTAGTTAGTAAGATAAGCTCAATACCCACAGGTTTTCTAAATAAGTCGAGATCTGAGTTAATCTTTATCCCAGTGAAATTCCTTCTTCATGCTGGAGATGTAATACTATTCGTGATAGTCAGAACATACAAGCGCCTGCTCACAATTTCTGGAGCTTTATGTTTTTAAATGCATCGTTCTTGGTATCGTTGGAACGCTCGGAGAAATATCTGCAACTCTCATGAAGAGGTCGAGAGGCGACATCGATCTCTATCTTTGTCAAATTGTATCTGTAAACGGGTGACGTGATGCTGTTCCGGACAGTCATACCTTTGTAGCATATACTGGGAATATCTTATGCTATAGATATCCGAATTGGATAAAATTGCCGGTTCATTAAACTTAATATCCGTATATACAAGTGTCATGGGGTCGTCGAATTTTAATTTAGCCGTTAAGAGGGTCAAGTAAGCATAATACACAAACTTGTCAGAATGCTACGAGATAAACAGTCTTGTGAATGTGCGCAGTGGATAACAAAGTGTCTTAACTCATTTAGGAAGCATCCAGCGAAGCAAACCAAGCGTCAACTCAGAATACAGAACATTATGATGAATGGATAAGAAATTTTGAATGAAATATTAAAATATTCAAAGTCCAAGCTTGACCAGAAAATGCGGTACCATTTTCGATAAATTTCTGAAGCATCAGAAGAAGGTAAAAGCTTCAGCAACTCTAACAGAAGAAAGAGAAAAGAAGCCTGAACGAAGACAAAATTACTATAGCTGCAAAAGCAAAAACACTGAAGATTGAAGTCAAGCGTCTGCTGCCGGCAATCAAGCGTCTGAAATGTCGTATTCTGAGGTTCACTCATCCAAATGAAGTGATCTTGGTTTAGTTAGTAAGATAAGTTAAATACCCACAAGTTTGCTATATAAGTCGAGATCTGAGTTAATCTCTATCCCAGTGAATTTCCTTCTTCAAGCTAGAGATGTGATACTGTTCACGATAGTCAGAACATGCAAGCGCCTGCTGACAATTTCTGGAGCATTATGTGTTTAAATGCAGCGTTCTTGGTATCGTTGGAACGCTCAGAGAAATATCTGCAACTCTCATGAAGTGGTCGAGAGGCGACATCGATCTGTATCTTTGTCAAATTGCATCCGTAAATGGGTGATGTGATGCTGTTCCCGACAGTCATACCTTTGTAGCATATACTGGCCATATCTTGTGCTATAGTTGTCCGAATTGGATGAAACCGGCGGCTCATTAAACCTAATATCCATATATATAAGCGTCATGCAGACATCGAATTTCAATTTGGCCATTAAGAGGGTCAAGTAATTTAAATACCCAAACTTGTGTGAATGCTACGACATAAACAACCTTGTGAATGTGCCCAGTGGATAACCACACATCTCATCTCATTTAGGAAGCGTCCAGTGAAGCAAACCAAGCGTCAACTCAGAATACAGAACATTATGATGAATGGAGAAGTAATTTTGAATGAAATATTAAAATATTCAAAGTCCAAGCTTGACCAGAAAATGCGGTACCATTTTCGATAAATTTCTGAAGCATCAGAAGAAGGTAAAAGCTTTAGCAACTCTAACAGAAGAAAGAGAAAAGAAGCCTGAACGAAGACAAAATTACTATTGTTGCAAAAGCAAAAACACAGAAGATTGAAGTCAAGCGTCTGCTGCCGGCAATCAAGCGTCCGAAACGTCGTATTCTGAGGTTCACTCATCCAAATGAAGTGATCTTGGTTTAGTTAGTAAGATAAGCTCAATACCCACAGGTTTTCTAAATAAGTCGAGATCTGAGTTAATCTTTATCCCAGTGAAATTCCTTCTTCATGCTGGAGATGTAATACTATTCGTGATAGTCAGAACATACATGCGCCTTCTCACAATTTCTGGAGCTTTATGTTTTTAAATGCATCGTTCTTGGTATCGTTGGAACGCTCGGAGAAATATCTGCAACTCTCATGAAGAGGTCGAGAGGCGACATCGATCTCTATCTTTGTCAAATTGTATCTGTAAACGGGTGACGTGATGCTGTTCCGGACAGTCATACCTTTGTAGCATATACTGGGAATATCTTATGCTATAGATATCCGAATTGGATAAAATTGCCGGTTCATTAAACTTAATATCCATATATACAAGTGTCATGGGGTCGTCGAATTTTAATTTAACCGTTAAGAGGGTCAAGTAAGCATAATACACAAACTTGTCAGAATGCTACGAGATAAACAGTCTAGTGAATGTGCGCAGTGGATAACAAAGTGTCTTAACTCATTTAGGAAGCATCCAGCGAAGCAAACCAAGCGGCAACTCAGAATACAGAACATTATGATGAATGGATAAGAAATTTTGAATGAAATATTAAAATATTCAAAGTCCAAGCTTGACCAGAAAATGCGGTACCATTTTCGATAAATTTCTGAAGCATCAGAAGAAGGAAAAGCTTCAGCAACTCTAACAGAAGAAAGAGAAAAGAAGCCTGAACGAAGACAAAATTACTATAGCTGCAAAAGCAAAAACACTGAAGATTGAAGTCGAGCGTCTGCTGCCGGCAATCAAGCGTCTTAACTCATTTAGGAAGCGTCCAGTGAAGCAAACCAAGCGTCAACTCAGAATACAGAACATTATGATGAATGGAGAAGTAATTTTGAATGAAATATTAAAATATTCAAAGTCCAAGCTTGAACAGAAAATGAGGTACGATTTTCGTTAAAGTTCTGTGGCATTAAAAGAAGGTAAAAGCTTCGGCAAATTTAATAGAAGAACGAGAAAAGAAGCCGGAACAAAGACAAAATTATTGTAGCTGCTAAAGCAAAAACAATGAAGATTGAAGTCAAGCATCCGCTGCCGGCAATCATACGTCCGAAACGTCGTATTTTGAGGTACACTCAACCAAATGAAGTGATCTTGGTTTAGTTAGTAAGATAAGTTAAATACCCACAAATTTGCTATATAAGTCGAGATCTGAGTTAATATCTATCCCAGTGAAATTCCTTGTTCAAGCTGGAGATGTGATACTATTCGTGATAGCCAGAACATGCAAGCGCCTGCTGACAATTTCCGGTGCTTTATGTGTTTAAATGCATCGTTCTTGGTATCGTTGGAACGCTCAGAGAAATATTTGCAACTGTCATGAAGTGGTCGAGAGGCGACATCGATCTGTATCTTTGTCAAATTGTATCTGTAAATGGGTGACGTGATGCTGTTCCTGACCATCATACCTTTGTAGCATATACTGGCCATATCTTGTGATATAGTAGTCCGAATTGGATGAAACTGGCGGTTCATTAAACCTCATATCCATTTATATAAGTGTCATGGAGACATTGAATTTTAATTTGGCCGTTAAGAGGGTCAAGTAAGCATAATACACAAACTTGTCAGAATGCTACGAGATAAACAGCCTTGTGAATTTGCCCAGTGGATAACCAAGCGTCTTATCTCATTTAGGAAGCTTCCAGTGAAGCAAACCGAGCATCAACTCAGAATACAGAACATTATGATGAATGGAGAAGTAATTTTGAATGAAATATTACAATATTCAAAGTCCAAGCTTGACCAGAAAATGAGGTACGATTTTCGATAAAGTTGTGTGGCATTAGAAGTAGGTAAAAGCTCCGGCAACTCTAAAAGAAGAAAGAGAAAAGAAGCCTGAACAAAGACAAAATTACTATAGCTGCAAGAGCAAAAATGTTGAAGATTGAAGTCAAGCGTCTGCTGCCGGCAATCAAGCGTCTGAAACGTCGTATTCTGAGGTTTACTCATCCCAATAAAGTGATCTTGGTTTAGTTAGTAAGATAAGCACAATACCCACAGGTTTTCTAAATAAGTCGAGATCTGAGTTAATCTTTATCCCAGTGAAATTCCTTCTTCAAGCTGGAGATGTAATACTATTCGTGATAGTCAGAACATACAAGCGCCTGCTCACAATTTCTGGAGCTTTATGTTTTTAAATGCATCGTTCTTGGTATCGTTGGAACGCTCGGAGAAATATCTGCAACTCTCATGAAGAGGTCGAGAGGCGACATCGATCTCTATCTTTGTCAAATTGTATCTGTAAACGGGTGACGTGATGCTGTTCCGGACAGTCATACCTTTGTAGCATATACTGGCAATATCTTATGCTATAGATATCCGAATTGGATGAAATTGGCGGCTCATTAAACCTAATATCCATATATATACAAGTGTCATGGAGACGTTGAATTTTAATTTGGCCGTTAAGAGGGTCAAGTAAGCATAATGCACCAACTTGTCAGAATGCTACGAGATAAACAGCCTTATGAATGTGCCCAGTGGATACCCAAGCGTCTTATCTCATTTAGGAAGCGTCCAGTGAAACAAACCAAGCGTCTACTCAGAATACAGAGCATTATGATCAGAAATTGCGGTACGATTTTCGATAAAGTTCTGAAGCATCAGAAGAAGGTAAAAGCTTCGTCAACTCTAACAGAAGAAAGAGAAAAGAAGCCTGAATAAAGACAAAATTACTATAGCTGCAAAAGCAAAAACACTGAAGATTGAAGTCAAGCGTCTGTTACCGGCAATCAAGCGTCCGAAACGTCGTATTCTGAGGTACACTCATCCAAATGAAGTGATCTTGGTTTTGTTAGTAAGATAAGTTAAATACCCACATGGTTGCTATATAAGTCGAGATCTGAGTTAATCTCTATCGCAGTGAAATTCCTTCTTCAAGCTGCAGATGTGATACTATTCGTGATTGTCAGAACATGCAAGCGCCTGCTGACAATTTCTGGAGCTTTATGTGTTTAAATGCATCGTTCTTGGTATCGATGGAACGCTCAAAGAAATATCTGCAACTCTCATGAAGTGGTCGAGAGGCGACATCGATCCGTATCTTTGTCACATTGTATCCGTAAATGGGTGACGTGATGCTGTTCCTGACCGTCATACCTTTGTATCATATATTGGCCATATCTTATGCTATAGTTATCCGAATTGGATGAAACCGGCGGCCCATTAAAGCTAATATCCATATATATAAGTGTCATGCAGACATCGAATTTTAATTTGGCCGTTAAGAGGGTCAAGTAAGCATAATACACAAACTTGTCAAAATGCTACGAGATAAACAGCCGTGTGAATGTGCCCAGTGGATAACCAAACGTCTTATCTCATTTAGGAAGCGTCCAGTGAAGCAAACGAAGCGTCAACTTAGAATACAAAACATTATGATGAATGGAGAAGTAATTTTGAGTGAAATATTAAAATATTCAAAGTCCAAGCTTGATCTGAAATTGAGGTACGGTTTTCGATAATGTTCTGAAGCATCAAAAGATGGTAAAAGCTTCAGCAACTCTAATAGAAAAAAGAGAAAAGAAAGCTGCACAAAGACAAAATTACTATAGCTGCAAAAGGAAAAACAATGAAGATTGAAGTCAAGCGTCTGCTGCCGGCAATTAAGCGTCCGAAATGTCGTATTCTGAGGTACAGTCATCCAAATAAAGTGATTTGGGTTTAGTTAGTAAGGTATGTTACATACCCACAAGTTTGCTAAATAAGTCGAGATCTAAGTTAATCTCTATCCCAGTGAAATTCCTTCTTCAAGCTGGAGATGTGATACTATTCGTCATAGTCAAAACATGCAAGCGCCTGCTAACAATTTCTGGAGCTTTATGTGTTTCAATACATCATTCTTGGTATCGTTGGAACGCTCAGAAAAATATCTTCAACTTTCATGAAGTGATCGAGAGGCGACATCGATTTGTATTGTTTTCAAATTGTATCCGTAAACGGATGACGTGTTGCTGTTCCTAACACTTATACCTTTGTAGCATATACTGGCCATATCTTGTGCTATAGTTTTCCGAATTGGATGAAATTGGCGGCTCATTAAACATAATATCCATATATACAAGTGTCAGGGAGACGTCGAATTTTACTTTGGACGTTGAGAGGGTCAAGTAAGCATAATCCACAAACTTGTCAGAATGCTACGAGATAAACAGCCTTGTGAATGTGCCCAGTGGATAACCAAGTGTCTTATCTCATTTAGGACGCGTCCAGTGAAGCAAACCAAGCGTCTACTTAGAATACAGAACAATATGATGAATGGAGAAGAAATTTTGAATGAAATAGTAAAATATTCAAAGCCCAAGCTTGACCAGAAAAGGGAGTACGAATTTCGATAAAGTTCTGTGGCATTAGAAGAAAGTAAAAGCTTCAGCAACTCTAACAGAAGAAAGAGAAAAGAAGCCTGAACAAAGACAAAATTACTATAGCTGCAAAACCAAAAACCCTGAAGATTGAAGTCAAGCGTCTGCTGCCCGTAAGGGTCTGAAACGTCGTATTCTGAGGTATACTCATTCAAATGATGTAATCTTGGTTTAGTTAGTAAGATAAGTTCAACACCCACAAGTTTGCTAAATAAGTTGAGATCTGAGTTAATATCTATCCCTGTGAAATTCCTTCAAGCTGGAGATGTGATACTGTTCGTGATAGCTAAAACATGCAAGCGCCTGTTGACAATTTCTGGAGCTTTATGTGTTTAAATGCATCATTCTTGGTATCGTTGGGACGCTCAGAGAAATATCTGCAACTCTCATGAAGTGGTCGAGAGGCGACATCGATCAGTATCTTTGTCAAATTGTATCGGTAAATGGGTGACGTGATGCTGTTCCTGACGGCCATACCTTTGTAGCATATACTGGCCATATCTTGTGCTATAGTTGTCCGAATTGGATGAAATTGGCGGCTCATTAAACCTAATATCCATATATACAAGTGTCAAGGAGACGTCGAATTTTAATTTGGCCGTCAAGAGGGTCAAGTAAGCATAATACACAAACTTGTCAGAATGCTACGAGATAAACAGCCTTGTGAATGTGCCCAGTGGATAACCAAGCGTCTTTCTCATTTAGGAAGCATCCAGTAAAGCAAACTAAGCATCAACTCAGAATACAAAACATTATGATGAATGGAGAAGTAATTTTGAAAGAAATATTAAAATATTCAAAGTCCAAGCTTGATCAGAAAATGAGTTACGATTTTCGATAAAGTTAAGATGCATCAGAAGAAGGTAAAAGCTTCAGCAACTGTAACAGAAGAAAGAGAAAAGAAGCCTAAATAAAGACAAAATTACTATTGCTGCAAAAGCAAAAACACTGACGATTGAAGTCAAGCGTCTCCTGTCGGCAATCAAGCGTCCGAAACGTCGTATTGTGAGGTACACTCGTCCAAATGAAGTGCTCTTGGTTTAGTTAGTAAGATATGTTAAATACCCACAAGTTTGCTAAATAAGTCGAGATTTGAGTTAATCTCTATCCCAGTGAAATTCCTTCTTCAAGCTGGAGATGTGATACTGTTCGTGATAATCAGAACATGCGAGCACCTGCTGACAATTTCTGGATCTTTATGTGTTTAAATGCATCGTTCTTGGTATCGTTGGAACGCTCAGAGAAATATCTGCAACTCTTATGAAGTGGTCGATAGGCGACATCGATCCATATCTTTGTTAAATTGTTCGGTAAATGGGTGACATGATGCTGTTCCTGACAGCCATACCTTTGTAGCATATACTGGCCATATCTTGTGCTATAGTTGTCTGAATTGGATGAATTTGGCGACTCATTAAAGCTAACATCCATTTATACAAGTGTCGTGCAGACATCGAATTTTAATTTGGCTGTTAAGAGGGTCAAGTAAGCATAATACACAAACTTGTCAGAATGCAACGAGATAAACAGCCTTGTGAATGTGCCCAGTGGATAACCAAGTGTCTTATCTCATTTAGGACGCGTCCAGTGAATCAAACCAAGCGTCTACTCAGAATACAGAACAATATGATGAATGGAGAAGAAATTTTGAATGAAATAGTAAAATATTCAAAGCCCATGCTTGACCAGAAAATGGGGTACGATTTTCGATAAAGTTCTGTGGCATTAGAAGAAGGTAAAAGCTTCAGCAACTCTAACAGAAGAAAGAGAAAAGAAGCCTGAAGAAAGACAAAATTACTATAGCTGCAAAACCAAAAACCCTGAAGATTGAAGTCAAAAGTCTGCTGCCCGCAATCAAGCGTCTGAAATGTAGTATTTTGAGGTATACTCATCCAAATGATGTGATCTTGGTTTATTTAGTAAGATAAGTTCAATACCCACAAGTTTTCTAAATCAGTCGAGATCTGACTTAATATCTATCCCAGTGAAATTCCTTCTTCAAGCTGGAGATGTGATACTGTTCGTGATAGCCAGAACATTCAAGCGCCTGCTGACAACTTCTGGAGCTTTATGTGTCTAAATGCATCGTTCTTGGCATCGTTGGGACGCTCAGAGAAATATCTGCAACTCTTATGAAGTGGTCGATAGGCGACATCGATCTATATCTTTGTTAAATTGTATCGGTAAATGGGTGACATGATGCTGTTCCTGACAGCCATACCTTTGTAGCATATACTGGCCATATCTTGTGCTATAGTTGTCCGAATTGGATGAATTTGGCGACTCATTAAAGCTAACATCCATTTATACAAGTGTCGTGGAGACATCCAATTTTAATTTGGCTGTTAAGAGGGTCAAGTAAGCATAATACACAAACTTGTCAGAATGCTCCGAGATAAACAGCCTTGTGAATGTGCCCTATGGATAACCAAGTGTCTTATCTCATTTAGGACGCATCCAGTGAAGCAAACCCAGCGTCTACTCAGAATACAGAACAATATAATGATTGGAAAAGAAATTTTGAATGAAATAGTAAAATATTCAAAGCCCAAGCTTGACCAGGAAATGGGGTACGATTTTCGATAAAGTTCTGTGGCATTAGAAGAAGGTAAAAGCTTCAGCAACTCTAACAGAAGAAAGAGAAAAGAAGCCTGAAGAAAGACAAAATTACTATAGCTGCAAAACCAAAAACCGTGAAGATTGAAGTCAAGCGTCTGCTGCCCGCAATCAAGCGTTTGAAACGTCGTATTTTGAGGTATACTCATCCAAATGATGTGATCTTGGTTTAGTTAGTAAGATAAGTTCAATACCCACAAGTTTTCTAAATAAGTCGAGATCTGAGTTAATATATATCCCAGTGAAATTGCTTCTTCAAGCTGGAGATGTGATACTGTTCGTGATAGCCAGAACATTCAAGCGCCTGCTGACAACTTCTGGAGCTTTATGTGTCTAAATGCATCGTTCTTGGCATCGTTGGGACGCTCAGAGAAATATCTGCAACTCTTATGAAGTGGTCGATAGGCGACATCGATCTATATCTTTGTTAAATTGTATCGGTAAATGGGTGACATGATGCTGTTCCTGACAGCCATACCTTTGTAGCATATACTAGCCATATCTTGTGCTATAGTTGTCCGAATTGGATGAATTTGGCGACTCATTAAAGCTAACATCCATTTATACAAGTGTCGTGGAGACATCGAATTTTAATTTGGCTGTTAAGAGGGTCAAGTAAGCATAATACACAAACTTGTCAGAATGCTCCGAGATAAACAGCCTTGTGAATGTGCCCTATGGATAACCAAGTGTCTTATCTCATTTAGGACGCATCCAGTGAAGCAAACCCAGCGTCTACTCAGAATACAGAACAATATAATGATTGGAAAAGAAATTTTGAATGAAATAGTAAAATATTCAAAGCCCAAGCTTGACCAGGAAATGGGGTACGATTTTCGATCAAAGTTCTGTGGCATTAGAAGAAGGTAAAAGCTTCAGCAACTCTAACAGAAGAAAGAGAAAAGAAGCCTGAAGAAAGACAAAATTACTATAGCTGCAAAACCAAAAACCGTGAAGATTGAAGTCAAGCGTCTGCTGCCCGCAATCAAGCGTTTGAAACGTCGTATTTTGAGGTATACTCATCCAAATGATGTGATCTTGGTTTAGTTAGTAAGATAAGTTCAATACCCACAAGTTTTCTAAATAAGTCTAGATCTGAGTTAATATATATCCCAGTGAAATTGCTTCTTCAAGCTGGAGATGTGATACTGTTCGTGATAGCCAGAACATGCAAGCGCCTGCTGACAACTTCTGGAGCTTTATGTGTTTAAATGCATCGTTCTTGGCATCGTTGGGACGCTCAGAGAAATATCTGCAACTCTCATGAAGTGGTCGAGAGGCGACATCGATCTATTTCTTTGTCAAATTGTATCGGTAAATGGGTGACGTGATGCTGTTCCTGACAGCCATACCTTTGTAGCTTATACTGGCCATATCTTGTGCTATAGTTATCCGAATTGGATGAAATTGGCGACTCATTAAAGCTAACATCCATTTATACAAGTGTCGTGCAGACATCGAATTTTAATTTGGCTGTTAAGAGGGTCAAGTAAGCATAATACACAAACTTGTCAGAATGCTCCGAGATAAACAGCCTTGTGAATGTGCCCTATGGATAACCAAGTGTCTTATCTCATTTAGGACGCGTCCAGTGAAGCAAACCCAGCGTCTACTCAAAATACAGAACAATATGATGAATGGAAAAGAAATTTTGAATGAAATAGAAAAATATTCAAAGCCCAAGCTTGACCAGGAAATGGGGGACGATTTTCGATAAAGTTCTGTGGCATTAGAAGAAGGTAAAAGCTTCAGCAACTCTAACCGAAGAAAGAGAAAAGAAGCCTGAACAAAGACAAAATTACTATAGCTGCAAAACCAAAAACCGTGAAGATTGAAGTCAAGCGTCTGCTGCCCGCAATCAAGCGTCTGAAACGTCGTATTTTGAGGTATACTCATCCAAATGATGTGATCTTGGTTTAGTTAGTAAGATAAGTTCAATACCCACATGTTTGCTAAATAAGTCGAGATCTGAGTTAATATCTATCCTAGTGAAATTCCTTCTTCAAGCTGGAGATGTGATACTATTCGTGATAGCCAGAACATGCAAGCGCCTGCTGACAATTTCTGGAGCTTTATGTGTTTAAATGCATCGTTCTTGGTATCGTTGGGACGCTCAGAGAAATATCTGCAACTCTCATGCAGTGGTCGAGTGGCGACATCGATCTGTATCTTTGTCAAATTGTATCGGTAAATGGGTGACGTGATGCTGTTCCTGACAGCCATACCTTTGTAGCATATACTGGCCATATCTTGTGCTATAGTTGTCCGAATTTGATGACATTGGTGGCTCATTAAACCTAATATCCATATATACAAGTGTCATGGATACGTTGAATTTTAATTTGGCCGTTAAGAGGGTCAAGTAAGCATAATACACTAACTTGTCAGAATGCTACGAGATAAACAACCTTGTGAATGTGCCCAGTGGATAACCATGCGTCTTATCTCATTTAGGAAGCATCCGGTAAAGCAAACAAAGCGTCAACTCAGAATACAAAACATTATGATGAATGGAGAAGTAATTTTGAAAGAAATATTAAAATATTCAAAATCCAAGCTTGATCAGAAAATGAGTTACGATTTTCGATAAAGTTCTGAAACATCAGAAAAAGGTAAAAGCTTCAGTAACTGTAACAGAAGAAAGAGAAAAGAAGCCTAAATAAAGACAAAATTACTATTGCTGCAAAAGCAAAAACACTGAAGATTGAAGTCAAGCGTCTGCTGCAGGCAATCAAGCGTCCGAAACATCGTATTTTGAGGTACACTCATACAAATGAAGTGCTCTTGGTTTAGTTAGTAAGATAAGTTAAATACCCACAAGTTTGCTAAATAAGTCGAGATCTGAGTTAATCTCTATCCCAGTGAAATTCCTTCTTCAAGCTGGAGATGTGATACGGTTCGTGATAGTCAGAACATGCAAGCGCCTGCTGACAATTTCTGGAGCTTTATGTGTTTAAATGCATCATTCTTGGTATCGTTGGGACGCTCAGAGAAATATCTGCATCTCTCATGAAGTTGTCGAGAGGCGACATCGATCTATATCTTTGTCAAATTGTATCGGTAAACGGGTGACGTGATGCTGTTCCTGACAGCCATACCTTTGTAGCATATACTGTCTAACAACCTGCTTTTCACTTCTATGTTTATATGTGTTAATACTTAATTATAGATGTTTGCATATGGTGTTTATGCTTGTTTTTTATGCATAAGTTCATAGTTGTAGTAGTTCAGCCTTTAGGAATCGATCCATTCGAGTCCAAGTAACTTGTTTCACGGTTTTGGCCATATCTTGAGTTCTAGACATCCGATTGAGGTTATCTTGGATGCATTGGAAAGATAAGATAATTATCTACAAGTATTAGTATGGTGTCGAGGCCAAAAACATGTTTTCTGAGGGGGAAATGGATTTGAGAAATCGATTTCCAGATGAAGAAATCAATTTCCAGAAAGTGGAAATCGATTGCTTAAAGGGAAAAATCGATTTCTTTGGTAAGAAAAATCTCGATTTCCATGGTTGTGGAATCGATTCCCATGCTTGTCAGAGCTTGTGTATGGGGTTGTGCTATCGGGCTATGCTGTGTACGACCCATTCTTCCTAAAAAGTCCCTAACAGTTATATATGCATAGCGTATGACCTAAACCTAGTTTCTACACCCTATTATACTCACTAGTTGCCTCTTCTAATCCCTAGGAGCTCTCACTGATCTCTTGCTCTAGAAAACCCAAAAGGACGAATCCTGTTTTAGTGTTCTTCATCAAGAACACGCATTTGCTTGGCAAGACCATCCCTGCTGCTAGAGTTAATCTTCCTAAGCTAGAAACCAAGGTGAGTTTCTAATCCTAAATTTGTTTTCCCTTTCAATCCTTAACTTAAAGATCGACTCTGCTTTTCAGTGTTGCGATCGTGATCAAGTGCTGAACCCGTAAGAAGGAACCGTAGCAGAACTTGGCTCTGTTCTCTTTCCCTTAGGCCGTGAATCATCATACTAGGTATGGGGGGTGAAAATTGGTCATGAATATGTGGGTTTTGGGATAGGTTAAGATGAAGGGGTTAACCCATGACCCCTATGTATGCCTGCGTATGCCTATGAATGTTGTTATGTTGTTTTCTGGATATATGAGTATTGATTGATGAATAAGTTGATGTTATAACATGTTTATAACTATGAGTTCATGATTTATAAGATTGTTGATGAATTGATGATGATGAGCATGTTGTTTATGCCATGATATGGTATTTTGTTAACCTTATGCTATCAGAACATAGTTATAGGGAGAAAATAAATAGGTGATGTGAGATTGATGACCAAGGGTTAGTTTGAGGACACTTAGGTTATGATTTATGAGTGTTGGACTAATCAAATTGATGATAAATAGCTTAGGCTCGAATGATATGTCAATTAGAGAACGTAGACTGGTCCGATAGCGGTGAAAACCCGTTGCTGCATGATCTGACACCCAAAAATCGATTTCCAGCACATGGAAATCGATTTGAATCCTCCAAGAATCGATTTCCAAGGTGTGGAAATCGATTTGGCCTTGTAGAAATCGATTTCTAGAATCGATTTTCCTTGTTCAAAATCGACTGGGGAAATCGATTTGAACATGTCGAAATCGATTTCCATGTAATGGAAATCGATTTGAAGACTTGAGAAATCGATTCCAGAGATTGGAAATCGATTCTCACGTGCCCAGGAGTAGTTTTAACTCCTTATGCTTGATGGATAGTGTTATATAGGCTTGTTATGATCTAAGGACTTTAGGTTACCCTTAGTAGCTTAAGAATACTTGATCTTTGATCCGACTTAACACTAGGATGTAACCCCATGGTTTAAAATAGAATGAGTTAGAGAAGAACGTCATGAAATAATAAAGATGATAATGAAGATGCTGTTGATAATAGTAACGAGAAGTTATTATTAGTGATGATTGTTGATGACCATCGTGGATGATCATAGTTAATAATCAATGTGATTGATTATGGTGGTGGATGGTTGGCATGTGTTTGCATATTGATGAACATTGCACGCATCATACGTTGAAGTTGATATGTTGGGTGGAAAGCAAACGATGAATTGCGATAGTGGAGGCCAAGATGGGTGTTATCCCGGCCTTGCGGGTACATTGAGTATGGAAGTTCCAGGTGACATGGGCTAGCTAGCTATTGTCGGAGTGACCTAATGAATAAGCTTGAGTACCCTGACTAGCAACTATACGTTATAAGGATTAGTGAGAGTGTTCGGGGATGGCCCATGGTCTGGCATATCATCCACGTTGATAACCGGACATGTACTCCTAATCGTCTTTCCAGAGTTAGAGTTGTTGGCCACATGCATACGAAGTAGTGATGTTGCATTCGCATTGACATGCATCTTTGATATACATATTGATTAACCATGTGTTGATTGATGTATGTTGTATATCATCTTAATTACTATTCCATTCCGTTTACATATATTTATGATCGTATTTCTCATCCCTATCTTTTGTTGTTCTTGTGCATGTGATGATGCATGTGCAGAGGAGGGTGAGCAAGCCGACGAGGAGTGATCCCGTGGAGTCTCTTAGTAGTAGTAGTTAGGATTTACGTTCAGTTGTTTAGTTTTATTCCGATGTATTATCGGCATATGTATACCAACCCTGATATGTGACATCGGGATTTGAGTTATGTTTATTATTTATGTTTTCCGCAGTTTGTTTTTAAAGGATTTTGATTATTTCAGATTACTACGTTCATGTTATATATGATGTGATGCACATTACCCATGAGGATATGTTTTTATTTTAATTGTTATATTATTTTTAAAGACATGTATGATTTTATTTATGTTTTATTATATGCGAGGTAGTGGGTGTCACATACTGGCCATATCTTGTGCTATAGTTGTCCGAATTGGATGAAATTGGCGCCTCATTAAACCTATATCCATATATACAAGTCTCATGGAGACATCGAATTTTAATTTGGCCTTTAAGAGGGTCAAGTAAGCATAATACACAAACTTGTCAGAATGCTACTAGATAAACAGCCTTGTGAATGTGCCCAGTGGAAAACCAAGCGTCTTATCTCATTTAGGAAGCGTCTAGTGAAGCAAACCAAGCGTCTACACAGAATACAGAACATTATGGTGAATGGAGAAGTAATTTTGAATGAAATAGTAAAATATTCAAAGTCCAAGCTTGACTAGAAAATGAGGTACGATTTTCGATAAAGTTCTGAAGCATCAGAAGAAGGTAAAAGCTTCAACAACTCTAATAGAAGAAAGAGAAAAGAAGCCTGAACAAAGAAAAAATTACTATACCATCAAAAGCAAAAACACTGAAGATTGAAGTCAAGGGTCTGCTGCCGGCAATCAAGCGTCCGAAATATCGTATTCTGAGGTACACTCATCCCAAAGAAGTGATCTTGGTTTAGTTAGTCAGATAAGTTCAATACTCATAAGTTTGCTAAATAATTCGAGATCTGAGTTAATCTCTATTCCCAGTGAAATTTCTTCTTCAAGCTGGAGATGTGATATTGTTCGTGATAGTCAGAACATACATGCGCCTGCTGACAATTTCTGGAACATTATTTGTTTAAATACATCATTCTTGGTATCGTTGGAACACTCAGAGAAATATATGCAACTCTCATGAAGAGGGCGAGAGGCAACAACGATCTCTATCTTTGTCAAATTGTATCCGTAAATCTGTGACGTGACGCTATTACGGACAGTCATACCTTTGTAGCCTATACTGGCCATATCTTGTGCTATAGTTGTCCGAATTGGATGAAACTGGCTGCTCATTGAACCTAATATCCATATATACAAATGTCACGGAGACATCGAATTTTAATTTGGCCGTGAAGAGGGTCAAGTAAGTATAATACACAAACTTGTCAGAATGCTACGAGGTAAACAGCCTTTTGAATGTGCCCAGTGGATAACTAAGTGTCTTATCTCATTTAGGTAGTGTCCAGCGAAGCAAACCAAGCGTGTACTCAGAATACGGAACATTATGATGAATGGAGATGTAATTTTGATTGAAATATTAAAATATTTAAAGATCAAGCTAGACCCGAAAATGAGGTACGATTTTTGATAAAGTTGTGAAGCATTAGAAGAATGTAAAAGCTTCAGCAACTCTAACAGAAGAAAGAGAAAAGAAGCCCGAACAAAGACAAAATTACTATAGCTGCAAAAGCAAAAACACTGAAGATTGAAGTCAAGCGTCTGCTGCCGGCAATCAAGCGTCTGAAACGTCGTATTCTGAGGTACACTCATCCCACTGAAGTGATCTTGGTTTAGTTAGTAAGATAAGTTCAATACCCACAAGTTTACTAAATAAGTCTAGATCTGAGTTACTCTCTATCCCAGTGAAATTACTTCTTCAAGCTGGAGATGTGATATTGTTCGTGATAGTAAGGACATGCAAGCGCCTGCTGACAGTTTCTGGAGCTTTATGTGTTTAAATGCATCGTTCTTGGTATCATTGGAACGCTCAGAGAAATATCTGCAACTCTCATGAAGAGTTCGAGAGGCGACATCGATCTCAATCTTTGTCAAATTGTATCCGTTAATGGGTGACGTGATGCTGTTCCTGATAGTCATACCTTTGTAGCCTATACTGGCCATATCTTGTGCTATAGTTGTCCGAATTGGATGAAACTAGCGGCTCATTGAACCTAATATCCATATATATAAATGTCATGGAGACATCGAATTTTAATTTGGCCTTTAAAAGAGTCAAGTAAGTATAATACACAAACTTGTCAAAATGCTATGAGGTAAACAGCCTTTTGAATGTGCCCAGTGGATAACTAAGCGTCTTATCTCATTTAGGTGGTGTCCAGGGAAGCAAACCAAGCGTGTACTCAGAATACAAAACATTATGATGAATGGAGAAGTAATTTTGATTGAAATATTAAAATATTTAAAGATCAAGCTAGACCCGAAAATGAGGTACGATTTGTGATAAAGTTGTGAAGCATTAGAAGAATGTAAAAGCTTCAGCAACTCTAACAGAAGAAAGAGAAAAGATGCCTGAACAACGACAAAATTACTATAGCTACAAAAGTAAAAACACTGAAGATTGAAGTCAAGCGTCTGCTGCCGACAATCAAGCGTCCGAAATGTCGTATTCTGAGGTACACTCATCCAAATGCAGTGATCTTAGTTTAGTTAGTAAGATAAATTAAATACTCAGAAGTTTGCTAAATAAGTCGAGATCTGAGTTAATCACTATCCCAGTGAAATTCCTTCTTCAAGCTGGAGATGTGATACTGTTCGTGATGGTCAGAACATGCAAGCGCCTGCTCACAATTTCTAGAGCTTTATGTGTTTAAATGCATCGTTCTTGGTATCGTTTGAACGCTCAAAGAAATAACTGCAACTCTCATGAAGAGGTCGAAAGGCGACATCGATCTCAATCTATGGCAAATTGTATCCGTAAATGGGTGACGTGATGCTATTCCTGACAGTCATACCTTTGTATCATATACTGGCCGTATCTTGTGCTATATGTGTCCGAATTGGATGAAACCGGCCGCTCATTAAACCTAATATCCATATATACAAGTGTCGTGGAGACATCGAATTTTAATTTGGCCATTAAGAGGGTCAAGCAAGCATAATACACAAACTTGTCAGAATGCTACGAGATAAACAACCTTGTGCATGTGCCTAGTGGATAGCCAAGCGTCTTATCTCATTTAGGAAGTGTCCAGTGATCAAACGAAGCGTCAACTCAGAATATAGAAAATTATGATGAATGGAGAAGTAATTTTGAATGAAATATTAAAATATTCAAAGTCCAAGCTTGACCAGAAAATGAGGTACGATTTTCGATAAAGTTCTGAAGCATCAGAAGAAGGTAAAAGCTTCAGCAACTCTAACAGAAGAAAGAGAAAAGAAGCTCGAACAAAGACAAAATTACTATAGCTGCAAAAGCAAAAACACTGAAGATTGAAGTCAAGCGTCTGCTGCCGGCAATCAAGCGTCCGAAACGTCGTATTCTGAGGTACACTCATCCCACTGAAGTGATCTTGGTTTAGTTAGTAAGATAAGTTCAATACCCACAAGTTTACTAAATAAGTCTAGATCTGAGTTACTCTCTATCCCAGTGAAATTACTTCTTCAAGCTGGAGATGTGATATTGTTCGTGATAGTAAGGACATGCAAGCGCCTGCTGACAGTTTCTGGAGCTTTATGTGTTTAAATGCATCGTTCTTGGTATCATTGGAACGCTCAGAGAAATATTTGCAACTCTCATGAAGAGTTCGAGAGGCGACATCGATCTCAATCTTTGTCAAATTGTATCCGTTAATGGGTGACGTGATGCTGTTCCTGATAGTCATACCTTTGTAGCCTATACTGGCCATATCTTGTGCTATAGTTGTCCGAATTGGATGAAACTAGCGGCTCATTGAACCTAATATCCATATATACAAATGTCATGGAGACATCGAATTTTAATTTGGCCTTTAAAAGAGTCAAGTAAGTATAATACACAAACTTGTCAAAATGCTATGAGGTAAACGGCCTTTTGATTGTGCCCAATGGATAACCAAGCGTCTTATGTCATTTACGTAGCGTCCAGTGAAGCAAACCAAGCATCTACTCAGAATGCATAACATTATGATGAATGGAGAAGTAATTTTGATTGAAATATTAAAATATTTAAAGTTCAAGCTTGACCAGAAAATGAGGTACGATTTTCGATGAAGTTCTGAAGCATCAGAAGAAGGTAAAAGCTTCAGCAACTCTTACAGAAGAAAGAGAAAAGAAGCCTGAACAAAGAGAAAATTACTTTAGCTGCAAGAGCAAAAACACTGAAGATTGAAGTCAAGCATCTGCTGCCGACAATCAAGCGTCCGAAATGTCGTATTCTGAGGTACACTCATCCAAATGAACTGATCTTGGTTAAGTTAGTAAGATAAGTTGAATACCCACAAGTTTGCTAAATAAGTCGAGATCTGAGTTAATCACTATCCCAGTGAAATTCCTTCTTCAAGCTGGAGATGTGATACTGTTCGTGATGGTCAGAACATGCAAGCGCCTGCTCACAATTTCTGGAGCTTTATGTGTTTAAATGCATCGTTCTTGGTATCGTTTGAACGCTTAAAGAAATATCTGCAACTCTCATGAAGAGGTCGAGAGGCGACATCGATCTCAATCTATGTCAAATTGTATCCGTAAACGGGTGACGTGATGCTGTTCTTGACAGTCATACCTTTGTAGCATATACTGGCCATATCCGGTGCTATAGTTGTCCGAATTGGATGAAACCAGCAACTCATTAAACCTAATACCATATATACAAGTGTCATGGAGACATCGAATTTTAATTTGGCCGTTAAGAGGGTCAAGCAAGCATAATACACAAACTTGTCAGAATGCTACGAGATAAGCAGCCTTTTGAATGTGCCTAGTGGATAACCAAGCGTCTTATCTCATTTAGGAAGTGTCCAGTGATCAAACGAAGCGTCAACTCAGATGAAATATTAAAATATTCAAAGTCCAAGCTTGACCAGAAAATGAGGTACGATTTTTCGATAAAGTTCTGAAGCATCAGAAGAAGGTAAAAGCTTCAGCAACTCTAACAGAAGAAAGAGAGAAGAAGCCCGAACAAAGCCAAAATTACTATAGCTGCAAAAGCAAAAACACTGAAGATTGAAGTCAAGTGTCTGCGGCCGGCAATCAAGCGTCCGCAACGTCGTATTCTGAGGTAACTCATCCCACTGAAGTGATCTTGGTTTAGTTAGTAAGATAAGTTCAATACCCACAAGTTTGATAAATAAGTCAAGATCTGAGTTAATCTCTGTCCTAGTGAAACTCCGTCTTCAAGCTGGAGATGTGATATTGTTCGTGATAGTAAGAACATGCAAGCGCCTGCTGACAATTTCTGGTGCTTTATGTAACGCCCCGATTTTCACGTTTTCTAATTCTCCATTATTTTAACATTTATATTTTATTGGAGGGTTAAGAGAGTGAAATAAAATATTCCGAGAAGATAGGAATGTTCTACTCAACCATAGGAAGCCATGGTTAAGTTTTGGGCGAAAGCTCAAATGGAGCCCGGTCTGCGTTTTTCACGGATAGTAGTCTTTTTCTACTATCGAGACCTAATTTTGGACTTGTGAACGAGACAGTAAGTCTCGGGATTTTATTCTCTACATCTTCATTAAAATCCGTCCTGACATCCAAAAAATAATAATAATATATTATATTCGGTCGTATAATCGAACCAGGAGGCGTTTGAAGTCGTAAAGGGATTCAACGAGACCCGACAATGGATAAGCTCGATACCACATCATCCCAGGTCACTTGGGAGAGTATGTCAGAGTCGTCATGACGATCGGGAAAATCTAGATGCGAAATGACCAAAATGCCCCTAACCTTTGTCTTTTGCACTTTTACCATTTTACCCTTTTGGCAAATGACCATTTTGCCCTTACGTGACTTGTTTTAAGGCTGAACTCAGCCCCATCCAGCCCTCATTCACGCACAAACAGCCCTCCTTTCACACTCCATCTTCAACCTTGAGAAGCTCCATTGTTGTTCTTGAGAAAAGCTTGGTTTCTTGTTGGAATCACTTGATTCCTTGAGCAATCTTCCTTCATTTTAAGGTAAGATCACTTCTATGATCTCTTAGCTTCTTGAATATCTCTTTATTTCAATATCAAGATCCATTTTCATGAAAATTATTTCGTAGATCCAAAAGTTTGAAAATCCATAGGAAATTGTAGAAAAATCATTTTGATGTGAGACCAATTTCTTTGAACTCATCTCATCATTCTCTACCTAAAACCAAGAGCTTATGATTCAACTCTCATCATAGCTCAAAAATCACAAAATGGCCGAACCCTATATGAAGATGATGAATAGTGTTTTTCATTAAATTTTGATTTCTAACACTTGATTTCATCCTTAGCTCTCCTATGCCTTTGAATCCATGAAATGGACAACCAAGATCAATTCCTAACCTCTTTACCCTAGGGTGGCCGAAACCCTCTTTGTTAGGATTGTTGAGTTTTGCTTTGATTGTTGTTTAATGTTTGATTGTTTGGTTGTTTGTAGTTGGTGACAACTATCAGAAGGTTCACAAACCGATCAGCCGACTTTGATCCGGGAATCTGCTCTTCAACAGGTATGGGGGGTGAACCTCATCACACCAAGATGGTGGTGGTGAAGATGGTTGTTTAGTTTATGTGTGGGTGAAACCCTTTGGTTTGGGTTCACCATTCAATTTGGTTCTCTTGGAGAACAATGTGTAATAAGTGTAGTTTATGCTTTAGTGTGCTCTCTAGCATATGTCTATGATGATGTGATTGGATGAAAATCATTTTCATATATGTTGAAAAACCTACCTTGATCACTAGATCAAGTATGGACTTTATGCTTGATTATGATACAATAATAGGTTATTGTTGTTTGTCATAATTAGATGAACATTGTGAGTTGTAATTTGTCTTGAGGGTGAAGCGATCTTCACATTTGTTCCTAGTAGGCCTTTTAGCCATAACCTTGAGAAAAGGAAGAGTTTGAGTAGTTCTTGAACAATTAAGTTTTCAAGTAAGAAAAGTGTTTTAGCGGCTTATGTTTTTCAAAGAAAAACCCTAAGTGACTTTGATCCAAAGATCAAATGGAATTAAATCTCAAAGTGTTTTCACCAAAGTGAAACATGTTTTATACCTTATCCTTAGTCCATCTAGTTAATCAAGTGACTCAAAATGAGAAAAGAGGTGTTTTCATGAAGAGAATCAAAATGGTTCCATAAGGTTAATGTCTTGTTTTAAGGCAACTTTTCGCTAAGCGAATTTACCTTCGCTAAGCGAAAACAGAGGAATTCTAAGATAGGCATCACTGCCTCACTTTCGCTAAGAGAATTAATATTCGCTAAGCGAATCCAGAGATTTCGCTACGCGAATGATGTTTCGCCGAGCGATCCAGAGGAGTTTCAAAAGAGTTGTAACCGCCTCCAATCTCGCTAAGCGAATCCATATTCGCTAAGCGAATATAAAAAACTTTGCTACGCGAATTATGTTTCGCCGAGCGATGCAGAGGAGTTCCAAAGGAGGTATTACTGCCTCATTTTCGCTAAGCGAATGGAATTCCGCTAAGCGAATTTCACCCTTCAGAAAATGCTAGAAATGAAGTAAGTAGTTCATATGTTGTTTTAAATCAAATGAGTTTTCAATTGAGAAGCTATTTTGGTTTACAAAGGTGTTTTCTAACTCAATAGTAAAGTTTTACGCGTGAAAAACCTAAGTTAAGTAATTAACTTAGAGTTGAAGACAAGGGTTAATTAAGTATGGTATGTGGTGGAACAAGACCATGTACTATACCATTGATGACTTAGTACATCAATGACTCCATAAGACTTAAGTGAATCAACACTTATTTCCTTAATTGAAAGACAAGGGATTAATATCTTAAAAAGGCTCAAAGTATCTAAGAGGATTCTCAATCCTTATTCATAATGTTTAGGACTTGAGACTTAATTCATAAGACGTAAATACAAACATGAAACGTTTTGGTTTTGAAACAGTAGTTCGATGACGGACCGGTGATTCGGATCCAGGTTAATCGTTCAACTGTTTCTGTCTTGTGATAACCGGAATGAGAGGGATCTTGAGACTGTGCAGGTACGGGACTGTACAGTGGAAGGAATCTTGAGGCTATGCGGGTATGGGACTATATAGCTAAGGGAAGGCATATAAGAATTGATTGTTACTGCCCATACCAACAAGATTTATCTTCTTTTCGGGAGCTTAGAACATAAGAACTTTATAGTTGAGCGTGCTTGACTTAGAGTAATTATGGGATGGGTGACCTTCTGGGAAGTTTCCTAGAAAGTGTGTGAGTGAGGACAAAACACGCTGAAAAGACTTGTATTGGTTTGTGGGGACAGTCGGCGATTCTGAAAGCAGTCTGGATCATTCCACAGGAGTCGCGAGATATTTATCCGATGGATAAAGGTTTTATCCGATGGATAAATGTTTTATAAAACAAAGACGTGTGTAGTTTCTAAGGAAGAGAACCTTAGTGAACCTTGAGGTTTATCCAATGGGTAGACATTGCTTTATCGCATCTGCTTTGCATAAGCATTGGCATTTAATGTGCATAGTTGTAAGGCCTTGAGCCTAGGAGTTGAGCTTACACCTTCATGCGGGTGCGAATCTTACGGTGACAATCTTCAATGGTCTTTTTGGAGGTATCAGGGTTGGAAGGGCTGACATGTGATCAGTTGGTGATTCTTCTATGTCGTGGCGAATCAGTGCAATACACTGATATCCTCTACTAGATGTCGTACTTTTCATGTTTGGTCGAGAGTGTTATCGTAAAGCCAGATACGTGCACGTTACGAATATTGTAGCATCTTGCTCATGGCTGGCAGAAACCGGAACATGTCCTCCCATTCACTGTCTCCGAATGTTTTGTTAGCTCCATGGAGTAGGGGTCAGAGTAGTACCCACTGGCATTGGCATTGAGTTATGTACATTGCATTGCATTGCATGCTTGTTGATGTTTACATTTAGTGTTATACATTGCTATTCTGTTTAAGAATGTATTATGTTATACGGTTAACTGTTTAACATGATTTATATTGAGAGGTTTAGTATGTGGTTTAACTGCTTAACATGTTGGGTACGCTGTTACCTGGTGAGTCATCCCGTTTTTACTACTGCTGTCTTGTTTTGTTGATGAACGGGAATCTCACCCATATCTATATGTTTTCTGCTGGTACTTGCTGTTGCTGCTTGAACAGATGGACGCGGCGATGGTTCGGTTCAGCAGTCCTTTTGAGTTCGGAGGTGGACTCTTTTGCTGTTTTAGTTTTGTTGTCGGCCAGACTATGTCAGTTTTTATAGTACCTTTTGGGAGCTATGACTCCTAGTACTTATTGTATTTCTTTTGTCAGTTAGACATTAGACTTATGTCTGTATATAGTAATGTTGATGTTTCTGTTTTCCGTTTTCTGTTTCTGTATTTATAATACAATATGTTCTAGAAATGCATGGTGGACCTAGGTACCTTTACTAATCCCATTACATCTTTATGAAAAGAAAAGAAAAAGAAAATTCGAATTTTCCGCATTAATAAATATTTTCGGCTTTATAAACGTTCGGGAATGTGACACTCGGGAAAGGGTGTTGCACTTTATGTGTTTAAATGCATCGTTCTTGGAATCATTGGAACGCTCAGAGAAATATCTGCAACTCTCATGAAGAGATCGAGAGGCGACATCGATCTCAATCTTTGTCAAATCGTATCAGTTAATGGGTGACGTGATGCTGTTCCTGATAGTCATACCTTTGTAGCCTATACTGGCCATATCTTCTACTATAGTTGTCCGAATTGGATGAAACTGGCGGCTCATTGAACCTAATATCCAAATATACAAATGTCATGCAGACATCGAATTTTAATTTGGCCGTTAAGAGGGTCAAGTAAGTATAATACACAAACTTGTTAAAATGCTACGAGGTAAACAGCCTTTTGAATGTGCCCAATGGATAACCAAGCGTCTTATCTCATTTACGTAGCATCCAGTGAAGCAAACTAAGTGTCTAATCAGAATACAGAACATTATGATGAATGGAGAAGTAATTTTGATTGAAATATTAAAATATTTAAAGTTCAAGCTTGACCAGAAAATGAGGTACGATTTTCGATGAAGTTCTGAAGCATCAGAAGAAGGTAAAAGCTTCAGCAACTCTAACAGAAGAAAGAGAAAAGAAGCCAGAACAAAGAGAAAATTACTTTAGCTGCAAAAGCAAAAACACTGAAGATTGAAGTCAAGCATCTGCTGGCGACAATCAAGCGTCCGAAACGTTGTATTCTGAGGTATACTCATCCAAATAAAGTGATCTTGGTTTAGTTAGTGAGATAAGTTCAATACCCACAAGTTTGCAAAATAAGTCGAGATCTGAGTTAATCTCTATCCCTGTGAAATTCGTTCTTCAAGCTGGTGATGTGATACTGTTCGTGATGGTCAGAACATGCAAGCGCCTGCTCACAATTTTTGGAGCTTTATGTGTTTAAATGCATCGTTCTTGGTATGATTGGAACGCTCAGAGAAATAACTTTAACTCTCTTGAAGAGGTCGAGAGGCGACATCGGTCTCTGTCTTTGTCAAATTGTATCCGTAAACGGGTGACGTGATGATGTTCCTGACTGTCATATCTTGTACTATAGTTGTCCGAATTGGATGAAATTGGCGGTTCATTAAACCTAATATCCATATATACAAGTGTCATGGGGACGTCGATTTTAATTTGGCCGTAAAGAGGGTCAAGTAAGCATAATACACAAACTTGTCAGAATGCTACGAGATAAATAGCCTTATGAATGTGCCCAGTGGATAACAAAGCGTCTTAACTCATATATAGGAAGCGTCCTGCGAAGCAAACCAAGCGTTAACTTAGAATACAGAACATTATGATGAATGGAGAAGTAATTTTGAATGAAATATTAAAATATTCAAAGTCCAAGCTTGACTAGAAAATGAGGTACCGTTTTCAATAAAGTTCTGAAGCATCAGAAGAAGGTAAAAGCTTCAGCAACTCTAACAAAAGAAAGAGAAAAGAAGCCTGAACAAAGACAAAATTACTATAGCTGCAAAAGCAAAAACACTGAAGATTGAAGTCAAGTGTCTGCTGCCGGCAATCAAGCGTCCGAAACGTCGTATTCTGAGGTACACTCATCCAAATGAAGTGATCTTGGTTTAGTTAGTAAGATAAGTTAAATACCCACAAGTTTGCTATGTAAGTCGAGATCTGAGTTAATCTCTATCCCAGTGAAATTCCGTCTTCAAGCTGGAGACGTGATACTGTTTGTGATAGTCAGAACATGCAAGCGCCTGCTAACAATTTTTGGAGCTTTATGTGTTTAAATGCATCGTTCTTGGTATCCTTGGAATGCTCAGAGAAATATCTCCAACTCACATGAAGTGGTCGAGAGGCGACATCGATCTGCATCTTTGTCAAATTGTATCCGTAAGTGGGTGATGTGATGTTGTTCCTTACAGTCATACCTTTGTAGCATATACTGGCCATATCTTGTGCTATAGTTGTCCGAATTGGATGAAATCGACGGCACATTAAACCTAGTATCCATATATGTAAGTGTCATGGAGACATCGAATTTTAATTTGGCCGTTGAGAGGGTAAAGTAAGCAAAATACCCAAACATGTCAGAATGCTACGAGATAAGCAGCCTTGTGAATGTGCCCAGTGGATAACAAAACGTCTAATCGCATTTAGCAAGCGTCCAGTGAAACAAACCAAGCGTCAACTCAGAATACAGAACATTATGATGAATGGAGAAGTAATTTTGAATGAAATATTAAAATATTCAAAGTCCAAGCTTGATCAGAAAATGAGGTACGATTTTCGATAATGTTCTAAAGCATCAGAAAAAGGTAAAAGCTTAAGCAACTCTAACAGAAGAAAGAGAAAAGAAGCCCGAACAAAGACAAAATTACTATAGCTGCAAAAGCAAAAACACTGAAGATTGAAGTCAAGCGTCTGCTGCCGGCAATCAAGCATCCGAAACGTCCTATTCTGAGGTACACTCATCCAAATGAAATGATCTTGTATTAGTTAGTAAGACAAGTTAAATACCCACAAGTTTGCTAAATAAGTCGAGATCTGAGTTAATCTCTATCCCAGTGAAATTCGTTCTTCAAACTGGAGATGTGATACTGTTCGTGATAGTCAGAACATGCAAGCGCCTGCTCTTAATTTCTGGAGCTTTATGTGTTTAAATGCAACGTTCTTGGTATTTTGGTGCGCTCGGAGAAATATCTGCTACTCTCATGAAGAGGTCGAGAGGCGACATCGATCTATATCTTTTTAAAATTGTATCCGTAAACGGGTGACGTGATGCAATTCCTGACAGTCAAACCTTTGTAGCATATACTGGCCATATCTTGTGCTATAGTTGTACGAATTGGATGAAATTGGCGGCTCATTATACCTAATATCCATATATATATAAGTGTCATGGAGACATCGAATTTTAATTTGGCCGTTAAGAGGGTCAAGTAAGCATAATACACAAACTTGTCAGAATGCTACGAGACAAACAGCCTTGTGAATTTGCCCAGTGGATAACCAAGCGTCTTATCTCATTTTGGAAACTTCTAGTGATGCAAACCAAGTGTCAACTAAGAATACAGAACATTATGATGAATGGAGAAGTAATTTTGAATGAAATACTAAAATATTCAAAGTCCAAGCTTGACCAGAAAATGAGGTACGATTTTCGATAAAGTTCTGTGGCATTAGAAGAAGGTAAAAGCTCCAGCAACTCTAACCGAAGAAAGAGAAAAGAAGCCTGAACAAAGATAAAATTACTATAGCTGCCAAAGCAAAAACCTTGAAGATTGAAGTCAAGCATCTGCTGCCGGCAATCAAGCGTTTGAAACGTTGTATTCTGAGGTATACTCATCCAAATAAAGTGATATTGGTTTAGTTATTAAGATAAGTTCAATACCCACAAGTTTTCTAAATAAGTCGAGATCTGAGTTAATGTCTATCCTAGTGAAATTCCTTCTTCATGCTCGAGATGTGATAATGTTCGTGATAGTCATGACATACAAGCGCCTGCTCACAATTTCTGGAGCTCTATATGTTTAAATGCATCGTTATTGGTATCGTTGGAACGCTCGGAGAAATATCTGCAACTCTCATGAAGTGGTCGAGAGGCGACATCGATCTCTATCTTTGTCAAATTGTATCCGTAAACGGGTGACGTGATGCTGTTCGTGACAGTCATACCTTTGTAGCATATACTGGCCATATCTTGTGCTATAGTTGTCCGAATTCGATGAAATTGGTGGCTCATTAAACCTAATATCCATAATTACAAGTGTCACGGAGACATCGAATTTTAATTTGGCCGTTAAGAGGGTCAAGTAAGCAAAATACCCAAACTTGTCAGAATGCTACGAGATAAACAGCCTTGTGAATGTGCCCAGTGGATAACCAAACGTCTTATCTCATTTAGGAAGCGTCCAGCGAAGCAAACCAAGCGTCAACTCAGAATACAGAACATTGTGATGAATGGAGAAGTAATTTTGAATGAAATATTAAAATATTCAAAGTCCAAGCTTGACCAGAAATTGAGGTACGATTTTCGATAAAGTTCTGTGGCATTAGAAGAAAGTAAAAGCTTCAGCAACTCTAACAGAAGAAAGAGAAAAGAAGCCTGAACAAAGACAAAATTACTATAGCTGCAAAAGCAAAACCCTGAAGATTGAAGTCAAGCGTCTGCGGCCGGAAATCAAGCGTCCGAAATGTCGTATTCTGAGTTATACTCAATAAAATAAAGTGATCTTGGTTTAGTTAGTAAGATAAGTTCAATAACCACAAGTTTGCAAAATAAGTCGAGATCTGAGTTAATCTCTATCCCAGTGAAATTCCTTCTTCAAGCTAGAGATGTGATACTGTTCGTGATAGTCAGAACATGCAAGGGCCTGCTCACAATTTCTGGAGCTTTATGTGTTAAAATGCATCGTTCTTGGTATCTTTGGAATGCTCGGGGAAATATCTGCAACTCTCATGAAGAGGTCGAGAGGCGACATCGATCTCTATCTTTGTCAAATTGTATCCATAAACGGGTGACGTGATGCAGTTACTGACAGTCATACCTTTGTAGCATATACTGGCCATATCTTGTGCTATAGTTGTCTGCATTGGATGAAATTGGCGGGTCATTAAACCTAATATCCATATATACATGTGTCAAGGAGACGTCGAATTTTAATTTGGCCGTTAAGAGGGTCAAGTAATCATAATACACAAACTTGTCAGAATGCTACAAGATAAACAGCCTTGTGAAAGTGCCCAGTGGATAACCAAGCGTCTTATCTCATTTAGGAAGCGTCCAGTGAAGCAAACCAAGCGTCAGCTCAGAATACAAAACATTACGATGAATGGAGAAGTAATTTTGAAAGAAATATTTAAATATTCAAAGTCCTAGCTTGATCAGAAATTAAGGTACTATTTGCGACAAACTTCTGAAGCATCAGAAGAAGGTAAAAGTTTCAGCAACTCGAACAGAAGAAAGAGAAAAGAAGCCTGAACAAAGACAAAATTACTATAGCTGCAAAAGGGAAAACGCTAAAGATTGAAGTCTAGCGTCTGCTGGCGGCAATCAAGCGTCCAAAACGTCGTATTCTGAGGTACACTCATCTAAATGAAGTGATCTTGGTTTAGTTAGTACAACAAGTTAAATACCCACAAGTTTGCTAAATAAGTCAAGATCTGAGTTAATCTCGATACCAATGAAATTCCTTCTTCAAACTGGAGATGTGATACTGTTTGTGATAGTCAGAACAAGCAAGCGCCTGCTCATAATTTCTGGAGCTTTATGTGTTTAAATGCATCGTTCTTGGTATCGTTGGAACGCTCGGAGAAATATATGCAACTCTCATGAAGAGGTCGAGAGGCGACATCGATCTCTATCTTTGTCAAATTGTATCCTTAAACGGGTGACGTGATGCAGTTCCTGACAGTCATACCTTTGTAACATATAATGGCCATATCATGTGCTATAGTTGTCCGAATTGGATGAAATTGGCGGCTCATTAAACCTAATATCCATATATATAAGTGTCATGGAGACATCAAATTTTAATTTGGCCGTTAAGAGGGTCAAGTATGCATAATACACATACTTGTCAGAATGCTACGACATAAACAGCCTTGTGAATGTGCCCAGTGGATAACCAAGCGACTTATCTCATTTAGGAAGCGTCCAGTAAAGCAAACCAATCGTCAACTCAGAATACAGAACATTTTAATGAATGGAGAAGTAATTTTGAAAGAAATATTAAAATATTCAAAGTCCAAGCTTGATCAGAAAATGAGGTACGATTTTCGATAAAGTTCTGAAGCATCAGATGAAGGTAAAAGCTTCAGCAACTGTAACGGAAGAAAGAGAAAAGAAGCCGGAATAAAGACAAAATTACTATTGCTGCAAAAGCAAAAACAATGAAGATTGAAGTCAAGCATCTGCTGCCGGCAATCATGCGTCCGAAACGTCGTATTTTGAGCTACACTCATCCAAATGAAGTTATCTAGGTTTAGTCAGTATGATAAGTTAAATACCCACAAGTTTGCTATATAAGTTGAGATCTGAGTTAATATCTATCCCAGTGAAATTCCTTCTTCAAGCTGGAGATGTGATACTGTTCGTGATTGCCAGAACATGCAAGCGCCTGCTGGCAATTTCTGGAGCTTTATGTGTTTAAATGCATCGTTCTTGGTATCCTTAGAACGCTGAGAGAAATATTTGCAACTGTCATGAAGTGGTCGAGAGGCGACATCGATCTATATCTTTGTCAAATTGTATCCGTAAACGGGTGACGTGATGCTATTGCTGAACGTCATACCTTTGTAGCATATACTGGCCATATCTTGCGCTATAGTTGTTCGAATTGGATGAAACCGGCGTTGATTAAACCTCATATCCATTTATATAAGTGTCATGAAGACATCGAATTTTAATTTGGCCGTTAAGATGGTCAAGTAAGCATAATACACAAACTTGTCAGAATGCTACGAGATAAACAGCCTTGTGAATTTGTCTAGTGGATAACCAAGCATCTTATCTCATTTTGGAAGCTTCCAGGGAAGCAAACCAAGCGTCAACTCAGAATACAGAACATTATGATGAATGGAGAAGTAATTTTGAATGAAGTATTAAAATATTCAAAGTCCAAGCTTGACCAGAAAATGAGGTACGATTTTCGATAAAGTTCTGTGATATTCGAAGAAGGTAAAAGCTCCAGCAACTCTAACAGAAGAAAGAGAAAAGAAGCCTGAACAAAGACAAAATTACTATAGCTGCAAAAGCAAAAACCCTGAAGATTGAAGTCAAGCGTCTGCTGCCGGCAATCAAGCGTCCGAATCGTCATATTCTGAGGTATACTCATCCAAATGAAGTGATCTTGGTTTAGTTAGTAAAATAAGTTCAATACCCACAAGTTTGCTAAATAAGTCGAGATCTGAGTTAATCTCTATCCCAGTGAAATTCCTTCTTCAAGCTGGAGATGTGATACTGTTCGTGATAGTCAGAACATACAAGCGCCTGCTCACAATTTCTGGAGCTTTATATGTTTATATGCCTCGTTCTTGGTATCGTTGGAACGCTCGGAGAAATATCTACAACTCTCATGAAGAGGCCAAGAGGCGACATCGATCTCTATCTTTGTCAAATTGTATCCGTAAACGGGTGACGTGATGCTGTTCCTGACAGTCATACCTTTGTAGCATACACTGGCCATATGTTGTGCTATAGTTGTCCGAATTGGATGAAATTGGCGGATCATTAAACCTAATATCCATATATACAAGTGTCATGGAGACGTCCAATTTTAATTTGGCCGTTTAGAGGGTCAAGTAAGCATAGTACACAGACTTGTCAGAATGCTACGAGATAAACAACCTTGTGAATGTGCCCAGAGGAAACCAAGCATCTTATCTCATTTTGGAAGCGTCCAGTGAAGCAAAGCAAGCATCAACTTAGAATACAGAACATTATGATGAATGGAGAAGTAATTTTGAATGAAATATAAAAATATTCAAAGTCCAAGCTTGATCAGAAATTGAGGTACGTTTTTCGATAACGTTCTGAAGCATCAGAAGAAGGTAAAAGCTTCAACAACTCTAACAGAAGAAAGAGAAAAGAAAGCTGAACAAAGACAAAATTACTATAGCTGCAAAAGCAAAAACAATGAAGATTGAAGTCAAGTGTCTGCTGCCGGCAATCAAGCGTCCGAAACGTCGTATTCTGAGGTACAGTCATCCAAATGAAGTGATCTTGGTTTAGTTAGTGATATGATCCTGGAAAGCTATCAAGAGGATTTCTCCACTAGTTTTAGGATTTTGTAAAAGCATAGGAAAATATGTAATAAAAGTAGGATTTTTTGGTACTTTGACTTTTTGTAGTTTGACTTTTAGGTCATGGACTTGTAAATGGGCCAAGATGTAGTCATCAAGGCCCATCCAATAGAGGAAAGGCGCACACAAGCCTTAAGCCTTGTAGCTTAGGCGCACATGAGAGCTTGAGAGGATGAGAGGTCATATAAATACCTCCTTGTAAGCCATTTGAATCATAATCGAAAGTTTAGAATTTTTCTCACATTGAGAATTTAGAGAGAGTTGAGAGTCTCCTCTTGAAGGTTCTAGAGTAGAACCTTGTGATTCTCATCAAGAGCTCCTTACTCTTGTGGCGGATCTTCCTTGAGCTTATCACTCCATCTAATCCATGGAGTTGTGGCGCTTTCTTCCATTTCCCTTCCGCTTCATCTTTTCCCTTTCTTTTTGAATTCTTGTTGCCTCACGCCTAAAGCCTTAGGCTTACCTTAGGATTTACGCATTTTAGCTTCATGTTGCTTAGGAATTGTGGATCCATGATTCTTGTGATTTGATGATAAAGCTTTGGCTTGAGGTGGAGCTAGTTCTCTCAATTTTCCTCAAGGTCATCAAATATGAACAAGTTTGGATTTCCCTCCAATTTTTAGTTTGAATTTTTCATTTCAATTCCGGATCAATTCTCCTAGAACGATGCTACATTCAATAGATCCATCTTGGATCATAACAGTTAGTAAGATATGTTGAATACCCACAAGTTTGCTAAATAAGTCGAGATCTGAGTTAATCTTTATCCCAATGAAATTTCTTCTTCAATCTGGAGATGTGATACTGTTCGTGATAGTCAGAACATTCATGCGCCTGCTGACAATTTCTGGAGCTTTATGTGTTTCAATGCATCGTTCTTGGTATCGATGGAACGCTCCGAAAAATATCTGCAACTTTCATGAAGTGATCGAGAGGCGACATCGATCTGTATCCTTTTCAAATTGTATCCATAAACGGGTGACGCGATGCTGTTCCGGACACTTACACCTTTGTAGCATATACTGGCCATATCTTGTGCTATAGTTGTCCGAATTGGATGAAATTGGCGGCTCATTAAACTTAGTATCCATTATATACAAGTGTCATGGAGACGTCGAATTTTAATTTGGCCGTTAAGAGGGTCAAGTAAGCACAATACACAAACTTGTCAGAATGCTACGAGATAAACAGCCTTGTGAAATTGCCCAGTGGATAACCAAGCGTCATATCTCATTTTGGAAGCGTCCACTGAAGCAAACCAAGCACCAACTTAGAATACAGAACATTATGATGAATGGAGAAGTAATTTTGAAAGAAATATTAAAATATTCAAAGTCCAAGCTTGATCAGAAAATGAGTTACGATTTTCGATAAAGTTCTGAAGCATCAGAAGAAGGTAAAAGCTTCAGCAACTGTAACGGAAGAAAGAGAAAAGAAGCCGGAATAAAGAGAAAATTACTATTGTTGCAAAAGCAAAAACAATGAAGATTGAAGTCAAGCATCTGCTGCCGGCAATCAAGCATCTAAAACGTCGTATTCTGAGGTATACTCATCAAAATGAAGTGATCTTGGTTTAGTTAGTAAGATATGCTAAATACCCACAAGTTTGCTAAATAAGTCGAGATCTGAGTTAATCTCTATCCCAATGAAATTCCTTCTTCAAGCTGGAGATGTGATAATGTTCGTGATAGTCAGAACATGCAAGCTACTGCTCATAATTTCTGGAGCTTTATGTGTTTCAATGCATCGTTCTTGGCATCGTTGGAACGCTCAGAAAAATATCTGCAACTTTCATGAAGTGATCGAGAAGCGACATCGATCTGTATCTTTTTCAAATTATATCCGTAAACGGGTGGCGTGATGCAGTTCCTGACACTTATACCTTTGTAGCATATACTGGCCATATCTTGTGCTATAGTTGTCCGAATTGGATGAAATTGGCAGCTCATTAAACATAATATCCATATATACAAGTGTCATGGAGACGTCGAATTTTAATTTGGCCGTTGAGAGGGTCAAGTAAGCATAATCCACAATCTTGTCAGAATGCTACGAGATAAACAGCCTTGTGAATGTGCCCAGTGGATAACCAAACGTCTTATCTCATTTAGGAAGCGTCCAGTGAAGCAAACCAAGCGTCAACTCAGAATACAGAACATTGTGATGAATGGAGAAGTAATTTTGAATGAAATATTAAAATATTCAAAGTCCAAGCTTGACCAGAAAATGAGGTACGATTTTCGATAAAGCTCTGTGGCATTAGATGAAGGTAAAAGCTCCAGCAACTCTAACAGAAGAAAGAGAAAAGAAGCCTGAACAAAGACAAAATTACTATACCTGCAAAAGCAAAACCCTGAAGATTGAAGTCAAGCATCTGCTGCCGGCAATCAAGCATCTAAAACGTCGTATTCTGAGGTATACTCATCAAAATGAAGTGATCTTGGTTTAGTTAGTAAGATATGCCAAATACCCACAAGTTTGCTAAATAAGTCGAGATCTGAGTTAATCTCTATCCCAGTGAAATTCCTTCTTCAAGCTGGAGATGTGATAATGTTCGTGATAGTCTGAACATGCAAGCGACTGCTCATAATTTCTGGAGCTTTATGTGTTTCAATGCATCGTTCTTGGCATCGTTGGAACGCTCAGAAAAATATCTGCAACTTTCATGAAGTGATCGAGAAGCGACATCGATCTGTATCTTTTTCAAATTATATCCGTAAACGGGTGGCGTGATGCAGTTCCTGACACTTATACCTTTGTAGCATATACTGGCCATATCTTGTGCTATAGTTGTCCGAATTGGATGAAATTGGCAGCTCATTAAACATAATATCCATATATACAAGTGTCATGGAGACGTCGAATTTTAATTTGGCCGTTGAGAGGGTCAAGTAAGCATAATCCACAATCTCGTCAGAGTGCTACGAGATAAACAGCCTTGTGAATGTGCCCAGTGGATTACCAAACGTCTTATCTCATTTAGGAAGCGTCCAGTGAAGCAAACCAAGCGTCAACTCAGAATACAGAACATTGTGATGAATGGAGAAGTAATTTTGAATGAAATATTAAAATATTCAAAGTCCAAGCTTGACCAGAAAATGAGGTACGATTTTCGATAAAGCTCTGTGGCATTAGAAGAAGCTAAAAGCTCCAGCAACTCTAACAGAAGAAAGAGAAAAGAAGCCTGAACAAAGACAAAATTACTATACTTGCAAAAGCAAAACCCTGAAGATTGAAGTCAAGCGTCTGCTGCCGGAAATCCAGCGTCCGAAACGTCGTATTCTGAGGTATACTCATCCAAATGAAGTGATCTTGGTTTAGTTAGTAAGATAAGTTCAATACCCACAAGTTTGCTAAATAAGTCGAGATCTGAGTTAATCTCTATCCCAGTGAAATTCCTTCTTCAAGCTGGAGATTTGATACTGTTCGTGATAGTCAGAACATACAAGCGCTTGCTCAGAATTTTTGGAGCATTATATGTTTATATGCATCGTTCTTGGTATCGTTGGAACGCTCAGAGAAATATCTGCAACTCTCATGAAGTGATCGAGAAGCGACATCGATCTGTATCTTTGTCAAATTGTATCCGTAAACGGGTGACGTGATGCTGTTCCTGACAGTCATACCTTTGTAGCATATACTGGCCATATCTTGTGCAATAGTTGTCCGAATTGGATGAAATTGGCGGATCATTAAACCTAATATCCATATATACAAGTGTCATGGAGACGTCGAATTTAAATTTGGCCGTTAAGAGGGTCAAGTAAGCATAATACACAAACTTGTCTGAATTCTGCGAGATAAACAACCTTGTCAATGTGCCCAGAGGATAACCAAGCGTCTTATCTCATTTAGGAAGCGTCCACTGAAGCAAACCATGCACCAACTTAGAATACAGAACATTATGATGAATGGAGAAGTAATTTTGAATGAAATATTAAAATATTCAAAGTCCAAGCTTAACCAGAAAACGAGACACGATTTTCGATAATGTTCTGAAACATCAGAAGAAGGTAAAAGCTTCAGCAAATCTAACAGAAGAAAGGGAAAAGAAACCTGAGCAAAGACAAAATTACTATAGCTGCAAAAGTAAAAACACTGAAGATTGAAGTCAAGCGTCTACTGCCGGCAATCAAGCGTCCGAAACGTCGTATTCTGAGGTATAGTCATCCAAATGAAGTGATCTTGGTTTAGTTAGTAAGATATGCTAAATACCCACAAGTTTGCTAAATAAGTCGAGATCTGAGTTAATCTCTATCCCAGTGAAATTCCTTCTTCAAGCTGGAGATGTGATAATTTTCCTGATAGTCAGAACATGCAAGCGCCTGGTGACAATTGCTGGAGCTTTATGTGTTTCAATGCATCGTTCTTGGCATCGTTGGAACGCTCAAAAAAATATCTGCAACTTTCATGAAGTGATGGAGAAGCGACATCGATCTGTATCTTTTTCAAATTGTATCCGTAAACGGGTGGCGTGATGCTGTTCCTGACACTTATACCTTTGTAGCATATACTGGCCATATTATGTGCTATAGTTGTCCGAATTGGATGAAATTGGCATCTCATTAAACATAATATCCATATATACAAGTGTCATGGAGACGTCGAATTTTAATTTGGCCGTTGGGAGGGTCAAGTAAGCATAATCCACAATCTTGTCAGAATGCTGCGAGATAAACAGCCTTGTGAATGTGCTCAGTGGATAACCAAACGTCTTATCTCATTTAGGAAGCGTCCAGTGAAGCAAACCAAGCGTCAACTCAGAATACAGAACATTGTGATGAATGGAGAAGTAATTTTGAATGAAATATTAAAATATTCAAAGTCCAAGCTTGACCAGAAATTGAGGTACGATTTTCGATAAAGTTTTGTGGCATTAGAAGAAGGTAAAAGCTCCAGCAACTCTAATAGAAGAAAGAGAAAAGAAGCCTGAACAAAGACAAAATTACTATACCTGCAAAAGCAAAACCCTGAAGATTGAAGTCAAGCATCTGCTGCCGGAAATCAAGCGTCGGAAACATCGTATTCTGAGGTATACTCATCAAAATGAAGTGATCTTGGTTTAGTTAGTAAGATAAGTTCAATACCCACAAGTTTGCTAAATAAGTCAAGATCTGAGTTAATCTCTATCCCAGTGAAATTCCTTCTTCAAGCTGGAGATGTGATACTATTCGTGATAGTCAGAACTTGCATGCGACTGCTCACAATTTCCGGGGCTTTATGTTTTTAAATGCATCATTCTTGGTATCGTTGGAACGCTCGCAGAAAAATATCTGCAACTTTCATGAAGTGATCGAGAGGCGACATCGATCTGTATCTTTTTCAAATTGTATCCATAAACGGGTGACGTGATGCTGTTCCGGACACTTATACCATTGTAGCATATACTGGCCATATCTTGTGCTATAGTTGTCCGAATTGGATGAAATTGGCCGCTCATTAAACATAATATCCATATATACAAGTGTCATGGAGACGTCGAATTTTAATTTGGCCGTTGAGAGGGTCAAGTAAGCATAATCCACAATCTTGTCAGAATGCTACGAGATAAACAGCCTTGTGAATGTGCCCAGTGGATAACCAAACGTCTTATCTCATTTAGGAAGCGTCCAGTGAAGCAAACCAAGCGTCAACTCAGAATACAGAACATTGTGATGAATGGAGAAGTAATTTTGAATGAAATATTAAAATATTCAAAGTCCAAGCTTGACCAGAAAATGAGGTACGATTTTCGATAAAGCTCTGTGGCATTAGATGAAGGTAAAAGCTCCAACAACTCTAACAGAAGAAAGAGAAAAGAAGCCTGAACAAAGACAAAATTACTATACCTGCAAAAGCAAAACCCTGAAGATTGAAGTCAAGCATCTGCTGCCGGCAATCAAGCATCTAAAACGTCGTATTCTGAGGTATACTCATCAAAATGAAGTGATCTTGGTTTAGTTAGTAAGATATGCTAAATACCCACAAGTTTGCTAAATAAGTCGAGATCTGAGTTAATCTCTATCCCAGTGAAATTCCTTCTTCAAGCTGGAGATGTGATAATGTTCGTGATAGTCTGAACATGCAAGCGACTGCTCATAATTTCTGGAGCTTTATGTGTTTCAATGCATCGTTCTTGGCATCGTTGGAACGCTCAGAAAAATATCTGCAACTTTCATGAAGTGATCGAGAAGCGACATCGATCTGTATCTTTTTCAAATTATATCCGTAAACGGGTGGCGTGATGCAGTTCCTGACACTTATACCTTTGTAGCATATACTGGCCATATCTTGTGCTATAGTTGTCCGAATTGGATGAAATTGGCAGCTCATTAAACATAATATCCATATATACAAGTGTCATGGAGACGTCGAATTTTAATTTGGCCGTTGAGAGGGTCAAGTAAGCATAATCCACAATCTCGTCAGAGTGCTACGAGATAAACAGCCTTGTGAATGTGCCCAGTGGATTACCAAACGTCTTATCTCATTTAGGAAGCGTCCAGTGAAGCAAACCAAGCGTCAACTCAGAATACAGAACATTGTGATGAATGGAGAAGTAATTTTGAATGAAATATTAAAATATTCAAAGTCCAAGCTTGACCAGAAAATGAGGTACGATTTTCGATAAAGCTCTGTGGCATTAGATGAAGGTAAAAGCTCCAGCAACTCTAACAGAAGAAAGAGAAAAGAAGCCTGAACAAAGACAAAATTACTATACCTGCAAAAGCAAAACCCTGAAGATTGAAGTCAAGCGTCTGCTGCCGGAAATCAAGCGTCCGAAACGTCATATTCTGAGGTATACTCATCAAAATGAAGTGATCTTGGTTTAGTTAGTAAGATAAGTTCAATACCCACAAGTTTGCAAAATAAGTCGAGATCTGAGTTAATCTCTGTCCCAGTGAAATTCCTTCTTCAAGCTGGAGATGTGATACTATTCGTGATAGTCAGAACATACAAGCGCCTGCTCATAATTTCTGGTGCTTTATATGTTTATATGCATCGTTCTTGGTATCGTTGGAACGCTCGGAGAAATATCTACAACTCTCATGAAGTGATCGAGAGGCGACATCGATCTGTATCTTTTTCAAATTGTATCCATAAACGGGTGACGTGATGCTGTTCCGGACACTTATACCATTGTAGCATATACTGGCCATATCTTGTGCTATAGTTGTCCGAATTGGATGAAATTGGCCGCTCATTAAACATAATATCCATATATACAAGTGTCATGGAGACGTCGAATTTTAATTTGGCCGTTGAGAGGGTCAAGTAAGCATAATCCACAATCTTGTCAGAATGCTACGAGATAAACAGCCTTGTGAATGTGCCCAGTGGATAACCAAACGTCTTATCTCATTTAGGAAGCGTCCAGTGAAGCAAACCAAGCGTCAACTCAGAATACAGAACATTGTGATGAATGGAGAAGTAATTTTGAATGAAATATTAAAATATTCAAAGTCCAAGCTTGACCAGAAAATGAGGTACGATTTTCGATAAAGCTCTGTGGCATTAGATGAAGGTAAAAGCTCCAACAACTCTAACAGAAGAAAGAGAAAAGAAGCCTGAACAAAGACAAAATTACTATACCTGCAAAAGCAAAACCCTGAAGATTGAAGTCAAGCATCTGCTGCCGGCAATCAAGCATCTAAAACGTCGTATTCTGAGGTATACTCATCAAAATGAAGTGATCTTGGTTTAGTTAGTAAGATATGCTAAATACCCACAAGTTTGCTAAATAAGTCGAGATCTGAGTTAATCTCTATCCCAGTGAAATTCCTTCTTCAAGCTGGAGATGTGATAATGTTCGTGATAGTCTGAACATGCAAGCGACTGCTCATAATTTCTGGAGCTTTATGTGTTTCAATGCATCGTTCTTGGCATCGTTGGAACGCTCAGAAAAATATCTGCAACTTTCATGAAGTGATCGAGAAGCGACATCGATCTGTATCTTTTTCAAATTATATCCGTAAACGGGTGGCGTGATGCAGTTCCTGACACTTATACCTTTGTAGCATATACTGGCCATATCTTGTGCTATAGTTGTCCGAATTGGATGAAATTGGCAGCTCATTAAACATAATATCCATATATACAAGTGTCATGGAGACGTCGAATTTTAATTTGGCCGTTGAGAGGGTCAAGTAAGCATAATCCACAATCTCGTCAGAGTGCTACGAGATAAACAGCCTTGTGAATGTGCCCAGTGGATTACCAAACGTCTTATCTCATTTAGGAAGCGTCCAGTGAAGCAAACCAAGCGTCAACTCAGAATACAGAACATTGTGATGAATGGAGAAGTAATTTTGAATGAAATATTAAAATATTCAAAGTCCAAGCTTGACCAGAAAATGAGGTACGATTTTCGATAAAGCTCTGTGGCATTAGATGAAGGTAAAAGCTCCAGCAACTCTAACAGAAGAAAGAGAAAAGAAGCCTGAACAAAGACAAAATTACTATACCTGCAAAAGCAAAACCCTGAAGATTGAAGTCAAGCGTCTGCTGCCGGAAATCAAGCGTCCGAAACGTCATATTCTGAGGTATACTCATCAAAATGAAGTGATCTTGGTTTAGTTAGTAAGATAAGTTCAATACCCACAAGTTTGCAAAATAAGTCGAGATCTGAGTTAATCTCTGTCCCAGTGAAATTCCTTCTTCAAGCTGGAGATGTGATACTATTCGTGATAGTCAGAACATACAAGCGCCTGCTCATAATTTCTGGTGCTTTATATGTTTATATGCATCGTTCTTGGTATCGTTGGAACGCTCGGAGAAATATCTACAACTCTCATGAAGAGGCCAAGAGGCGACATCGATATCTATCTTTGTCAAATTGTATCCGTAAGTGGGTGATGTGATGCTGTTCCTGACAGTCATACCTTTGTAGCATATACTGGCCATATCTTGTGCTATAGTTATCCGAATTGGATGAAATTGGCGGCTCATTAAACTTAATATCCATATATACAAGTGTCATGGAGACGTCGAATTTTAATTTGGCCGTTGAGAGGGTCACGTAAGCATAATCCACAAACTTGTCAGAATGCTACGAGATAAACAGCCTTGTGAATGTGCCCAGTTGATAACCAAGCGTCTTATCTCATTTAGGAAGCGTCCAGTGAAGCAAACCAAGCGTCTACTCGGAGTACTGAACATTATCATGAAAGGAGAAGTAATTTTGAATGAAACAGTAAAATATTCAAAGCCCAAGCTTGACCAGAAAATGGGCTACAATTTTCGATAATATTCTGTGGCATTAGAAGAAGGTAAAAGCTTCAGCAACTCTAACAGAAGAAAGAGAAAAGAAGCCTGAACAAAGACAAAATTACTATAGCGGCAAAAGCAAAACCCTGAAGATTGAAGTCAAGCGTCTACTGCCGGAAATCAAGCGTTCGAAACGTCGTATTCTGAGGTATACTCATCAAAATAAAGCGATCTTGGTTTAGTTAGTAAGATAAGTTCAATACCCACATGTTTGGAAAATAAGTCGAGATCTGAGTTAATCTCTATCCCAGTGAAATTCCTTCTTCAAGCTGGAGATGTGATACTGTTCGTGATAGTTAGAACATGCAAGCGCCTGCTCACAATTTCTGGAGTTTTATGTGTTTAAATGCATCGTTCTTGGTATCGTTCGAATGCTCAGAGAAATATCTGCAACTCTCATGAAGAGGTCGAGAGGCGACATCGATCTCTATCTTTGTCAAATTGTATCCGTAAACGGGTGACGTGATGCTGTTCCTGACAGTCATGCCTTTGTAGCATATACTGGCCATATCATGTGCTATAGTTGTCCGAATTGGATGAAATTGGCGGCTCATTAAACCTAATATCCATATATACAAGTGTCATGGAGACGTCGAATTTTAATTTGGCCGTTAAGAGGGTCAAGTAAGCATAATACACAAACTTGTCAGAATGCTACGAGATAAACAGCCATGTAAATGTGCCCAGTGGATAGCCAAGCGTCTTATCTCATTTAGGAAGCGTCTGGTAAAGCAAACCAAGCGTCAACTCAGAATACAGAACATTATGATGAATGGAGAAGTAATTTTGAAAGAAATATTAAAATATTCAAAGTGCAAGCTTGATCAGAAAATGAGGTACGATTTTTGATAAAGTTCTGAAGCATCAGAAGAAGGTAAAAGCTTCAGCAACTGTAACAGTAGAAAGAGAAAAGAAGCCTGAATAAAGAGAAAATTACAATTGCTGCAAAAGCAAAAACACTGAAGATTGAAGTCAAGCGTCCGAAACGTCGTATTTTGAGGTACACTCATCCAAATGAAGCAATCTTGGTTTAGTTAGTAAGATAAGTCATATACCCATAAGTCATAAATAAGTCGAGATCTGAATTAATCTCTATCCCAGTGAAATTCTTTCTTCAAGCTGGAGATGTGATACTGTTCGTGATAGTCAGAACATGCAAGCGCCTGCTCACAATTTCCGGAGCTTTATGTGTTTAAATGCATTGTTCTTGGTATCGTTGGAACGCTCAGAGAAATATCTGCAGCTCTCATGAAGTGGTCGAGAGGCGACATCGATCTGCATCTGTGTCAAATTGTATCCGTAAGTGGGTGATGTGATGTTGTTCCTGACATTCATACCTTCGTAGCATATACTGGCCATATCTTGTGCTATAGTTGTCTGAATTGGATGAAAGCGGCGGCTCATTAAACCTAATATCCATATATATAAGTGTCATGGAGACATCGAATTTTAATTTGGCCGTTAAGAGGGTCAAGTAACCAAAATACCAAAACTTGTCAGAATGCTACGAGATAAACAGCCTTGTGAATGTTACCAGTGGATAACCAAACGTCTTATCTCATTTAGGAAGCGTCCAGTGAAGCAAACCAAGCGTCGACTCAGAATACAGAACATTGTGATGAATGGAGAAGTAATTTTTAATGAAATATTAAAATATTCAAAGTCCAAGCTTGACCAAAAAATGAGGTACGATTTTCGATAAAGTTCTGTGGCAATAGAAGAAGGTTAAATCTTCAACAACTCTAACAGAAGAAAGAGAAAAGAAGCCCGAACAAAGACAAAATTACTATAGCAGCAAAACCAAAAACCCTGAAGATTGAAGTCAAGCGTCTGCTGGCGGCAATCAAGCGTCCCAAACGTCGTATTCTGAGGTAGAAGTGATCTTGGTTTAGTTAGTAAGACAATTTAAATACCCACAAGTTTGCCAAATAAGTCGAGATCTGAGTTAATCTCTATCCTAGTGAAATTCCATCTTCAAACTGGAGATGTGATAGTGTTCGTCATAGTCAGAACATGCAAGCGCCTGCTTATAATTTCTGGAGCTTTATGTGTTTAAATGCATCGTTCTTGGTATCGTTGGAACGCTCGGAGAAATATCTACAACTCTCATGAAGAGGTCGAGTGGTGACATCGATCTCTACCTTCGTCAAATTGTATCCGTAAACGGGTGACGTGATGCAGTTCCTGACAGTCATACCATTGTAGCATATACTGGCCATATCTTGTGCTATAGTTGTCCGAATTGGATGAAATTGGCGGCTTATTAAACCTAATATCTATATATATAAATGTCATGCAGACATCGAATTTTAATTTGGCCGTTAAGAGGGTCAAGTATGCATAATACACAAACTTGTAAGAATGCTACGACATAAACAGCTTTGTGAATGTGCCCAGTGGATAACCAAGCGTCTTATCTCATTTAGGAAGCGTCCAGTGAAGCAAACCAAGAATTAACTCAGAATACAAAACATTATGATGAATGGAGAAGTAATTTTGAATGAAATATTAAAATATTCAAAGTCCAAGCTTGACCAAAAAATGAGGTACAATTTTCGATAAAGTTCTGTGGCATCAGAAGAAGGTAAAAGCTTCAGCAACTCGAACAGAAGAAAGAGAAAAAAAGCCTGAACAAAGACAAAATTACTATAGCTGCAAAAGGAAAAACACTGAAGATTGAAGTCAAGCATCTGCTGCCGGCAATCATGCGTCCGAAACTTCGTATTTTGAGCTACACTCATCCAAATGAAGTGATCTTGGTTTAGTCAGTAAGATAAGTTAAATACCCACAAGTTTGCTATATAAGTCGAGATCTTAGTTAATATCTATCCCAATGAAATTCCTTCTTCAAGCTGGAGATGTGAGACTGTTCATGATAGCCAGAACATGAAAGCGCCTGCTGACAATTTCTGGAGCTTTATGTGTTCAAATGCATCATTATTGGTATCCTTGGAACGCTCAGAGAAATATTTGCAACTGTCATGAAGTGGTCAAGAGGCGACATCGATCTGTATCTTTGTCAAATTGTATCCGTAAATGGGTGACGTGATGCTGTTCCTGGCCGTCATACCTTTGTAGCATATACTGGCCATATCTTATGCTATAGTTGTCCGAATTGGATGAAACCGACTATTCATTAAACCTCATATCCATTTATATAAGTGTCATGGAGGCATCGAATTTTAATTTGGCCGTTAAGCGGGTCAAGTAACCATAATACACAAACTTGTCAAAATGCTACGAGATAAACAGCCTTGTGAATTTGCCCAGTGGATAACCAAGCGTCTTATCTCATTTAGGAAGCGTCCAGTGAAGTAAACCAAGCATCAACTCAGAATACAAAACATTATGATGAATGGAGAAGTAATTTTGAATGAAATATTAAAATATTCAAAGTCCAAGCTTGACCAAAAAATGAGGTACGATTTTTGATAAAGTTCTGTGGCATTAGAAGAAGGTGAAAGCTTCAGCAACTCTAACAGAAGAAAGAGAAAAGAAGCCTAAACAAAGAGAAAATTACTATTGCTGCAAAAGCAAAAACCCTAAAGATTGAAGTCAATCGTTGGCTGTCGGTAATAAAGCGTTCGAAACGTCGTATTCTGACGTACACTCATCAAAATACAGTGATCTTGGTTTAGTTAGTAAGATAAGTCAAATACCCACAAGTTTGCAAAATAAGTTGAGATCTGAGTTAGTTACTATCCCAGTGAAATTCCTTCTTCAAGCTGGAGATGTGATACTGTTCGTTATAGTCAGAACATGCAAGCACCTGCTCACAATTTCCGAAGCTTTATGTGTTTAAATGTATCGTTCTTGGTATCCTTGGAATGCTCGGAGAAATATCTGCATCTCTCATGAAGAGGTCAAGAGGCTACATCGATCTCTATCTTTGTCAAATTGTAGCCGTAAACGGGTGATGTGATGCTGTCCCTGACAGTCATAGCTTTGTAGCATATACTGGCCATATCTTGTGCTATAGTTCTCCGAATTGGATGAAATTGGCGGATCATTAAACCTAATATCCATATATACAAGTGTCATGGAGACGTCGAATTTGAATTTGGCCGTTAAGAGGGTTAAGTAAGCATAATACACAAACTTGTCGGAATGCTACGAGATAAACAACCTTGTGAATGTGTCCAGAGGAAACCAAGCATCTTATCTCATTTAGGAAGCGTCCAGTGAAGCAAACCAAGCATCAACTTAGAATACAGAACATTATGATGAATGGAGAAGTAATTTTGAATGAAATATTAAAATTTTCAAAGTCCAAGCTTGATCAGAAATTGAGGTACGATTTTCGATAATGTTCTGAAGCATCAGAAGAGTAAAAGCTTCAGCAACCCTAACAGAAGAAAGAGAAAAGAAAGCTGAACAAAGACAAAATTACTATAGCTGCAAAAGCAAAAACAATGAAGAATGAAGTCAAGCGTCTCCTGCCGGCAATCAAGCGTCCGAAACGTCGTATTCTGAGGTACTGTCATCCAAATGAAGTGATCTTGGTTTAGTTAGTAAGATATGTTAAATAGTATTCCAGTGCTTTTAAGCGAGGGTCACTTCACGATATCAAGGATGTTCCTGGCTTTCGATCTAGTCCAATCGGCCTAAGGGGCCATCATCTGCTATTCTAGTTTAGCAGACCTAGCAATCATCCTAATCTTTCCCTCTTTCGAGTTTCAGAGGTGAATCCTCATATGATATGAAGGACTCCCATCCCCGGGAAAGTCCCCAACAGCAACTGGATCAATCTTTCTTGGCTGGCTTGTGAGAAGCTGAAAAACCATCAAAAAACGACGATTGTTCGTGAAGGTTTCCACAGAAAGACCCCTTGGTTCTGGCAAACAGATCAAAATTACAGGTACCTGAGATCCACCACCAGTGGGAAAGGCAGAAGAATGAATCCATTTTTGAAATCCAATGGCTTCTCGGGCGATCCCATTCCCATTTCCACCTATCGAAGGCCAAGTGAGGCCCTTCCACCGGATCCGTTCAAAGCTTTCCTCCGGGTCATTTTGCTAAATAAGTCGAGATCTGAGTTAATCTCTATCCCAATGAAATTCCTTCTTCAATCTGCAGATGTGATACTGTTCGTGATAGTCAGAACATGCAAATGCCTGCTGACAATTTCTGGAGCTTTATGTGTTTCATTGCATAGTTCTTGGTATCGATGGAACGCTCAGAAAAATATCTTCAACTTTCATGAAGTGATCGAGAGGCGACATCGATCTGTATCTTTTTCAAATTGTATCCATAAACGGATGACGCGATGCTGTTCCGGACACTTATACCTTTGTAGCATATACTGGCCATATCTTGTGCTATAGTTGTCCGAATTGGACGAAATGGGTGGCTCATTAAACTTAATATCCATATATACAAGTGTCATGGAGACGTTGAATTTTAATTTGGCCGTTAAGAGGGTCAAGTAAGCATAATACACAAACTTGTCAGAATGCTACGAGATAAACAACCTTGTGAATGTGCCGAGAGGTAACCAAGCATTTATCTCATTTAGGAAGCGTCCAGTAAACCAAACCAAGCGTCAACTTAGAATACAGAACATTATGATGAATGGAGAAGTAATTTTGAATGAAATATTAAAATATTCAAAGTTCAAGCTTGATCAGAAAATGAGGTACGATTTTCGATAATGTTCTGAAGCATCAGAAGAAGGTAAAAGCTTCAGCAACTGTAACGGAACAAAGAGAAAAGAAAGCTGAACAAAGACAAAATTACTATTGCTGCAAAAGCAAAAACAATGAAGATTGAAGTCAAGCATCTGTTGCCGACAATCAAGAGTCCGAAACGTCATATTCTGGGGTACAGTCATCCAAATAAAGTGATCTTGGTTTAGTTAGTAAGATATGTTAAATACCCACAAGTTTGCTAAATAAGTCGAGATCTGAGTTAATCTCTATCCCAGTGAAATTCCTTCATCAATCTGGAGATGTGATACTGTTCGTGATAGTCAGAACATGCAAGCGCCTGCTGACAATTTCTGGAGCTTTATATGTTTCAATGCATTGTTCTTGGTATCGTTGGAATGCTCAGAAAAATATCTGCAACTTTCATGAAGTGATCGAGAGGCGACATCGATCTGTATCTTTTTCAAATTGTATCCATAAACGGGTGACGCGATGCTGTTCCGGACACTTATACCTTTGTAGCATATACTGGCCATATCTTGTGCTATAGTTGTCCGAATTGGATGAAACTGGCGGTTCATTAAACTTAATATCCATAGTTACAAGTGTCAAGGAGACATCGAATTATAATTTGGCCGTTAAGAGGGTCAAGTAATCATAATACACAAACTTGTCCGAATGCTACGCGATAAACAACCTTGTGAATTTGCCCAGTGGATAACCAAGCGTCTTATCTCATTTTGGAAGCTTCCAGTGAAGCAAACCAAGCGTCAACTCAGAATACAGAACATTATGATGAATGGAGAAGTAATTTTGAATGAAATATTAAAATATTCAAAGTCCAAGCTTTACCCGAAAATGAGGTACGATTTTCGATAAAGTTTTGTGGCATTAGAAGAAGGTAAAAGCTCCAGCAACTCTACCAGAAGAAAGAGAAAAGAAGCTTGAACGAACACAAAATTACTATAGCTGCAAAAGCAAAACCCTGAAGATTGAAGTCAAGCGTCTGCTGCCGGCAATCAAGCGTCCGAAACGTCGTATTCTGAGGTATACTCATCCAAATAAAGTGATCTTGGTTTTGTTAGTAAGACAAGTTCAATACCCACAAGTTTGCTAAATAAGTCGAGATCTGAGTTAATCTCTATCCTAGTGAAATTCCTTCTTCAAACTGGAGATGTGATACTGTTCGTGATAGTCAGAAAATGCAAGCGCCTGCTGACAATTTCTAGAGCTTTATGTGTTCCAATGCATCGTTCTTGGTATCGATGGAACGCTCAGAAAAATATCTGCAACTTTCATGAAGTGATCGAGAGGCGACATCGATCTGTATCTTTTTCAAATTGTATCCATAAACGGGTGACGCGATGCTGTTCCGGACACTTATACCTTTGTAGCATATGCTGGCCATATCTTGTGCTATTGTTGTCCGAATTGGATGAAATTGGCGGCTCATTAAACTTAATATCCATATACACAAGTGTAATGGAGACGTCGAATTTTAATTTGGCCGTTAAGAGGGTCAAGTAAGCATAATACACAAACTTGTCAGAATGCTACGAGATAAACAACCTTGTGAATGTGCCCAAAGGATAACCAAGCATCTTATCTCATTTAGGAAGCGTCCAGTGAAGCAAACCAAGCATCAACTTAGAATACAAAACATTATGATGAATGGAGAAGTAATTTTGAATGAAATATTAAAATATTCAAAGTCCAAGCTTAACCAGAAAATGAGATACGATTTTCGATAATGATCTGAAGCATCAGAAGAAGGTAAAAGTTTCAGCAACTCTAACAGAAGAAAGAGAAAAGAAACCTGAACAAAGACAAAATTACCATAGCTGCAAATGCAAAAACACTGAAGATTGAAGTCAAGCGTCTGCTGCCGGCAATCAAGCGTCCGAAACGTCATATTCTGAGGTACAGTCATCCAAATGAAGTGATCTTGGTTTATTTAGTATGATATGTAAAATACCCACAAGTTTGCTAAATAAGTCGAGATCTGAGTTAATCTCTATCCAAGTGAAATTCCTTCTTCAAGCTGGAGATGTGATACTGTTCGTGATAGTCAGAACATGCAAGCGTCTGATGACAATTTCTGGAGCTTTATGTGTTTCAATGCATCGTTCTTGGTATCGATGGAATGCTCAGAAAAATATCTGCAACTTTCATGAAGTGATCGAGAGGCGACATCGATCTGTATCTTTTTCAAATTGAATCCATAAACGGGTGACGCGATGCTGTTCCTGACACTTATACCTTTGTAGCATATACTGGCCATATCTTGTGCTATAGTTGTCCGAATTGGATGAAATTGGCGGCTCATTAAACTTAATATCCATATACACAAGTGTAATGCAGACGTCGAATTTTAATTTGGCCGTTAAGAGGGTCAAGTAAGCATAATACACAAACTTGTCAGAATGCTACGAGATAAACAACCTTGTGAATGTGCCCAAAGGATAACCAAGCATCTTATCTCATTTAGGAAGCGTCCTGTGAAGCAAACCAAGCATCAACTTAGAATACAAAACATTATGATGAATGGAGAAGTAATTTTGAATGAAATATTAAAATATTCAAAGTCCAAGCTTAACCAGAAAATGAGATACGATTTTCGATAATGTTCTGAAGCATCAGAAGAAGGTAAAAGTTTCAGCAACTCTAACAGAAGAAAGAGAAAAGAAACCTGAACAAAGACAAAATTACCATAGCTGCAAATGCAAAAACAATGAAGATTGAAGTCAAGCGTCTGCTGCCGGCAATAAAGCGTCCGAAACGTCATATTCTGAGGTACAGTCATCCAAATGAAGTGATCTTGGTTTATTTAGTAAGATATGTAAAATACCCACAAGTTTGCTAAATAAGTCGAGATCTGAGTTAATCTCTATCCAAGTGAAATTCCTTCTTCAAGCCGGAGGTGTGATACTGTTCGTGATAGTCAGAACATGCAAGCGCCTGATGACAATTTCTGGAGCTTTATGTGTTTCAATGCATCGTTCTTGGTATCGATGGAACGCTCAGAAAAATATCTGCAACTTTCATGAAGTGATCGAGAGGCGACATCGATCTGTATCTTTTTCAAATTGAATCCATAAACGGGTGACGCGATGCTGTTCCTGACAGTTATACCTTTGTAGCATATACTGGCCATATCTTGTGCTATAGTTGTCCGAATTGGATGAAATTGGCGGCTCATTAAACTTAATATCCATATATACAAGTGTCATGGAGACGTCGAATTTTAATTTGGCCGTTGAGAGGGTCAATAAAGCGTAATCCACAAACTTGTCAGAATGCTACGAGATAAACAGCCTTGTGAATGTGCCCAGTTGATAACCAAGCGTCTTATCTCATTTAGGAAGCGTCCACTGAAGCAAACCAAGCGTCTACTCAGAATACAGAACATTATGTTGAATGGAGAAGTAATTTTGAATGAAACAGTAAAATATTCAAAGCCTAAGCTTGACCAGAAAATGGGATACAATTTTCGATAATATTTTTTGGCATTAGAAGAAGGTAAAAGCTTCAGTAACTCTAACAGAAGAAAGAGAAAAGAATCCTCAACAAAGACAAAATTACTATAGTTGCAAAAGTAAAAACCCTGAAGATTGAAGTCAAGCGTCTGAAACGTCGTATTCTGAGGTATACTCATTCAAATGAAGTGATCTTGGTTTAGTTAGTAAGATAAGTTCAATACCCACATGTTTGGAAAATAAGTCGAGATCTGAGTTAATCTCTATCCCAGTGAAATTCATTCTTCAAGCTGGAGATGTGATACTGTTCGTGATAGTTAGAACATGCAAGCGCCTGCTCACAATTTCTGGAGCTTTATGTGTTTAAATGCATCGTTCTTGGTATCGTTCGAATGCTCAGAGAAATATCTTCAACTCTCATGAAGAGGTCGAGAGGGGGCATCGATCCCTATCTTTGTCAAATTGTATCTGTAAACGGGTGACGTGATGCTGTTCCTGACAGTCATGCCTTTGTAGCATATACTGGCCATATCATGTGCTATAGTTGTCCGAATTGGATGAAATTGGTGGCTCAATATACCAAATATCCATATATACAAGTGTCATGGAGACGTAGAATTTTAATTTGGCCGTTAAGAGGGTCAAGTAAGCATAATACACAAACTTGTCAGAATGCTACGAGATAAACAGCCATGCAAATGTGCCCAGTAGATAGCCAAGCGTCTTATCTCATTTAGGAAGCGTCCAGTAAAGCAAACCAAGCGTCAACTCAGAATACAGAACATTATCATGAATCGAGAAGTAATTTTGAAAGAAATATTAAAATATTCAAAGTGCAAGCTTGATCAGAAAATGAGGTACGATTTTTGATAAAGTTCTGAAGCATCAGAAGAAGGTAAAAGCTTCAGCAACTGTAACAGTAGAAAGAGAAAAGAAGCCTGAATAAAGAGAAAATTACTATTGCTGCAAAAGCTAAAACACTGAAGATTGAGTCAAGCGTCCGAAACGTCGTATTTTGAGGTACACTCATCCAAATGAAGCAATCTTGGTTTAGTTAGTAAGATAAGTCAAATACCCACAAGTTTGCTAAATAAGTCGAGATCTGAATTAATCTCTATCACAGTGAAATTCCTTCTTCAAGCTGGAGATGTGATACTGTTCGTGATAGTCAGAACATGCAAGCGCCTGCTCACAATTTCCGGAGCTTTATGTGTTTAAATGCATCGTTCTTGGTATCGTTGGAACGCACAGAGAAATATCTGCAGCTCTCATGAAGTGGTCGAGAGGCGACATCGATCTACATCTGTGTCAAATTGTATCCGTAAGTGGGTGATGTGATGCTGTTCCTGACAGTCATACCTTTGTAGCATATACTGGCCATATCTTGTGCTATAGTTGTCCGAATTGGATGAAACCGGCAGCTCATTAAACCTAATATCCATATATATAAGTGTCATGGAGACATCGAATTTTAATTTGGCCGTTAAGAGGGTCAAGTAACCAAAAATACCCAAACTTGTCAGAATGCTACGAGATAAACAGCCTTGTGAATGTGCCCAGTGGTTAACCAAACGTCTTATCTCATTTAGGAAGCGTCCAGTGAAGCAAACCAAGCGTCGACTCAGAATACAGAACATTGTGATGAATGGAGAAGTAATTTTGAATGAAATATTAAAATATTCAAAGTCCAAGCTTGACCAGAAAATGAGGTACGATTTTCGATAAAGTTCTGTGGCAATAGAAGAAGGTAAAATCTTCAGCAACTCTAACAGAAGAAAAAGAAAAGAAAAGAAGCCCGAACAAAGACAAAATTACTATAGCTGCAAAACCAAAAAACTTGAAGATTGAAGTCAAGCGTCTGCCGGCGGCAATCAAGCGTCCCAAACGTCGTATTCTGAGGTACACTCATCCAAATGAAGTGATCTTGGTTTAGTTAGTAAGACAATTTAAATACCCACAAGTTTGCAAAATAAGTCGAGATCTGAGTTAATCTCTATCCTAGTGAAATTCCTTCTTCAAACTGGAGATGTGATAGTGTTCATGATAGTTAGAACATGCAAGCACCTGCTTATAATTTCTGGAGCTTTATGTGTTTAAATGCATCGTTCTTGGTGTCATTGGAACGCTTGGAGAAATATCTGCAACTCTGATGAAGAGGTCAAGAGGCGACCACGATCTCTATCTTTGTCAAATTGTATCCGTAAACGGGTGACGTGATGCAGTTCCTGACAGTCATACCTTTGTAGCATATACTGGCCATATCTTGTGCTATAGTTGTCCGAATTGGATGAAATTGGCGGCTCATTAAACCTAATATCCATATATACAAATGTCATGGAGACATCGAATTTTAATTTGGCCGTTAAGAGGGTCAAGTATGCATAATACATAAACTTGTAAGAATGCTACGACATAAACAGCTTTGTGAATGAGCCCAGTGGATAACCAAGCGTCTTATCTCATTTAGGAAGCGTCCAGTGAAGCAAACCAAGCGTCATCTCAGAATACAGAACATTACGATGAATGGAGAAGTAATTTAGAAAGAAATATTTAAATATGCAAAGTCCAAGCTTGATCAGAACTTGAGGTTCGATTTGCGATAATGTTCTGAAGCATCAGAAGAAGGTAAAAGCGTCAGCAACTCGAACAGAAGAAAGAGAAAAGAAGCCTGAACAAAGACAAAATTACTATAGCTGCAAAAGGAAAAACACTGAAGATTGAAGTCAAGCATCTGCTGCCGGCAATCATGCGTCCGAAATGTCGAGATCTTAGTTAATATCTATCCCAATGAAATTCCTTCTTCAATCTGGAGATGTGATACTGTTCGTGATAGTCAGAACATGCAAGCGCCTGCTGACAATTTCTGGAGCTTTAGGTGTTTCAATGCATCGTTCTTGGTATCGATGGAACGCACAGAAAAATATCTGCAACTTTCATGAAGTGATCGAGAGGCGACATCGATCTGTATCTTTTTCAAATTGTATCCATAAACGGGTGACGCGATGCTGTTCCGGACACTTATACCTTTGTAGCATATACTGGCCATATCTTGTCCTATAGTTGTCCGAATTGGATGAAACTGGCGGTTCATTAAACTTAATATCCATATATACAAGTGTCAAGGAGACATGGAATTATAATTTGGCCATTAAGAGGGTCAAGTAATCATAATACACAAACATGTCAGAATGCTACGAGATAAACAACCTTGTGAATTTTCCCAGTGCATAACCAAGCGTCTTATCTCATTTTGGAAGCTTCCAGGGAAGCAAACCAAGCGTCAACTCAGAATACAGAACATTATGATGAATGGAGAAGTAATTTTGAATGAAATATTAAAATATTCAAAGTCCAAGCTTGACCAGAAAATGAGGTACGATTTTCGATAAAGTTTTGTGGCATGAGAAGAAGGTAAAAGCTCCAGCAACTCTAGCAGAAGAAAGAGAAAAGAAGCCTGAACAAACACAAAATTACTATAGCTGCAAAAGCAAAACCCTGAAGATTGAAGTCAAGCGTCTGTTGCCGGCAATCAAGCGTCCGAAACGCCGTATTCTGAGGTATACTCATCCAAATAAAGTGATCTTGGTTTAGTTAGTAAGATATGTTAAATACCCACAAGTTTGCTAAATAAGTCGAGATCTGAGTTAATCTCTATCCCAGTGAAATTCCTTCTTCAATTAGGAGACAGGAGATGTAAAACTGTTCGTGATAGTCAGAACATGCAAGCGCCTGCTGACAATTTCTGGAGCTTTATGCGTTTCAATGCATCGTTCTTGGTATCGATGTAACGCTCAGAAAAATATCTGTAACTTTCATGAAGTGATCGAGAGGCGACATCGATCTGTATCTTTTTCAAATTGTATCCATAAACGGGTGACGCGATGCTGTTCTGGACACTTATACCTTTGTAGCATATACTGGCCATATCTTGTGCTATAGTTGTCCGAATTGGATGAAACTGGCGGTTCATTAAACTTAATATCCATATATACAAGTGTCAAGGAGACATCGAATTATAATTTGGCCGTTAAGAGGGTCAAGTAATCATAATACACAAACTTGTCAGAATGCTTTGAGATAAACAACCTTGTGAATTTGCCCAGTGGATAACCAAGCGTCTTATCTCATTTTGGAAGCTTCCAGTGAAGCAAACCAAGCATCAACTCAGAATACAGAACATTATGATGAATGGAGAAGTAATTTTTAATGAAATATTAAAATATTCAAAGTCCAAGCTTGACCAGAAAATGAGGTACGATTTTCGATAAAGTTTTGTGGAATTAGAAGAAGGTAAAAGCTCCAGCAACTCTAGCAGAAGAAAGAGAAAAGAAGCCTGAACAAACACAAAATTACTATAGCTGTAAAAGTAAAGCCCTGAAGATTGAAGTCAAGCGTCTGCTGCCGGCAATCAAGCGTACGAAACGTCGTATTCTGAGGTATACTCTTCCAATTAAAGTGAACTTGGTTTAGTTAGTAAGATAAGTTCAATACCCACAAGTTTGCTAAATAAGTCGAGATCTGAGTTAATCTCTATCCTAGTGAAATTCCTTCTTCAAGCTGGAGATGTGATACTGTTCGTGATAGTCAGAAAATGCAAGCGCCTGCTGACAATTTCTGGAGCTTTATGTGTTTCAATGCATCGTTCTTGGTATCGATGGAACGGTCAGAAAAATATCTGCAACTTTCATGAAGTGATCGAGAGGCGACATCGATCTGTATCTTTTTCAAATTGTATCCATAAATGGGTGACGAGATGCTGTTCCTGACAGTCATACCTTTGTAGCATATACTGGCCATGTCTTGTGCTATAGTTGTCCGAATTCGATAAAATTGGCGGCTCATTAAACCTAATATCCATATATATAAGTGTCATGAAGACCTCGAATTTTAATTTGGCCGTTAAGAGGGTCAAGTTTGAATAATACACATACTTGTCAGAATGCTATGACACAAACAGCCTTGTGAATGTGCCCTGTGGATAACCAAGCGTCTTATCTCATCTAGGAAGCGTCCAGTGAAGCAAACCAAGCGTCAGCTCAGAATACAGAACATTACGATGAATGGAGAAGTAATTTAGAAAGATATATTTAAATATGCAAAGTCCAAGCTTGATCAGAACTTGAGGTTCGATTTGCGATAATGTTCTGAAGCATCAGAAGAAGGTAAAAGGTTCAGCAACTCGAACAGAAGAAAGAGAAAAGAAGCCTGAACAAAGACAAAATTACTATAGCTGCAAAAGGAAAAACACTGAAGATTGAAGTCAAGCATCTGCTGCCGGCAATCATGCGTCCGAAATGTCGTATTTTGAGCTACACTCATCCAAATAAAGTGATCTCGGTTTAGTCAATAAGATAAGCTAAATACCCACAAGTTTGCTATATAAGTCGAGATCTTAGTTAATATCTATCCCAATGAAATTCCTTCTTCAATCTGGAGATGTGATACTATTCGTGATAGTCAGAACATGCAAGCGCCTGCTGACAATTTCTGGAGCTTTATATGTTTCAATGCATCGTTCTTGGTATCGATGGAACGCTCAGAAAAATATCTGCAACTTTCATGAAGTGATCGAGAGGCGACATCGATCTGTATCTTTTTCAAATTGTATCCATAAACGGGTGACGCGATGCTGTTCCGGACACTTATACCTTTGTAGCATATACTGGCCATATCTTGTGCTATAGTTGTCCGAATTGGATGAAACTGGCGGTTCATTAAACTTAATATCCATATATACAAGTGTCAAGGAGACATCGAATTATAATTTGGCCATTAAGAGGGTCAAGTAATCATAATACACAAACATGTCAGAATGCTACGAGATAAACAACCTTGTGAATTTGCCCAGTGGATAACCAAGCGTCTTATCTCATTTTGGAAGCTTCCAAGGAAGCAAACCAAGCGTCAACTCAGAATACAGAACATTATGATGAATGGAGAAGTAATTTTGAATGAAATATTAAAAAAGTCCAAGCTTGACCAGAAAATGAGGTACGATTTTCGATAAAGTTTTGTGGCATGAGAAGAAGGTAAAAGCTCCAGCAACTCTAGCAGAAGAAAGAGAAAAGAAGCCTGAACAAACACAAAATTACTATAGCTGCAAAAGCAAAACCCTGAAGATTGAAGTCAAGCGTCTGCTGCCGGCAATCAGGCGTCCGAAACGCCGTATTCTGAGGTATACTCATCCAAATAAAGTGATCTTGGTTTAGTTAGTAAGATATGTTAAATACCCACAAGTTTGCTAAATAAGTCGAGATCTGAGTTAATCTCTATCCCAGTGAAATTCCTTCTTCAATCAGGAGACAGGAGATGTGATACTGTTCGTGATAGTCAGAACATGCAAGCGCCTGCTGACAATTTCTGGAGCTTTATGCGTTTCAATGCATCGTTCTTGGTATCGATGTAACGCATAGAAAAATATCTGTAACTTTCATGAAGTGATCGAGAGGCGACATCGATCTGTATCTTTTTCAAATTGTATCCATAAACGGGTGACGCGATGCTGTTCTGGACACTTATACCTTTGTAGCATATACTGGCCATATCTTGTGCTATTGTTGTCCGAATTGGATGAAACTGGCGGTTCATTAAACTTAATATCCATATATACAAGTGTCAAGGAGACATCGAATTATAATTTGGCAGTTAAGAGGGTCAAGTAATCATAATACACAAACTTGTCAGAATGCTTTGAGATAAACAACCTTGTGAATTTGCCCAGTGGATAACCAAGCGTCTTATCTCATTTTGGAAGCTTCCAGTGAAGCAAACCAAGCGTCAACTCAGAATACAGAACATTATGATGAATGGAGAAGTAATTTTTAATGAAATATTAAAATATTCAAAGTCCAAGCTTGACCAGAAAATGAGGTACGATTTTCGATAAAGTTTTGTGGCATTAGAAGAAGGTAAAAGCTCCAGCAACTCTAGCAGAAGAAAGAGAAAAGAAGCCTGAACAAACACAAAATTACTATAGCTGCAAAAGCAAAACCCTGAAGATTGAAGTCAAGCGTCTGCTGCCGGCAATCAAGCGTCCGAAACGTCGTATTCTGAGGTATACTCTTCCAAATAAAGTGAACTTGGTTTAGTTAGTAAGATAAGTTCAATACCCACAAGTTTGCTAAATAAGTCGAGATCTGAGTTAATCTCTATCCTAGTGAAATTCCTTCTTCAAGCTGGAGATGTGATACTGTTCGTGATAGTCAGAAAATGCAAGCGCCTGCTGACAATTTCTGGAGCTTTATGTGTTTCAATGCATCGTTCTTGGTATCGATGGAACGCTCAGAAAAATATCTGCAACTTTCATGAAGTAATCGAGAGGCGACATCGATCTGTATCTTTTTCAAATTGTATCCATAAATGGGTGACGACATGCTGTTCCTGACAGTCATACCTTTGTAGCATATACTGGCCATATCTTGTGCTATAGTTGTCCGAATTGGATGAAATTGGCGGCTCATGAAACCTTATATCCATAATTACAAGTGTCATGGAGATATCGAATTTTAATTTGGCCGTTAAGAGGGTCAAGTAAGCATAATACACAAACATGTCAAAATGCTACGAGATAAACAGCCTTGTGAATGTGCCCAGTGGATAACCAAGCGTCTTATCTCATTTAGGAAGCGTCCCGTGAAGCAAACGAAGCTGGAGATGTGATACTGTTCGTGATAGTCAGAACATGCAAGCGCCTGCTCACAATTTCCGGAGCTTTATGTGTTTAAATGCATCGTTCTTGGTATCGTTGGAATGCTCCGAGAAATATCTGCATCTCTCATGAAGAGGTCAAGAGGCTACATCGATCTCTATCTTTGTCAAATTGTATCCGTAAACGGGTGACGTGATGCTGTTCCTGACAGTCATATCTTTGTAGCATATACTGGCCATATCTTGTGATATAGTTGTCCGCATTGGATGAAATTGGCGGCTCATTAAACCTAATATCCATATATACAAGTGTCAAGGAGACGTTGAATTTTAATTTGGCCGTTAAGAGGGTCAAGTAATCATAATACACAAACTTGCCAGATTGCTATGAGATAAACAGCCTTGTGAAAGTGCCCAGTGGATAACCAAGCGTCTTATCTCATTTAGGAAGCGTCCAGTGAAGCAAACCAAGCGTCAGCTCAGGATATAGAACATTACGATGAATGGAGAAGTAATTTTGAAAGAAATACTTAAATATTCAAAGTCCAAGCTTGATCAGAAATTGAGGTACGATTTGCGATAAAGTTCTGAAGCATCAGAAGAAGGTAAAAGCTTCAGCAACTCGAACAGAAGAAAGAGAATAGAAGCCTGAACAAAGACAAAATTACTATAGCTGTAAAAGGAAAAACGCTGAAGATTGAAGTCAAGCGTCTGTTGGCGGCAATCAAGCGTCCAAAACGTCGTATTCCGAGGTACACTCATCCAAATGAAGTGATCTTGGTTTAGTTAGTAAGACAAGTTAAATACCCACAAGTTTGCTAAATAAGTCGAGATTTGTGGTAATATCTATCCCAGTGAAATTCCTTCTTCAAACCGGAGATGTGAAACTGTTCTTGATAATCAGAACATGCAAGCGCATGCTCATAATTTCTGGAGCTTTATGTGTTTAAATGCATCGTTCTTGGTATTGTTAGAACGCTCGGAGAAATATCTGCAGCTCTCATGAAGAGGTCGAGAGGCGACATCGATCTCTATCTTTGTCAAATTGTATCTATAAACGGGTGACGTGATGCATTTCCTGACAGTCATACCTTTGTAGCATATACTGGCCATATCTTGTGCTATAGTGGTCCGAATTGGATGAAATTGGCGGCTCATTAAACCTAATATCCATATATATAAGTGTCATTGAGACCTCGAATTTTAATTTGGCCGTTAAGAGGGTCAAGTTTGCATAATACACATACTTGTCAGAATGCTACGACACAAACAGCCTTGTGAATGTGCCCGGTGGATAACCAAGCATCTTATCTCATTTAGGAAGCGTCCAGTGAAGCAAACCAAGCGTCAGCTCAGAATACAAAACATTACGATGAATGGAGAAGTAATTTTGAAAGAAATATTTAAATATTCAAAGTCCAAGCTTGATCAGAAATTGGGGTACGATTTGCGATAAAGTTCTGAAGCATCAGAAGAAGGTAAAAGCTTCAGCCACTCGAACAGAAGAAAGAGAAAAGAAGCCTGAACAAAGACAAAATTACTATAGCTGCAAAAGGAAAAACGCTGAAGATTGAAGTCAAGCGTCTGCTGGCAGCAACCAAGCGTCCAAAACGTCGTATTCTGAGGTACACTCATCCAAATGAAGTGATTTTGGTTTAGTTAGTAAGACAAGTTAAATACCCACAAGTTTGCTAAATAAGTCAAGATCTGAGTTAATCTCTATCCCATTGAAATTCCTTCTTCAAACTGGAGATGTGATACTGTTCGTGATAGTCAGAAAATGCAAGCGCCTGCACATAATTTCTGGAGCTTTATGAGTTTAAATGAATCGTTCTTGGTATCGTTGGAACGCTCAGAGAAATATCTGCAACTCTCATAATGAGGTCGAGAGGCGACATCGATCTCTATCTTTATCAAATTGTATCCGTAAACGAGTGACGTGATGCAGTTCCTGACAGTCATACCTTTGTAGCATATACTGGCCATATCTTGTGCTATAGTTGTCCGAATTGGATGAAATTGGCGGCTTATTAAACCTAATATCCATATATATAAGTGTCATGGAGACATCGAATTTTTATTTGGCCGTTAAGAATGTCAAGTATGCATAATACACATACTTGTCAGAATGCTACGACATAAACAGCCTTTTGAATGTGCCCAGTGGATAACTAAGCGACTTATCTCATTTAGGAAGCGTCCAGTAAAGCAAACCAAGCGTCAACTCAGAATACAGAACATTTTGATGATTGGAGAAGTAATTTTGAAGGAAATATTAAAATATTCAAAGTCCAAGCTTGATCAGAAAATGAGGTACGATTTTCGACAAAGTTCTGAGGCATCAGAAGAAGGTAAAAGCTTCAGCAACTGTAACAGGAGAAAGAGAAAAGAAGCCGGAATAAAGACAAAATTACTATTACTGCAAAAGCAAAAACAATGAAGATTGAAGTCAAGCATCTGCTGCCGGCAATCATGCGTTCGAAACCTCGTATTTTGAGCTACACAAGTTTGCTATATAAGTCGAGATCTGAGTTAATATCTATCCCAGTGAAATTCCTTCTTCAAGCTGGAGATGTGATACTGTTCGTGATAGTCAGAACATGCAAACGCTTGCAGGAAATTTTCGGATCTTTATGTGTTTAAATGCATCGTTCTTGGTATCGTTGGAACACTCAGAGAAATATCTGCAACTCTCATGAAGTGATCGAGAAGCGACATCGATCTGTATCTTCGTCAAATTGTATCCGTAAACGGGTGACATGATGTTGTTCCTGATAGTCATACCTTTGTAGCATATACTGGCCATATCTTGTGGTATTGTTATCCGAATTGGATGAAATTGGCGGATCATTAAACCTAATATCCATATATACAAGTGTCATGGAGACGTCGAATTTGAATTTGGCCGTTAAGAGGGTCAAGTAAGCATAATACACAAAATTATCAGAATTCTACGAGATAAACAACCTTGTGAATGTGCCCAGAGGATAACCAAGCGTCTTATCTCATTTAGGAAGCGTCCAGTGAAGCAAACCAAGCATCAACTTAGAATACAGAACATTATGATGAATGGAGAAGTAATTTTGAATGAAATATTCAAAGTCCAAGGTTAACCAGAAAATGAGATACGATTTTGGATAATGTTCTGAAACATCAGAAGAAGGTAAAAGCTTCAGCAACTCTAACAGAAGAAAGAGAAAAGAAACCTGAACAAAGACAAAATTACTATAGCGGCAAAAGCAAAACCCTGAAGATTGAAGTCAAGCGTCTGCTGCCGGCAATCAAGCGTCCGAAACGTCGTATTCTGAGGTACAGTCATCCAAATGAAGTGATCTTGGCTTAGTTAGTAAGATATGTTAAATACCCACAAGTTTGCTAAATAAGTCGAGATCGGAGTTAATCTCTATCCCAATGAAATTCCTTCTTCAAGCTGGAGATGTGATACTGTTCCAGATAGTCAGAACATGCAAGCGCCTGCTGACAATTTCTGGAGCTTTATGTGTTTCAATGCATCGTTCTTGGTATCGTTGGAACGCTCAGAAAAATATCTGCAACTTTACTGAAGTGATCGAGAGGCGACATCGATCTGTATCTTTTTCGAATTGTATCCGTAAACGGGTGACATGATGCTGTTCCTGACACTTATACCTTTGTATCATATACTGGCCGTATCTTGTGCTATAGTTGTCCGTTTTGGATGAAATTGGCGGCTCATTAAACATAATATCCATATATACAAGTGTCATGGAGACGTCGAATTTTAATTTGGCCGTTGAGTGGGTCAAGTAAGCATAATCCACAAACTTGTCAGAATGCTACGAGATAAACAGCCTTGTGAATGTACCCAGTTGATAACCAAGCGTCTTATCTCATTTAGGAAGCGTCTAGTGAAGCAAACCAAGCGTCTACTCGGAATACAGAACATTATCATGAAAGGAGAAGTAATTTTGAATGAAACCGTAAAATATTCAAAGCCCAAGCTTGACCAGAAAATGAGGTACGATTTTTGATAAAGTTCTGAAGCATCAGAAGAAGGTAAAAGCTTCAGCAACTGAAACAGTAGAAAGAGAAAAGAAGCCTGAATAAAGAGAAAATTACAATTGCTGCAAAAGCAAAAACACTGAAGATTGAAGTCAAGCGTCCGAAACGTCGTATTTTGAGGTACACTCATCCAAATGAAGCAATCTTGGTTTAGTTAGTAAGATAAGTCAAATACCCACAAGTTTGCTAAATAAGTCGAGATCTGAATTAATCTCCATCCCAGTGAAATTCCTTCTTCAAGCTGGAGATGTGATACTATTCGTGATAGTCAGAACATGCAAGCGCCTGCTCACAATTTCCGGAGCTTTATGTGTTTAAATGCATCGTTCTTGGTATCGTTGGAATGCTCAGAGAAATATCTGCAGCTCTCATGAAGTGGTCGAGAGGCAACATCGATCTGCATCTATGTCAAATTGTATCCGTAAGTGGGTGATGTGATGCTGTTCCTGATAGTCATACCTTTGTAGCATATACTGGCCATATCTTGTGCTATAGTTGTCCGAATTGGATGAAACCGGCGGCTCATTAAACCTAATATCCATATATACAAGTGTCATGGAGACGTCGAATTTTAATTTGGCCGTTAAGAGGGTCAAGTAATCATAATACACAAACATGTCAGAATGCTACGAGATAAACAGCCTTGTGAATGTGCCCAGTTGATAACCAAGCGTCTTATCTCATTTAGGAAGCGTCCAGTGAAGCAAACCAAGCGTCTACTCGGAATACTGAACATTATCATGAAAGGAGAAGTAATTTTGAATGAAGCGGTAAAATATTCAAAGCCCAAGCTTGACCAGAAAATGGGCTACAATTTTCGATAATATTCTGTGGCATTAGAAGAAGGTAAAAGCTTCAGCAACTCTAACAGAAGAAAGAGAAAAGAATCCTGAACAAAGACAAAATTACTATAGCGGCAAAAGCAAAACCCTGAAGATTGAAGTCAAGCGTCTACTGCCGGAAATCAAGCGTTCGAAACGTCGTATTCTGAGGTATACTCATCAAAATAAAGCGATCTTGGTTTAGTTAGTAAGATAAGTTCAATACCCACATGTTTGGAAAATAAGTCGAGATCTGAATTAATCTCTATCCCAGTGAAATTCCTTCTTCAAGCTAGAGATGTGATACTGTTCGTGATAGTTAGAACATGCAAGCGCCTGCTCACAATTTCTGGAGTTTTATGTGGTTAAATGCATCGTTCTTGGTATCGTTCGAATGCTCAGAGAAATATCTTCAACTATCATGAAGAGGTCGAGAAGGGGCATCGATCCCTATCTTTGTCAAATTGTATCTGTAAACGGGTGATGTGATGTTGTTCCTGACAGTCATGCCTTTGTAGCATATACTGGCCATATCATGTGCTATAGTTGTCCGAATTGGATGAAAATGGCGGCTCATTAAACCTAATATCCATATATACAAGTGTCATGGAGACGTCGAATTTTAATTTGGCCGTTAAGAGGGTCACGTAAGCATAATACACAAACTTGTCAGAATGCTACGAGATAAACAGCCATGTAAATGTGCCTAGTGGATAGCCAAGCGTCTTATCTCATTTAGGAAGCGTCCAGTAAAGCAAACCGAGCGTCAACTCAGAATACAGAACATTATGATGAATGGAGAAGTAATTTTGAAAGAAATATTAAAATATTCAAAGTGCAAGCTTGATCAGAAAATGAGGTACGATTTTTGATAAAGTTCTGAAGCATCAGAAGAAGGTAAAAGCATCAGCAACTGTAACAGTAGAAAGAGAAAAGAAGCCTGAATAAAGAGAAAATTACAATTGCTGCAAAAGCAAAAACACTGAAGATTGAAGTCAAGCGTCCGAAACGTCTTATTTTGAGGTACACTCATCCAAATGAAGCAATCTTGGTTTAGTTAGTAAGATAAGTCATATACCCACAAGTTTGCTAAATAAGTCAAGATCTGAATTAATCTCTATCCCAGTGAAATTCCTTCTTCAAGCTGGAGATGTGATACTGTTCGTGATAGTCAGAACATGCAAGCGCCTGCTCACAATTTCCGGAGCTTTATGTGTTTAAATGCATCGTTCTTGGTATCGTTGGAACGCTCAGAGAAATATCTGCAGCTCTCATGAAGTGGTCGAGAGGCGACATCGATCTGCATCTGTGTCAAATTGTATCCGTAAGTGGGTGATGTGATGCTGTTCCTGACATTCATACCTTCGTAGCATATACTGTCCATATCTTGTGCTATAGTTGTCCAAATTGGATGAAAGCGGCGGCTCATTAAACCTAATATCCATATATATAAGTGTCATGGAGACATCGAATTTTAATTTGGCCGTTAAGAGGGTCAAGTAACCAAAATACCAAAACTTGTCAGAATGCTACGAGATAAACAGCCTTGTGAATGTGCCCAGTGGATAACCAAACGTCTTATCTCATTTAGGAAGCGCCCAGTGAAGAAAACCAAGCGTCGACTCAGAATGCAGAACATTGTGATGAATGGAGAAGTAATTTTGAATGAAATATTAAAATATTCAAAGTCCAAGCTTGACCAGAAAATGAGGTACGATTTTCGATAAAGTTTTGTGGCAATAGAAGAAGGTTAAATCTTCAGCAACTCTAACAGAAGAAAGAGAAAAGAAGCCCGAACAAAGACAAAATTACTGTAGCTGCAAAACCAAAAACCCTGAAGATTGAAGTCAAGCGTCTGCTGGGGGCAATCAAGCGTCTCAAATGTCGTATTCTGAGGTACACTCATCCAAATGAAGTGATCTTGTCTAGTTAGTAAGACAGTTTAAATACCCACAAGTTTGCAAAATAAGTCGAGATCTGAGTTAATCTCTATCCTAGTGAAATTCCTTCTTCAAACTGGAGATGTGATAGTGTTCGTGATAGTCAGAACATGCAAGCGCCTGCTTATAATTTCTTGAGCTTTATGTGTTTAAATGCATCGTTCTTGGTATCGTTGGAACGCTCGGAGAAATATCTTCAACTCTCATGAAGAGGACGAGAGGCGACATCGATCTTTACCTTTGTCAAATTGTATCCGTAAACGGGTGACGTGATGCAGTTCCTGACAGCCATACCTTTGTAGCATATACTGGCCATATCTTGTGCTATAGTTGTCCGAATTGGACGAAATGGGTGGCTCATTTTACTTAATATCCATATATACAAGTGTCATGGAGACGTCGAATTTTAATTTGGCCGTTAAGAGGGTCAAGTAAGCATAATACACAAACTTGTTAGAATGCTACGAGATAAACAACCTTGTGAATGTGCCCAGAGGAAACCAAGCATTTATCTCATTTAGGAAGCGTCCAGTAAACCAAACCAAGCGTCAACTTAGAATACAGAACATTATGATGAATGGAGAAGTAATTTTGAATGAAATATTAAAATATTCAAAGTCCAAGCTTGATCAGAAAATAAGGTACGATTTTCGATAATGTTCTGAAGCATCAAAAGAAGGTAAAAGCTTCAGCAACTGTAACGGAACAAAGAGAAAAGAAAGCTGAACAAAGACAAAATTACTATTGCTGCAAAAGCAAAAACAATGAAGATTGAAGTCAAGCATCTGCAGCCGGCAATCAAGAGTCCGAAATGTCGTATTCTGGGGTACAGTCATCCAAATAAAGTGATATTGGTTTAGTTAGTAAGATATGTTAAATACCCACAAGTTTGCTAAATAAGTCGAGATCTGAGTTAATCTCTATCCCAGTGAAATTCCTTCTTCAATCTGGAGATGTGATACTGTTCGTGATAGTCAGAACATGCAAGCGCCTGCTGACAATTTCTGGAGCTTTATGTGTTTCAATGCATCGTTCTTGGTATTGATGGAACGGTCAGAAAAATATCTGCAACTTTCATGAAGTGATCGAGAGGCGACATCGATCTGTATCTTTTTCAAATTGTATCCATAAATGGGTGACGCGATGCTATTCCTGACAGTCATACCTTTGTAGCATATACTGGCCATATCTTGTGCTATAGTTGTCCGAATTGGATGAAATTGGCGGCTCATTAAACTTAATATCCATATACACAAGTGTAATGGAGACGTCGGATTTTAATTTGGCCGTTAAGAGGGTCAAGTAAGCATAATACACAAACTTGTCAGAATGCTACGAGATAAACAACCTTGTGAATGTGCCCAAAGGATAACCAAACATCTTATCTCATTTAGGAAGCGCCCAGTGAAGCAAACCAAGCATCAACTTAGAATACAAAATATTATGATGAATGGAGAAGTAATTTTGAATGAAATATTAAAATATTCAAAGTCCAAGCTTAACCAGAAAATGAGATACGATTTTCGATAATGTTCTGAAGCATCAGAAGTAGGTAAAAGTTTCAGCAACTCTAACAGAAGAAAGAGAAAAGAAACCTGAACAAAGACAAAATTACCATAGCTGCAAATGCAAAAACGCTGAAGATTGAAGTCAAGCGTCTGCTGCCGGCAATCAAGCGTCCGAAACGTCGTATTCTGAGGTACAGTCATCCAAATGAAGTGATCTTGGTTTATTTAGTAAGATATGTAAAATACCCACAAGTTTGCTAAATAAGTCGAGATCTGAGTTAATCTCTATCCCAGTGAAATTCCTTCTTCAAGCTGGAGATGTGATACTGTTCGTGATAGTCAGAACATGCAAGCGCCTGATGACAATTTCTGGAGCTTTATGTTTTTCAATGCATCGTTCTTGGTATCGATGGAATGCGCAGAAAAATATCTGCAACTTTCATGAAGTGATCGAGAGGCGGCATCGATCTGTATCTTTTTCAAATTGAATCCATAAACGGGTGACGCGATGCTGTTCCTGACACTTATACCTTTGTAGCATATACTGGCCATATCTTGTGCTATAGTTGTCCGAATTGGATGAAATTGGCGGCTCATTAAACTTAATATCCATATATACAAGTGTCATGGAGACGTCGAATTTTAATTTGGCCGTTGAGAGGGTCAAGAAAGCGTAATCCACAAACTTGTCAGAATGCTACGAGATAAACAGCCTTGTGAATGTGCCCAGTTGATAACCAAACGTCTTATCTCATTTAGGAAGCGTCCACTGAAGCAAACCAAGCGTCTACTCAGAATACAGAACATTATGTTGAATGGAGAAGTAATTTTGAATGAAACATTAAAATATTCAAAGCCTAAGCTTGACCAGAAAATGGGATACAATTTTCGATAATATTCTGTGGCATTAGAAGAAGGTAAAAGCTTCAGTAACTCTAACAGAAGAAAGAGAAAAGAATCCTCAACAAAGACAAAATTACTATAGTTACAAAAGTAAAAACCCTGAAGATTGAAGTCAAGCGTCTGAAACGTCGTATTCTGAGGTATACTCATTCAAATGAAGTGATCTTGGTTTAGTTAGTAAGATAGGTTCAATACCCACATGTTTGGAAAATAAGTCGAGATCTGAGTTAATCTCTATCCCAGTGAAATTCCTTCTTCAAGCTGGAAATGTGATACTGTTCGTGATAGTTAGAACATGCAAGCGGCTGCTCACAATTTCTGGAGCTTTATGTGTTTAAATGCATCGTTCTTGGTATCGTTCGAATGCTCAGAGAAATATCTTCAACTCTCATGAAGAGGTCGAGAGGGGGCATAGATCCCTATCTTTGTCAAATTGTATCCGTAAACGGGTGACGTGATGCTGTTCCTGACAGTCATGCCTTTGCAGCATATACTGGCCATATCATGTGCTATAGTTGTCCGAATTGGACGAAATTGGTGGCTCATTATACCTAATATCCATATATACAAGTGTCATGGAGACGTAGAATTTTAATTTGGCCGTTAAGAGGGTCAAGTAAGCATAATACACAAACTTGTCAGAATGCTACGAGATAAACAGCCATGTAAATGTGCCCAGTGGATAGCCAAGCGTCTTATCTCATTTAGGAAGCGTCCAGTAAAGCAAACCAAGCGTCAACTCAGAATACAGAACATTATCATGAATCGAGAAGTAATTTTGAAAGAAATATTAAATTATTCAAAGTGCAAGCTTGATCAGAAAATGAGGTACGATTTTTGATAAAGTTATGAAGCATCAGAAGAAGGTAAAAGCTTCAGCAACTGTAACAGTAGAAAGCCTGAATAAAGAGAAAATTACAATTGCTGCAAAAGCTAAAACACTGAAGATTGAAATCAAGCGTCCGAAACGTCGTATTTTGAGGTACACTCATCCAAATGAAGCAATCTTGGTTTAGTTAGTAAGATAAGTCAAATACCCACAAGTTTGCTAAATAAGTCGAGATCTGAATTAATCTCTATCACAGTGAAATTCCTTTTTCAAGCTGGAGATGTGATACTGTTCGTGATAGTCAGAACATGCAAGCGCCTGCTCACAATTTCCGGAGCTTTATGTGCTTAAATGCATCGTTCTTGGTATCGTTGGAACGCTCAGAGAAATATCTGCAGCTCTCATGAAGTGGTCGAGAGGCGACATCGATCTGCATCTGTGTCAAATTGTATCCGTAAGTGGGTGATGTGATGCTGTTCCTGACAGTCATACCTTTGTAGCATATACTGGCCATAACTTGTGCTATAGTTGTCCGAATTGGATGAAACCGGCGGCTCATTAAACCTAATATCCATATATATCAGTGTCATGGAGACATCGAATTTTAATTTGGCCGTTAAGAGGGTCAAGTAACCAAAATACCCAAACTTGTTAGAATGCTACGAGATAAATAGCCTTGTGAATGTGCCCAGTGGATAACCAAACGTCTTATCTCATTTAGGAAGCGTCCAGGGAAGCAAACCAAGCGTCGACTCAGAATACAGAACATTGTGATGAATGAAGAAGTAATTTTGAATGAAATATTAAAATATTCAAAGTACAAGCTTGACCAGAAAATGAGGTATGATTTTCGATAAAGTTCTGTGGCATTAGAAGAAGGTAAAATCTTCAGCAACTCTAACAGAAGAAAGAGAAAAGAAGCCCGAACAAAGACAAAATTACTATAGCTGCAAAACCAAAAAACCTGAAGATTGAAGTCAAGCGTCTGCTGGCGGCAATCAAGCGTCCCAAACGTCGTATTCTGAGGTACACTCATCCAAATGAAGTGATCTTGGTTTAGTTAGTAAGACAATTTAAATACCCACAAGTTTGCAAAATAAGTCGAGATCTGAGTTAATCTCTATCCTAGTGAAATTCCTTCTTCAAACTGGAGATGTGATAGTGTTCGTGATAGTTAGAACATGCAAGCTGAGACGACCCGCCGTCCGATCAGTAGAACCTAAGATATTAACTAATCTTAATCGCATAATAAACGTTAGCGCGCCTTATTAAAACGAAGCGAAGCGGAAAATTTAGCGCGGAAGCAAACAAATACACGGCACGCAACGCTTCAGAGTACACAGCTTAAAATATAAGAAATATATCACATACAGTATTGCCCCATCAGTAGGGCTACAGTAATACAGTAATACATACGAGTATACTATTACAAACGAAAATAAAAGTATGAAAGGTAGGCCGAGAGATAGCTCTCCGACTAATCACGATCATTGCCCAGCCTCTCGAGGCTAGGGTCCGCGGCACGTCCTCCAGCGTCAGGCTCGTAAGGAATGCCGTCCAGCTCTTCAGCAACTGGTTCCTCCTCGGGGTCTTCCCATAAAATAAGAGCAACACATACAGAAAAATAGCGGGAGATAAGAAACATATATCATCAATATGGGAGAGGGGCATCAGTACAGCATATATATATACATCACACAACACAGATAGCATATATAGCACAACTTCATCCATCTCTTAAGTCACCAATCACAATCATCTCAAATATCATTCTTTCGAATAAGCCTATAGGAGGGATACTAATCCCTATGTATATGCTGTCTTCCCTATATGCATGTCGGCCGATACATCACGTCCCCAATTGGACATCCCCGTCGGGATTACATCACATCACATCACATCATATCCCGCCTCGGGATTTTACGTAACGTCCCCAATTGGACATCCCCCTTTGGGACCAAATGCTGTGGTATGAAATGTTATGAAAATGCAACAAACATCCATCGCAGGTTGATATCGGAACCTCACGCCTAAACACTCGTCCACGACCACGACACATCGCATCACATCAGCGTCAACATCAATCATCAACATCAACATCACATCATCATCAACATCGCATCAGCATCAGCATCACGACGCCTTGCGTCTAAGAGCCACAGCTCCACGGTCGGGACCACAACGATATCAACCCGAACAACATCAACACTCACCATACTCTCATCAACACTCAACCAATCAAATCACAATATCATCACAATAGTAATTCTACCAGTACAGCTATCATCATAAAGTCAAACAACAATTCATCACGTAGGCAGTTTAAAAAAATAAAACCAACATAAAATCAAATAACCAATTCGACACATCAACTGCAATAAATCATAAATGTCATATCATCAACTTAGTGGTGATAGCCCAAAAGTACCTACACCCAGGGTCCAGGCACTTTTCCAGGGCTCAACCTCTAGTAGGGTTTTAGGGTTTCCCTACACAGATATATATATTCTATACTAGCTTGCCTTCCCGACGATATGAGTTCTTTCTCCCCACCTTAGTGATTTCCTCGAGCAGCTCCGGCTACGACTCCGCAGCTGTCAGTCGGGTGCGTTGTCGGATGTTCGAATCCTGTCCGAGTCTATACAACAAAACACAACCAGAAATTAAAATAAGGAAATCATAATCTATCTAATCTCTAGGATTAGCTACTGCCCTTAATTACATAAGTAGGCTAAGGATATTGAAATTCTACCAACTCTTGGATCAATGACCCTTAAGCATACCTAATGCATAATCAATGATCAATTATCAAAGATTTGAACCAAAACCCCTTAAACCATCAAAGCAGGGTTTCGGCCCTCACCATGAAAAATAGGTGAGAGTGTGATTTGGCCTCCTAATCACTTGGATTACATGATTAAGGGATGACACATGAGGAATCAAGAACAATGATCAAAAACCCATTTTTTCCCCCAAAAACCCACCCATTCGGACTTGAAAAGATAAATAGGCTAGAGATTTATTTCATCACAAGCTCTTGGATTATGATAGTAGGGAATGATGCTAGCTCATAGGAATTGGTTTGGTCTCAAAATGATTTTTCTACAATTTTCTAGAGATTTTTGAAGTTTAGATCTAGAAATTGAATTTCATGAAAATAAATGGTGAAAATAAAGATTGAGAGCTCAAGGATGAAATCTATACCTTCTAGGTGATAGAGGATGATGAGAGGATCAACTTTGCTTCACAAACTTGCTTGAAAATCCTTGTGGAAGCTTGAGAAAAATGGAGGTGAAAATGGAGGAAGAAGAAGGAAGAAGAAAGAAGAAGAAAGAAGAAGAAGGAGAAAGAAGAAGAGAGAAGCAGCCAGCAGCAGGGGCACGTGAATGAGGGGGAGAAAAGGTGAGTGGGTGAACATATTTAAGAAGACTTAAGGGTTAAGAAAGGTAAAGAGGCAATTAGTAAAAACTAACCAAGGGTAATTTGGTCAATTCACGTCCCGATAATTTGAAAATCCTCACCACATTTGTAGGAGTCCCCAAATGATTTATCATGGCTCTGGTATGAAAATCATTGGCTCAAGGTTCTCGAAAAACCCTAAGATAGCTCGAATCGTCTCCTAGAACGATTATCGGCTTAAATATAATAATATTATTTTCATTTTCGAACGTCAGGACGAACTTTTTCGAAAATATAGGAAACGTGATTCTAAGACTAACCGTCTCGTTCACGGGTCCAAATTAGGTCTCGATAGCAGTAAAGCACTACTGTCAAGCAAAAACGCAGACCGGGCTCCATCTGAGTTTTCAACCCAAAATTTAACCATAGCCTCTTACGATAGCGTAGAGCGTGACTATGGCCTCGGAATAATTTATTTAATTTTCTAGACTCTCTAATAAAATAAAATTACTTAAATACTAAATAAACAAAAGATAAAAGAAAATCGGGGTGTTACATTACTACCCCCCTTAAAAAGAATTTCCTCCCGAAATTCGACGTACCTTCTTAAAATAGGTTCGGATATTGCTGTTGCATGTCCTCTTCGCGTTCCCAGGTAGCATCTCCTGTTGTAGCATCCCATATGACCTTGACTAAGGGAATCTGCTTTCCGCGGAGTTCTTTCACCCTCGTGTCTTCAATCCGTACAGGCAATGCTTCGTATTCTAAGTTATCCCTTACCTGGATTGATTCGGGCTCTATCACGTGTGATGGATCGGGATGATATTTTCTGAGTTGGGATACATGGAATACATTGTGAATATTGGATAGGTTGGGAGGTAAGGCAATTTGGTAGGCAACTGGACCAATTCGGCGAAGAATTTGAAATGGTCCAATGAATCTAGGTGTAAGCTTTCTGGATTTGATTGCCCTGCCGATTCCAGTTCTTGGAGTGACTCTCATAAAGACATGGTCGCCTTCCTGGAACTCCAAAGGTCTCCTCCTCTTGTCACTGTAGCTCTTCTGCCGATCCCGTGCGACTTTCATCTTTTCCCGAATTTTCTTAACTTGCTCCGTCGTTCGCTGTACCATCTCGGGTCCTATCAACTGATTTTCCCCGGTTTCATACCAACAGAGTGGTGTTCGACACTTCCGTCCATACAGTGCCTCGTATGGCGCCATGCCAATACTCGAGTGAAAACTATTATTATATGTGAATTCAATCAATGGAAGGAATTCGTCCCAACTTCCTGTGTTTTCCAAAACACATGCTCTTAAAAGATCCTCCAACGATTGCATCGTCCTTTCAGACTGACCATCAGTTTGTGGATGATAAGCTGAACTCATCCTGAGCTTCGTCCCCAATGCACCATTTAGACTCTGCCAAAACCTAGAAGTAAACCTCGGATCCCTGTCCGAAATTATACTCGAAGGTACCCCGTGTAATCTTACCACTTCTCTGATGTAAATCTGGGTTAATCTTTCCAAAGAATACCTTTGGTTGATCGGCAAGAAATGAGCACATTTCGTAAGCCTGTCAACGATTACCCAAACTGCATCGCATCTCTTTTGCGTTCTTGGTAGTCCGGAAACAAAATCCATTGCAATGCTATCCCATTTCCATTCTGGGACATCCAGTGATTGTAATAACCTTGCTGGTTTCTGGTGTTCAATCTTTGCCTTTTGACACACCAGACAGGATTGGACATATTCTGCTACTTCCTTCTTCATCCCAGGCCACCAAAACATTCCCTTTAGGTCCTGATACATCTTTGTAGATCCGGGATGAAAACTCAGTTTGCTCTTATGTGCTTCTTCCAAGATCATGTTCCTAACTTCACTATCCTTCGGCACACATATCCTGTCTCCAAACTTCAGGATTCCATCAGTACCCTTCTTGAACTCTAAAGTCCTTCCTTCTTCTACCGTCTGGTTCTTTTCCTGTAGGTACTGATCTTCTCCTTGCTTTTTCCAGATCAAGTTTAGAAAATCACTAGTGATAGTGATCATTCCTAAACTTATCTTATCTCTGGATAACTCCACCTCCAGGTTCAGATTCCTGAACTGTTCCAGCAGTTCCAGTTCCTTCACCATCATAGCGGACATATGCAAAGATTTCCGACTCAATGCATCTGCCACCACGTTGGCCTTTCCTGGGTGGTACTGTAGATCAAATTCATAATCCTTTATGAATTCCATCCATCTCCTCTGCCGCATGTTCAACTCCTTTTGGTCGAACAAATACTTTAAACTTTTATGGTCACTAAACACGCTGAATTTAGCGCCATAAAGATAGTGTCTCCATTTCCTCAATGAAAACACTATTGCTGCCAACTCTAGGTCGTGGGTTGGGTAATTTCGTTCATGCACTTTTAGCTGTCTGGAAGCATAGGCTACCACCTTCCTTTCCTGCATAAGCACACAACCCAAACCTTGGTACGATGCGTCACAGTACACATCGAACGACATTGATGGATTTGGCAAGACTAGTACCGGAGATGTAGTTAGCCTCCCTTTCAATTCTTGGAAACTAGTCTCACACTCTTCTGTCCATTCGTACGCTTTTCCTTTCCTCGTTAATTGCGTCAGAGGTAACGCAACCTTCGAAAATCCCTCGATGAACCTTCTGTAGTATCCTGCTAGTCCGAGAAAACTTCGGATCTCGGTTACCGTCTTAGGACTTTCCCATTTGACCACAGCTTCTACTTTTGCAGGATCTACTGCGATACCATCCTTGTCGATCACATGTCCAAGGAATTGTACCTCCTCCAGCCAGAACTCGCACTTCGACAACTTGGCATAGAGTTGTCTGTCCTTAAGAACTTGAAGTACAATCCTCAAATGCTCTTGATGTTCTTTCTTGTCTAAGGAGTAGATAAGGATGTCATCGATAAAAACAACGACAAACTTATCGAGGTACGGTCTGAAGATTCTATTCATGTAGTCCATGAACACTGCAGGAGCATTAGTCACACCAAAAGGCATAACTAGATACTCGTAGTGTCCGTACCGACTCCTGAAAGCTGTCTTTGGTATATCATCTTCTTTCACCCTTATTTGATGATAACCGGATCTCAAATCAATCTTAGAAAATACCGTTGCTCCCCTTAATTGATCCATAAGATCGTCAATCCTTGGCAATGGGTATTTATTCTTGATCGTCACCTTGTTGAGTTGTCTGTAGTCCACACACAACCTTGAACTGCCGTCTTTCTTCTTGACGAACAGCACAGGTGCTCCCCATGGTGAAACACTCGGTCTGATAAACTGCTTTTGCAGCATGTCGTCCAATTGCTTCTTCAGCTCTGCCAACTCTGTTAAGGACATTCGATAGGGTGCTATCGAAATTGGTCCGGCTCCGGGTGTAAGGTCGATTGGGAACTCCACCTCTCTCTTGGGTGGCAATCCTGGCACATCATCTGGGAATACATCCGGAAACTCACGCACCACTGGCAAGGCATCAAGACTTGGAGTCTCTTCGGCTTCCAAAGAAAACAGCACCATGCACTCTCCTGATTGTACACCTCCCGATACACCATCACTGGCAGGCAATGATCCAGATTGCTTGGAAAAGCAGAGGGTTTTATTTGAACAGTCCAGTACTACATGGTTGGCCGAAAGCCAATCCATGCCTAAGATAATATCGATCTGCTGCATAGGCAGACAGACTAGGTCCACAAGAAAAGATTGGTTTTCTAACATAACCGGGCATTTTAAACAAACAAATAGAGTTGTCAGGGAATCACCCGTAGGTGTAGAAACAGTCAAGTTATATGGTAAGGATGAAATAGGTAAATTCAAATGATCTACACACGCTAAAGAAATAAAGGAATGTGTAGCCCCCGAATCAAATAAAACAGATAAGAGTCCCCCCGCAACTAGGCACTTACCTTGTATCAGATCGGGACATTGAGAGGCTTCAGACCCTCTCACGGCGAACACTCTTCCCGTTGTCTGCAGCCTGTTCTGCTGGCCCACCATTTGTTGTCCAGTCCCAACACTCTGAGCCCTCCCGGCTTGCTGTTGAACTTGGCCCTTACCGGCGTCCCCTGTTCGACATTCGTTGGCATAGTGGCCCCACGTGCCACAACGGAAGCAAGTGACATTCGGTGCCTGAGCACAATCTTTCACTTGATGCGGCCCGCCACATCGAAAGCACTTAGAGAATCCTGGTTGCCCTTGACTGGCATTTCCTCTTTCGACCTCTATCTTTATCAAATTGTATCTGTAAGTTGGTGTTGTGATGCTGTTCCTGACAGTCAAACCTTTGTAGCCTCTACTGGCCATATCTTGATCTATAGGTGTCCGAAGTGGATGAAACCGATCACTCATTAAACCTAATGTCCACATATACAAGTTTCAAGAGCACATTGAATCCTAATTCGGCTGTTTTGACGGTCAAGGAAGCATAATACTCAAACTGGACAGAATACAATGGACTAAACAGCCTTGTGAATGTGCCCAATGGATAACCAAGCGTCTTATCTCATTTAGGAAGCGTCCAGTGAAGCTAACCAAGCTTCTACTCAGAATACAGAAGATTATGATGAATGGAGAAGTAATTTTGCTTGAAGTATCAAAATATTCAAGTCCAAGCTTGACGTGACAATGAGGTACCCTTTTTAATAAAGTTCTGAAGCATAAAGTCAACAGAAGAAGATAAAAGCTTCAGCAACTTTAACAGAAAAATGACAAAAGGAGCCTGAACAAAGACAAAATTACTAAAGCTGCAAAAGCAAAAGCACTGAAGATTGAAGTTAAGCGTCTACTGCCGACAATCAAGCGTTCGAAACGTCGTATTTTGTGGTACACTCATCAAAATGAAGTGATCTTGGTTTATTTAGAAATACAGATAAATACCCACAAGTTTCCTGAAGAAGTCGAGATCTGAGTCAACCTCTATCTGAGTGAAATTCCTTCTTCAAGATGGAGATGTGATACTCTTCGTGATAGTCAGAACAGGCAAGCGTCTTGTCATAGTTTCTGGAGCTTTACGTGTTTAAATGCATCGATCTTGGTATCATTTGAAGGCTCAGAGAAATATCTGCAACTCTCAATAAGAGGTCGAGAGCGACATAAATCTCTATCTTTGTCAAATTATATCCGTAAGTTGGTGACGTGATGCTGTTCTTGACCGTCATACCTTTGTAGCATCTACTGGTCATATCTTGCGCTATAGGTGTCTGAATTGGATGTAACTGGTGTGCTATTAAACCTAATATCCATTAATACAAATTTCATACAGACATCGAATCCTAATTCGGTCATTACGAGGGTCAAGGAAGCATAATGCGCTTACTGGTCAGAATGCTACGTGATAAAAATCCTTGCGAATGTGCGCAATAGATAACCAAGCGTCTTATCTCATTCAGGAAGCATCCTGTGAAGCTAAGGAAGCGCCTGCTTCGAATAAAGAACATTATGATGAATTGAGAAGTAATTAGAATTGAAATAATAAAATATTCAAAGTCCAAGCTTGAGCAGAAAATGAGGTACCCTTTTCAATGAAAGTCTGAAGCATCAAGTACTGTAACAGAAGAAGTTAAAAGCATCAGCAACTTTAACAGAAAAAAGAGAAAAGAAGCCTGAACTAAGACAAAATTACTAAAGTTGCAAAAGCAAAAACAATGAAGATTGAAGTCCAGTGTCTATTGCCGACAATCAAGCGTCCGAAACCTCGTATTTTGAGGTACGCTCATCAAAATGAAATTATCTTGGATTATTTAGAAATACAAGATAAATACCAAGAAGTTTCTTGAAGAAGTCGAGATCTGATTTGTTGACAAGTGACTTCAAACACAAGAGGGGGGTGAATTGTGTGTGATATGTGTTTTTGAAAAACTTTTTGCAATTACGGCGCTTGAAGATAAATGACTGAAATTAGAAGCGCTATAGAGTAAATTGCTTGAATAATAAATTCTAGAAAGTAAATAGCAATAAATTAAATCGCTTAAATTAAATTGCAATAAAGTAAATGCGATAAATTAAATTGCAATAAAATAAATTGCGATAAATTAAATTGCAATAAAATAAATGCGATAAATTAAATTGCTGTAAGGTAGAAGACAATAATGAAAAGATAGAGAGAGAGCCGCAGATTTATCCTGGTTCGGCCACTAAATACCCTGTGGCCTACGTCCAGTCCCCAAGGTCAAACACCAAGGGTTTTCACTCAATAACTAGCTTTTAAATCAGGTGCAGCTAGAAACCTTTACAAACCAAGAGCACTCTCCACACAAAATAATGGGATATCACCTCCCTTTGTGCAAGAGCCTCAAGTTCAAGAGATATTGTTTCTCTTTAAAGAAAAAGGGATTCACACCCAAGAACAAGAAGAAGTAGAAGAAGAATGTAGCACTCAAGTAGTGCAGATAAAGATTACAAATTGAAGCTCAAGGTAAAATTCAAACTATATGATATGTAAAGCTCTCTATTAAAAAAATAATCAAGAGTGAATATGTGAGAGTAAGTAATAAAATAAACAGAGTTTCAGAGCGCAATAGGATTCGTGTATTTTAGAGTTGCCTTGGCATTCCTATTTATAGAAAAATTCTTAAGCCCATAGGAATTAGGTTAAGCCCATTTAAAAAACAAGCTAATCGCGTCATAATCGATTATTGCAATTCCATAATCGATTATCTGATTATTTTTAGAAAACACGCTGGAGAGGCAGTCGCATCATAATCGATTATGATAATCGATTATGGATTTTCTGTTGAAGCGCACTTACACGCATAAAGGCATAATCGATTATTCAATCGATTACGTATAAAATCGATTATTCAATCGATTACGTCTAAAATCAATTATTCAATCGATTATGTATATAATCGATTATGTTAATCGATTAATGCTTCACTGTTTTTGAGAAACGCTTTTCAGATATATGATAATCGATTATGATAAATTTGTAATCGATTATTATCATTAAAAGCCATCTGATATTAAACTTAAACTGTTTAATTGATTTTATCCAATTAGATCGCTTGAAGCCTATTAAGTTTATTTTATGTGTGTGTGTGTGATTGATTTTAGATTGAGAGCTTTACTACCACTTACAAAAAGATCCTAATAAACACCGATTACAAGAAATAAAAATTCCCATAACCCAGTCTTGAAGCACTTGATCTCCTTGATCTTCTTTTCCGCTTTTTGTATACTTGACTTTCCGGTTCCTTTTGTCAATCATCAAAAACTAGATTAATCCTGTCAAGGCATATATTCACATTCTCCCCCTTTTTGATGATGACAAACACTCAAGAAGGGATTTGCTCTAATGACGAGATAGAGTATTTGAATTTTAAGAAATCAGAGTTAATGCACAGATAAAATACTCTACACCTTATTTTTATGCAACTCCCCCTAAAGCATGCAAACTCTCCCTGAACTATGCAATCATATAACTCTCCCCCTTTTGGCATTATCAAAAAAAAGCGGGAAAAGTGCAAACAAGAGCAAGGCATATATTCAGGAAAGTTAGAAACAGTCCAAAATGACCAAAATGAACGTTACTGACCTTTTAATCGATTATGTAAGTGAGCATAATCGATTATGTCTTACCGTGTCTGACCTTTAGTGGCAACTTTTGGTATTTGCGAAACGATTATGTAATCGATTATAGTCTGGGTCTTTGAATAATCGATTATCTAATCGGTTATTTGAGATTGTTGAGATGAATATATAATCGATTATGTAATCGATTCTCCTTCCTTGTTCTTGCATTTATAATCGATTAGTCTAATCGATTATGGTGCGTCTGACTTTTGTTCTTTTTCTCCCCCTTTCAATTGTAATCGATTACTGTAATCGATTCCTGGTTCTCTGACTTGTGAATAATGGATTATGCCTATGCTATAATCGATTATGGCTAAAGAAATTTGAATTTTAGCACATAGAGCATGTATCCTGTTTACACACTTCAACACACAAGTTAGGGATAACAAGGAAAAAATAGTATGATGCACATAAGATATTTCATTCAATGCATGATTCATTAAGAATACCTAATTCCGTTCTTATGAAGAAGAAATTTTCTTTAGGCAGTGGTTTAGTAAAAATGTCTGCGAGTTGCTTAGATGTTTCCACAAACTCAATCATGCAATCACCTTTTTGTACATGATCTCTTATGAAGTGATGCCTAATTTCAATGTGCTTGGTTCGAGAGTGATAAACCGGATTTTTAGTGAGGTTTATGGCACTTGTGTTGTCACATTTAATTGGAACAGTTCTAAGATTTATTCCATAGTCATTTAACTGTTGCTTCATCCAAATTATTTGGGCACAACAACTACCTGCCGCTACGTATTCCGCTTCGGCAGTGGACAAAGCCACACTAGCTTGCTTCTTACTATGCCAAGAAACTAATGCGTTTCCTAACAAATGACAAGTCCCACTGGTGCTTTTTCGATCCATTTTGCATCCCGCAAAATCTGAATCCGAGTACCCAATTAAAGTGCAATCAGCACCTTTAGGGTACCATAAACCCATATTTTGTGTGCCAATGAGATATCTCATAATGCGTTTTACCGCTGTGAGATGTGATTCCTTAGGGTTAGATTGAAAACGTGCACACATGCAAACACTAAACATTATATCAGGGCGACTTGCTGTAAGATAAAGAAGTGAACCTATCATACCTCTATACTTACTTACTTCAACCGACTTACTTTCCTCATCTTTATCAAGGTAGCAAGAGGTGCTCATTGGTGTGGATATTTCTTTGGCATTGTTCATCCCAAATTTCTTGAGTAGCTCCTTGCAATATTTTGCTTGATTTATGAATATTCCTTCTTTTGATTGCTTGATTTGAAGCCCAAGGAAGTAGTTGAGCTCGCCCATCATTGACATTTCAAACTCATTTTGCATTATGTTAGAAAAGTCCTTACACAAAGATTCGTTAGTTGCACCAAATATAATATCGTCCACATAAATTTGAACAAGTAAAATGTCATGCTTTTTATTTTTGATAAAAAGAGTGGTGTCCACTTTTCCTCTTTCAAAATCATTTTCAAGTAAAAACTTGCTTAGACGATCATACCAAGCTCTAGGAGCTTGTTTCAAACCATATAGAGCCTTTTTTAGTTTGAAGACATGATTAGGAAATTCGAAATTTGAAAAACCAGGGGGTTGGTCCACATAGACTTCTTCTTGAATATAACCATTAAGAAAAGCACTTTTTACATCCATTTGAAAGAGTTTGAAATCCATAATGCATGCAAATGCAAGAAGCATGCGGATGGCTTCTAATCTAGCCACTGGAGCATAGGTTTCATCAAAATCTATGCCCTCTTGTTGATTATATCCTTTAGCGACAAGCCTAGCTTTATTCCTAACAATTATACCATTTTCATCAAGCTTGTTACGAAAGACCCATTTAGCCCCAATGACTAACTGATCCTTAGGTTTGGGAACAAGTTCCCAAACATTGTTTCTTTCAAATTGGTTCAACTCTTCTTGCATGGCAAGAGTCCAATGTTCATCAATGATAGCATCATCAATATCTTTAGGTTCAATTTGAGATACGAAAGCCATGTAATGACATGCATGTTTAAGAGAGTTTCGAGTTGTTACCCCTTTTGAAATATCACCTATTATGTTGTCAAGTGGATGGTGTCTTGATGTTCTCCATTCTCTTGGAAGATTTCAGTGAGGTGAATCATCGATACTAAGAGGTGGTTGATCTTCATCCTTTTTCTCTTGACTTATTTGTTCCTCAAGGTGGTTATTTCCCAAAAGTTCTGCAAGATCATCAACACTTTCTTCTACCATAGAAAACATAGCCACCCTTTTTGGATGATATAGAGGAGAACTTGGTTTTGTCTCCCGTCATGTGCTTTGAACAACCACTGTCAAGATACCAATTAGAGTTCTTGGCCTTCAAGCACACCTACAACACAGAATCAAGTTTTAACCTTTGGTACCCAAATCATTTTGGGTCCTTGAGAGTTAGCTTTGGGTAATATGCCCTTTGGAACCCATGTCTTTATGCCATTCACTTCTTTATTTTTCCTAACATTGCAAATAGAAGCAGTGTGTCCTTTCCTACCACAGTGAAAACATTTGACAAAGGGGCTACTTGATGTGTTGTTTGGACAAAAGAATTTTTTGAAAGATTTTTCATGAATTTTCGGGCGAAAGCCCAAACCAGCTTTGTCATAAGTACCTTTTTGATTTCCTAAAAGAACATTTAGATTATCTCTTCCCATAGTAAATTTTGCAAGCGTGTTGTGTAAATCCTCGATTTTATTTTTCAAAACGCTGCATTCATCACATTTAAAAACTTCATTCTTTTTGTTTTCACAAGAAGTGCATGGGGAGGTTTCAATTGGAACGACTTGTTTTTCTTTAAGAGCTTCCATTTCGTTGTTCAAAATACTTATTTTTGTTTCAAAGGAAGAAATGTTTTTCTTAGATGAAGAAATGCTTTTGCGCAGTCTAACATTTTCATCATTTAACTCCGCACAGGCAATAAGTAAATCATCATAAGTTAAATCAATTTCAAGCTCAAAATTGTTTACCTCATCTTCCTCATGGTTGGCCATGAGACATAAATTTGCTTCTTCATTATCCGATTCGTCGGAGGAGTCCATGTCGTTTTCATCCCACGCAATATAAGCTCTTCTTGCTTTTCTATCCTTCTGTGGCCTTTTATCTGATTTTTCATGTTTCTTTTGGCCTTGAGGACAGTCGGGTTTAATATGACCCTTTTTGCCACAGTTGTAGCATGTTGGATTGAAGGAAGTTCCTTCCCCCTCATTTTTCTTTTGAGGATTGAAGAATTGTTTTGCCTTGCCTTTCTGTCTCATGAATTTTTTGAACTTTCGAACCATTAGGCTCATATTTTCCTCGTTTTCATCGAGGCTATCACATTCATCAAGGTCGTCTTCTTCTTCTGTTTTATTGATACTTGCTTTGAGAGCAATACTTTTCTTTTTCTTATCGGTTTCCTCATTCTCAATGAGTCGATTTAGTTCGAGCTCATGTTCCTGCAATTTTCCAAACAGAGTTGCCAAAGACATAGAAGATAGATCTCTAGATTCAGATATAGCTGTAACTTTAGGTTGCCAACTTCTATTTAAACATCTAAGAACCTTATTAATTAAATCTTCATTATTGAAGGACTTCCCAAGAGCTCTAAGATAATTAATTATATGGGTAAATCGTCTTTGCATATCATGTATGCTTTCACCCTGTTTCATCCTAAATAGCTCATACTCATGGGTTAATGTGTTCATTCGAGCCCTTTTGACCTCGGTAGTACCTTCATGGGTCAATTGAAGGGTGTCCCACATTTCCTTGGCGGTCTTACAATTTGAGACCCTATAGAACTCATCGTAGCTTAGAGCTGCAGTGATGATGTTCCTAGCTTTCAAATTATATTGAACCTTTTTCTTTTCCTCGTCGGTCCAAAGATTTCTTGGTTTATTCACCACTGCATCATTAACTGAATGAGTGGGAACAAATGGACCATTTTCCACAGCGTCCCAAACATCGAGGTCTACTGCCTCAAGAAAGATTTGCATCCTTTCCTTCCAATAACCATACCCTTCACCATTGAACAGTGGGGGTCTGTTTGTGGAATTGCCCTCATTTTTAAAACCGTTTGAAGTCATGTTACCTCTTGAGGCGATTTAGCCCTTTAGACAAGAGTTAAGCTTTGATGCCACTTGTTGACAAGTGACTTCAAACACAAGAGGGGGGTGAATTGTGTGTGATATGTGTTTTTGAAAAACTTTTTGCAATTACGGCGCTTGAAGATAAATGACTGAAATTAGAAGCGCTATAGAGTAAATTGCTTGAATAATAAATTCTAGAAAGTAAATAGCAATAAATTAAATCGCTTAAATTAAATTGCAATAAAGTAAATGCGATAAATTAAATTGAAATAAAATAAATTGCGATAAACTAAATTGCAATAAAATAAATGCGATAAATTAAATTGCTGTAAGGTAGAAGACAATAATGAAAAGATAGAGAGAGAGCCGCAGATTTATCCTGGTTCGGCCACTAAATACCCTGTGGCCTACGTCCAGTCCCCAAGGTCAAACACCAAGGGTTTTCACTCAATAACTAGCTTTTAAATCAGGTGCAGCTAGAAACCTTTACAAACCAAGAGCACTCTCCACACAAAATAATGGGATATCACCTCCCTTTGTGCAAGAGCCTCAAGTTCAAGAGATATTGTTTCTCTTTAAAGAAAAAGGGATTCACACCCAAGAACAAGAAGAAGTAGAAGAAGAATGTAGCACTCAAGTAGTGCAGATAAAGATTACAAATTGAAGCTCAAGGTACAATTCAAACTATATGATATGTAAAGCTCTCTATTAAAAAAATAATCAAGAGTGAATATGTGAGAGTAAGTAATAAAATAAACAGAGTTTCAGAGCGCAATAGGATTCGTGTATTTTAGAGTTGCCTTGGCATTCCTATTTATAGAAAAATTCTTAAGCCCATAGGAATTAGGTTAAGCCCATTTAAAAAACAAGCTAATCGCGTCATAATCGATTATTGCAATTCCATAATCGATTATCTGATTATTTTTAGAAAACACGCTGGAGAGGCAGTCGCATCATAATCGATTATGATAATCGATTATGGATTTTCTGTTGAAGCGCACTTACACGCATAAAGGCATAATCGATTATTCAATCGATTACGTATAAAATCGATTATTCAATCGATTACGTCTAAAATCGATTATTCAATCGATTATGTATATAATCGATTATGTTAATCGATTAATGCTTCACTGTTTTTGGGAAACGCTTTTCAGATATATGATAATCGATTATGATAAATTTGTAATCGATTATTATCATTAAAAGCCATCTGATATTAAACTTAAACTGTTTAATTGATTTTATCCAATTAGATCGCTTGAAGCCTATTAAGTTTATTTTATGTGTGTGTGTGTGATTGATTTTAGATTGAGAGCTTTACTACCACTTACAAAAAGATCCTAATAAGCACCGATTACAAGAAATAAAAATTCCCATAACCCAGTCTTGAAGCACTTGATCTCCTTGATCTTCTTTTCCGCTTTTTGTATACTTGACTTTCCGGTTCCTTTTGTCAATCATCAAAAACTAGATTAATCCTGTCAAGGCATATATTCACATTCAATCTCTATCCGAGTGAAATTCCTTCTTCAAGCTAGAGATGTGATACTCTTCGTGATAGTCAGAACATGCAAGCGTCTGGTGATAGTTTCTGTAGCTTTACGTGTTTAAATGCATCGATCTTGGTATCGTTTGAAGGCTCAGCGAAATATCTGCAACTCTCAATAAGAGGTCGAGAGCGACATAAATCTCTATCTTTGTCAAATTGTATCCGTAAGTTGGTGACGTGATGTTGTTCTTGACCGTCATACCTTTGTAGCATCTACTGGTCATATCTTGTGCTATAGGTGTCCGAATTGGATGTAACCGGTGTCCTATTAAACCTAATATCCATTAATACAAATTTCATACAGACATCGAATCCTAATTCGGCCATTACGAGGGTCAAGAAAGCATAATATGCTTACTGGTCAGAATGCTACGAGATAAACATCCTTGCGAATGTGTCGACTCGATAACCAAGCGTCTTATCTCATTTAGGAAGCGTCCAGTGAAGCTAAGGAAGCGCCTGCTTCGAATACAGAACATTATGATGGATGGAGAAGTAATTTGGAATGAAGTAATAAAATATTCAAAGTCCAAGCTTGACCAGAAAATGAGATACCCTTTTCAATGAATGTCTGAAGCAACAAGTACTGTAACAGAAGAAGATAAAAGCTTCAGCAACTTTAACAGAAGAAAGAGAAAAGAATCCAGAACAAAAACAAAATTACTTAAACTGCAAAAGCAACAGCACTGAAAATTGAACTCAAGCGTCTGCTGTCGACAATCTAGCGCCGAAAACGTCATCTTTTAAAGTACACTCGTCTAAATGAAGTGATCTTGGTTTATTCAGAAATATACAAAAAATACCCACAAGTTTCCTAAAGAAGTCGAGATCTGAGTCAATCTTTTTCTGACTGCAATTTGTTCTTCAAGCTGGAGATGAGACACTCTTCGTCCCAATCAGAACATGCAAGCGTCTGCAGAATATTTCTGGAGCTTTAGGTGTTTAAATGCATCGATCTTGGTATCGTTGGAAGGCTCAGATAAATATCTTTAACTCTCTTGAAGAGGTCGAGAGCGACATCGATATCTATCTTTATCAAATGTATCCGTAAGTTGGTGTTGTGATGCTGTTCCAAACTGTCATACCTTTGTAGCATCTACTGCCATATCTGGCTCTATAGGTGTCCGAAGTGGATGAAACCGGTCTCTAATTACACCTAATGTCCATATATACAATTTTCTGGAGCACATCGAATTCTAATTCGGCCATTCAGACGGTCAAGGAAGCACAATGCTCTAACTGGTCAGAATTCATTGGAATAAACAGCCTTGTGAATGTGCCCAATGGATAACCAAGCGTCTTATCTCATTTAGGAAGCGTCCAGTGAAGCCAACCAAGTGTCTACTCAAAATACACAAGATTGTGATGAATGGAGAAGTAATTTTGCTTGAAGTATCAAAATATTCAAGTCCAATCTTGACTAGACAATGAGGTACCCTTTTCAATAAAGTTCTGAAGCATCAAGTTAACCGAAGAAGATAAAAGCTTCAGCAACTTTAACAGAAAAAAGAGAAAAGAAGCCTGAACTAAGACAAAATTACCAAAACTGCAAAAGCAAAAACAATGAAGATTGAAGTCAAGTGTCTACTGCCGACAATCAAGCGTCCGAAACATCGTATTTTGAGGTATGCTCATCAAAATGAAGTGATCTTGGTTTATTTAGAAATATAAGATAAATACCAACAAGTTTCCTGAAGAAGTCGAGATCTGAGTCAATCTCTATCCAAGTGAAATTTCTTCTTCAAGCTGGAGATGTGATACTCTTCGTGATAGTCAGAACATGCAAGTGTCTGGTGATAGTTTCTGTAGCTTTACGTGTTTAAATGCATCGATCTTGCTATCGTTTTAAGGCTCATAGAAATATCTGCAACTCTCACGAAAAGGTCGAGAACTACAAAAATCCCTATCTTTGTCAAATTGTATCCATAAGTTGGTGATGTGATGCTGTTCTTGACAATCATGCCTTTGTAGCATCTACTGGTAATATCTTGCGCTATAGGTGTCCAAATTGGATGTAAACGGTGTCCTATTAAACCTAATATCCATTAATACAAATTTCATACAGACATCGAATCCTAAGTCGGCCATTACGCGGGTCAAGGAAGCATAATACGCTTACTGGTCAGAATGCTACGAGATAAACATCCTTGCGAATGTGCCCAGTGGATAACCAACCGTCTTATCTCATTTAGGAAGTGTCCAGTGAAGCTAAGGAAGCGTCTGCTTCGAATTAAGAACATTATGCTGAATGGAGAAGTAATTTGGATTGAAGTAATAAAATATTCAAAGTCCAAGGTTGACCAGAAAATGAGGTACCCTTTTCAATGAAAGTCTGAAGCATCAAATACTGTAACAGAAGAAGATAAAAGCTTCAACAACTGTAACAGAAGAAAGAGAAAAGAATCCTGAACAAAAACAAAATTACTAAAACTGCAAAAGCAACAACACTGAAAATTGAAGTCAAGCGTCTGCTGCCGACAATCTATAGCCCAAATCGTCGTCTTTTGAGGTACACTCGCCCAAATGAAGTGATCTTGATTTATTCAGAAATATATGAAAAATATCCACTAGTTTCCTAAAGAAATCGAGATCTGAGTCAATCTCTATCCGAGTGTAATTTGTTCTTCAAGCTGGAGATGAGACAATCTTCATTACAATCAGAACATGCAAGCGTCTGCTGAATATTTTTGGAGCTTTAGGTATTTAAATGCATCGATCTTGGTATCGTTGGAAGGCTCAGATAAATATCTTTAACTCTCTTGACGAGGTCGAGAGCGACATCGATATCTATCTTTATCAAATGTATCCGTAAGTTGGTGTTGTGATGCTGTTCCTGACAGTCATACCTTTGTAGCATCTACTGGCCATATCTTGCTCTATATGTGTCCGAAGTGGATAAAACCGGTCTCTCATTAAACCTAATGTCCATATATACAAGTTTCAGGAGCACATCGTATTCTAATTCGGCCGTTCAGACGGTCAAGGAAGCATAACGCTCTAACTGGTCAGAATACAATGGAATAAACAGCCTTGTGAATGTGCCGAATGGATAACCAAGCGTCTTATCTCATTTAGGAAGCGTCCAGTGAAGCTAACCAAGTGTCTACTCAAATTACACAAGATTATGATGAATGGAGAAGTAATTTTGCTTGAAGCATCAAAATATTCAAGTCCAAGCTTGACCAGACAATCAGGTACCCTTTTCAATAAAGTTCTGAAGCATTAAGTTAATAGAAGAAGATAAAAGCTTCAGCAACTTTAACAGAAAAAGATAAAAGAAGCCTGAACTAAGGCAAAATTACTAAAGCTGCATAAGCAAAAACAATGAAGATTGAAGTCAAGCGTCTACTGCCGACAATCAAGCGTCTGAAACGTCGTATTTTGGGGTACACTCATCAAAATGAAGTGATCTTGGTTTATTTAGAAATATAAGATAAATACAAACAAGTTTCCTGAAGAAGTCGAGATCGGAGTCAATCTCTATCCGAGTGAAATTCCTTCTTCAAGCTGAAGATGTGATACTCTTCATGATAGTCAGAACATGCAAGCGTCTGGTGATAGTTTCTGTAGCTTTATGTGTTTAAATGCATCGATCTTGGTGTCGTTTGAAGGCTCAGAGAAATATCTACAACTCTCATGAAGAGGTCGAGAGCGACATAAATCTCTATCTTTGTCAAATTGTATCCATTAGTTGGTGACGTTATGCTGTTCTTGACAGTCATGCCTTTGTAGCATCTACTGGTCATATCTTATGCTATAGGTGTCCGAATTGGATGTAACTAGTTTCCTATTTAACCTAATATCCATTCATACAAATTTCATACAGACATCGATTCCTAATTCGGCCATTACGAGGGTCAAGAAAGCATAATATACTTACTGGACATAATGCTACGAGATAAACATCCTTGCGAATGTGCCCAGTCGATAATCAAGCTTCTTATCTCATTTAGGAAGCGTCCACTGAAGCTAAGGAAGCGCCTGCTTCGAATACAGAACATTATGCTGAATGGAGAAGTAATTTGGATTGAAGTAATAAAATATTCAAAGTCCAAGCTTGACCAGAAAATGAGGTACCCTTTTCAATGAAAGTCTAAAGCATCAAGTACTGTAACAGAAGAAGATAAAAGCTTCAGCAACTTTAACAGAAGAAAGAGAAAAGAATCCTGAACAAAAATAAAATTACTCAAACTGCAAAAGTAACAACACTGAAAATTGAAGTCAAGCGTCTGCTGCCGACAATCTAGCGCCCAAAACGTCGTCTTCTAAAGTACACTCGTCCAAATGAAGTGATCTTAATTAATTCGGAAATATACAAAAAATACCCACAAGTTTCCTAAAGATGTCGAGATCTGAGTTCATCTCTATCCGAGTGCATTTTGTTCTTCAAGCTGGAGATGAGACACTCTTCGTGACAATCAGAACATGCAACCGTCTGCAGAATATTTTTGGAGCTTTAGGTGTTTAAATGCATTGATCTTGGTATCGTTGGAAAGCTAAGATAAATATCTTTAACTCTCTTGAAGAGGTCGAGAGCGACATCGATATCTATCTTTATCTAATGTATCCGTAAGTTGGTGTTGTGATGCTGTTCCTGACTGTCATACCTTTGTAGCATCTACTGGCCATATCTTGGTCTATAGGTGTCAGAAGTGGATGAAACCGGTCTCTCATTAAACCTAATGTCCATATATACAAGTTTCAGGAGCACATCGTATTCTAATTCGGCCGTTCAGACGGTCAAGGAAGCATAACGCTCTAACTGGTCAGAATACAATGGAATAAACAGCCTTGTGAATGTGCCGAATGGATAACCAAGCTTCTTATCTCATTTAGGAAGCGTCCTGTGAAGCTAACCAAGTGTCAACTCAAATTACACAAGATTATGATGAATGGAGAAGTAATTTTGCTTGAAGCATCAAAATATTCAAGTCCAAGCTTGACCAGACAATCAGGTACCCTTTTCAATAAAGTTCGGAAGCATCAAGTTAACAGAAGAAGATAATAGCTTTAGCAACTTTAACAGAAAAAAGAGAAAAGAAGCCTGAACTAAGACAAAATTACTAAAGCTGCAAAAGCAAAAACAATGAAGATAGAAGTCAAGCGTCTACTGCCGACAATCAAGCCTCCGAAACGTCGTATTTTGAGGTACGCTCATCAAAATGAAGTGATCTTGGTTTATTTAGAAATGTAAGATAAATACCAACAAGTTTCCTGAAGAAGTCGAGATCTGATTCAATCTCTATCCGAGTGAAATTTCTTCTTCAAGCTGGAGATGTGATACTCTTCGTGATAGTCAGAACATGCAAGCGTCTGGTTATAGTTTCTGTAGCTTTACGTGTTTAAATGCATCGATCTTGGTATCGTTTGAAGGCTCATAGAAATATCTGCAACTCTCATGAAGAGGTCGAGAACGACAAAAATCTCTATCTTTGTCAAATTGTATCCATAAGTTGGTGATGTGATGCTGTTCCTGACAGTCATACCTTTGTAGCATCTTCTGGTCATATCTTGTGCTATAGGTGTCCGAATTGGATGTAACTAGTTTCCTATTAAACCTAATATCCATTCATACAAATTTCATACAGACATCGATTCCTAATTCGGCCATTACGAGGGTCAAGAAAGCATAATATACTTACTGGTCATAATGCTACGAGATAAACATCCTTGCGAATGTGCCCAATCGATAATCAAGCGTCTTATCTCATTTAGGAAGCGTCCACTGAAGCTAAGGAAGCGCCTGCTTCGAATACAGAACATTATGCTGAATGGAGAAGTAATTTGGATTGAAGTAATAAAATATTCAAAGTCCAAGCTTGACCAGAAAATGAGGTACCCTTTCAATGAAAGTCTAAAGCATCAAGTACTGTAACAGAAGAAGATAAAAGCTTCAGCAACTTTAACAGAAGAAAGAGAAAAGAATCCTGAACAAAAATAAAATTACTCAAACTGCAAAAGTAACAACACTGAAAATTGAAGTCAAGCGTCTGCTGCCGACAATCTAGCGCCCAAAACGTCGTCTTCTAAAGTACACTAGTCCAAATGAAGTGATCTTGGTTAATTCAGAAATATACAAAAAATACCCACAAGTTTCCTAAAGATGTCGAGATCTGAGTTCATCTCTATCCGAGTGCATTTTGTTCTTCAAGCTGGAGATGAGACACTCTTCGTGACAATCAGAACATGCAACCGTCTGCAGAATATTTTTGGAGCTTTAGGTGTTTAAATGCATTGATCTTGGTATCGTTGGAAAGCTAAGATAAATATCTTTAACTCTCTTGAAGAGGTCGAGAGCGACATCGATATCTATCTTTATCTAATGTATCCGTAAGTTGATGTTGTGATGTTGTTCCTGACTGTCATACCTTTGTAGCATCTACTGGCCATATCTTGGTCTATAGGTGTCAGAAGTGGATGAAACCGGTCTCTCATTAAACCTAATGTCCATATATACAAGTTTCAGGAGCACATCGTATTCTAATTCGGCCGTTCAGACGGTCAAGGAAGCATAACGCTCTAACTGGTCAGAATACAATGGAATAAACAACCTTGTGAATGTGCCGAATGGATAACCAAGCTTCTTATCTCATTTAGGAAGCGTCCAGTGAAGCTAACGAAGTGTCAACTCAAATTACACAAGATTATGATGAATGGAGAAGTAATTTTGCTTGAAGCATCAAAATATTCAAGTCCAAGCTTGACCAGACAATCAGGTACCCTTTTCAATAAAGTTCTGAAGCATCAAGTTAACAGAAGAAGATAATAGCTTCAGCAACTTTAACAAAAATAAGAGAAAAGAAGCCTGAACTAAGACAAAATTACTAAAGCTGCAAAAGCAAAAACAATGAAGATAGAAGTCAAGCGTCTACTGCCGACAATCAAGCGTCCGAAACGTCGTATTTTGAGGTACGCTCATCAAAATGAAGTGATCTTGGTTTATTTAGAAATGTAAGATAAATACCAACAAGTTTCCTGAATAAGTCGAGATCTGAGTCAATCTCTATCCGAGTGAAATTTCTTCTTCAAGCTGGAGATGTGATACTCTTCGTGATAGTCAGAACATGCAAGCGTCTGGTTATAGTTTCTGTAGCTTTACGTGTTTAAATGCATCGATCCTGGTATCGTTTGAAGGCTCATAGAAATATCTGCAACTCTCATGAAGAGGTCGAGAACGACAAAAACTCTATCTTTGTCAAATTGTATCCATAAGTTGGTGATGTGATGCTGTTCCTGACAGTCATACCTTTGTAGCATCTTCTGGTCATATCTTGCGCTATAGGTGTCCGAATTGGATGTAACTAGTTTCCTATTAAACCTAATATCCATTCATACAAATTTCATACAGACGTCGATTCCTAATTCGGCCATTACGAGGGTCAAGAAAGCATAATATACTTACTGGTCATAATGCTACGAGATAAACATCCTTGCGAATGTGCCCAGTCGATAATCAAGCATCTTATCTCATTTAGGAAGCGTCCACTGAAGCTAAGGAAGCGCCTGCTTCGAATACAGAACATTATGCTGAATGGAGAAGTAATTTGGATTGAAGTAATAAAATTTTCAAAGTCCAAAGTTGACCAGAAAATGAGGTACCCTTTTCAATGAAAGTCTGAAGCATCAAGTACTGTAACAGAAGAAGATAAAAGCTTCAGCAACTTTAACAGAAGAAGGAGAAAAGAATCCTGAGCAAAAACAAAATTACTAAAACTGCAAAAGCAACAACACTGAAAATTGAAGTCAAGCGTCTGCTGCCGACAATCTAGCGCCCAAAACGTCATCTTTTAAAGTACACTCGTCCAAATGAAGTGATCTTGGTTTATTCAGAAATATAGAAAAATACCCACAAGTTTCCTAAAGAAGTCGAGATCTGAGTCCATATCTATCCGAGTGCAATTTGTTCTTCAAGCTGGAGATGAGACACTCTTCGTGACAATCAGAACATGCAAGCGTCTGCAGAATATTATTGGAGCTTTAGGTGTTTAAATGCATCGATCTTGGTATCGTTGGAAGGCTTAGATAAATATCTTTAACTCTCTTGAAGAGGTCGAGAACGACATTGATATCTATCTTTATCAAATGTATCCGTAAGTTGGTGTTGTGATGTTGTTCCTGACTGTCGTACCTTTGTAGCATCTACTGGTCATATCTTGGTCTATAGGTGTCAGAAGTGGATGAAACTGGTCTCTCATTAAACCTAATGTCCATATATACAAGTTTCAGGAGCACATCGAATTCTAATTCGGCCGTTCAGACGGTCAAGGAAGCATAATGCTCTAATTGTTCTGAATACAATGGAATAAACAGCCTTGTGAATGTCCCGAATGGATAACCAAGCGTCTTATCTCATTTAGGAAGCGTCCAGTGAAGCTAACCAAGTGTCTACTCAAATTACACAAGATTATGATGAATGGAGAAGTAATTTTGCTTGACGTATCAAAATATTCAAGTCCAAGCTTGACCAGACAATCGGGTACCCTTTTCAATAAAGTTCAGACGCATCAAGTCAACAGAAGAAGATAAAAGCTTCAGCAACTTTAACAGAAAAAAGAGAAAATAAGCCTGAACTAAGACAAAATTACTAAAGCTGCAAAAGCAAAAACAATGAAGATTGAAGTAAAGCTTCAACTGCCGACAATCAAGCGTCCGAAACGTCGTATTTTGTGGTACGCTCATCAAAATGAAGTGATCTTGGTTTATTTAGAAATGTAAGATAAATACCAACAAGTTTCCTGAAGAAGTCGAGATCTGAGTCAATCTCTATCCGAGTGAAATTTCTTTTTCATGCTGGAGATGTGATACTCTTCGTGATAGTCAGAACATGCAAGCGTCTGGTTATAGTTTCTGTAGCTTTACGTGTTTAAATGCATCGATCTTGGTATCGTTTGAAGGCTCATAGAAATATCTGCAACTCTCATGAAGAGGTCGAGAATGACAAAAATCTCTATCTTTGTCAAATTGTATCCATAAGTTGGTGATGTGATGCTGTTCCTGACAGTCATACCTTTGTAGCATCTTCTGGTCATATCTTGCGCTATAGGTGTCCGAATTGGATGTAACTAGTTTCCTATTAAACCTAATATCCATTCATACAAATTTCATACAGACATCGATTCCTAATTCGGGCATTACGAGGGTCAAGAAAGCATAATATACTTACTGGTCATAATGCTACGAGATAGACATCCTTGCGAATGTGCCCAGTCGATAATCAAGCGTCTTATCTCATTTAGGAAGCGTCCACTGAAGCTAAGGAAGCGCCTGCCTCGAATACAGAACATTATGCTGAATGGAGAAGTAATTTGGATTGAAGTAATAAAATTTTCAAAGTCCAAGCTTGACCAGAAAATGAGGTACCCTTTTCAATGAAAGTCTGAAGCATCAAGTACTGTAACAGAAGAAGATAAAAGCTTCAGCAACTTTAACAGAAGAAAGAGAAAAGAATCCTGAACAAAAACAAAATTACTAAAACTGCAAAAGCAACAACACTGAAAATTGAAGTCAAGCGTCTGCTGCCGACAATCTAGCGCCCAAAACGTCATCTTTTAAAGTACACTCGTCCAAATGAAGTGATCTTGGTTTATTCAGAAATATAGAAAAATACCCACAAGTTTTCTAAAGAAGTCGAGATCTGAGTCCATATCTATCCGAGTGCAATTTGTTCTTCAAGCTGGAGATGAGACACTCTTCGTGACAATCAGAACATGCAAGCGTCTGCAGAATATTATTGGAGCTTTAGGTGTTTAAATGCACCGATCTTGGTATCGTTGGAAGGCTCAGATAAATATCTTTAACTCTCTTGAAGAGGTCGAGAACGACATTGATATCTATCTTTATCAAATGTATCCGTAAGTTGGTGTTGTGATGCTGTTCCTGACTGTCGTACCTTTGTAGCATCTACTGGTCATATCTTGGTCTATAGGTGTCAGAAGTGGATGAAACTGGTCTCTCATTAAACCTAATGTCCATATATACAAGTTTCAGGAGCACATCGAATTCTAATTCGGCCGTTCAGACGGTCAAGGAAGCATAATGCTCTAATTGGTCTGAATACAATGGAATAAACAGCCTTGTGAATGTCCCGAATGGATAACCAAGCGTCTTATCTCATTTAGGAAGCGTCCAGTGAAGCTAACCAAGTGTCTACTCAAATTACACAAGATTATGATGAATGGAGAAGTAATTTTGCTTGAAGTATCAAAATATTCAAGTCCAAGCTTGACCAGACAATCGGGTACCCTTTTCAATAAAGTTCAGACGCATCAAGTTAACAGAAGAAGATAAAAGCTTCAGCAACTTTAACAGAAAAATGACAAAATAAGCCTGAACTAAGACAAAATTACTAAAGCTGCAAAAGCAAAAACAATGAAGATTGAAGTCAAGCTTCTACTGCCGACAATCAAGCAAGCGAAACGTCGTATTTTGAGGTACGCTCATCAAAATGAAGTGATCTTGGTTTATTTAGAAATATAAGATAAATACCAACAAGTTTCCTGAAGAAGTCGAGATCTGAGTCAATCTCTATCCGAGTGAAATTTCTTCTTCAAGCTGGAGATGTGATACTCTTCGTGATAGTCAGAAAATGCAAGCGTCTGGTGATAGTTTCTGTAGCTTTACGTGTTTAAATGCATTGATCTTGGTATCGCTTGAAGGCTCATAGAAATATCTGCAACTCTCATGAAGAGGTCGAGAACGACAAAAATCTCTATCTTTGTCAAATTGTATCCATAAGTTGGTGACGTGATGCTGTTCCTGACAGTCATACCTTTGTAGCATCTTCTGGTCATATCTTGCGCTATAGGTGTCGGAATTGGATGTAACTAGTTTCCTATTAAACCTAATATCCATTCATACAAATTTCATACAGACATCGATTCCTAATTCGGCCATTACGAGGGTCAAGAAAGCATAATATACTTACTGGTCATAATGCTACGAGATAAACATCCTTGCGAATGTGCCCAGTCGATAATCAAGCGTCTTATCTCATTTAGGAAGCGTCCACTGAAGCTAAGGAAGCGCCTGCTTCGAATACAGAACATTATGCTGAATGGAGAAGTAATTTGGATTGAAGTAATAAAATTTTCAAAGTCCAAGCTTGACCAGAAAATGAGGTACCCTTTTCAATGAAAGTCTGAAGCATCAAGTACTATAACAGAAGAAGATAAAAGCATCTGCAACTTTAACAGAAGAAAGAGAAAAGAATCCTGAACAAAAACAAAATTACTAAAACTGCAAAAGCAACAACACTGAAAATTGAAGTCAAGCGTCTGCTGCCGACAATCTATAGCCCAAATCGTCGTCTTTTGAGGTACACTCGCCCAAATGAAGTGATCTTGATTTATTCAGAAATATACGAAAAATGCCCACTACTTTCCTAAAGAAGTCGAGATCTGAGTCAATCTCTATCCGAGTGTAATTTGTTCTTCAAGCTGGAGATGAGACAATCTTCATGACAATCAGAACATGCAAGCGTCTGCTGAATATTTTTGGAGCTTTAGGTGTTTAAATGCATCGATCTTGGTATCGTTGGATGGCTCAGATAAATATCTTTAACTCTTTTGACGAGGTCGAGAGCGACATCGATATCTATCTTTATCAAATGTATCCGTAAGTTGGTGTTGTGATGCTGTTCCTGACAGTCATACCTTTGTAGCATCTACTGGCCATATCTTGCTCTATATGTGTCCGAAGTGGATAAAACCGGTCTCTCATTAAACCTAATGTCCATATATACAAGTTTCAGGAGCACATCGTATTCTAATTCGGCCGTTCAGACGGTCAAGGAAGCATAACGCTCTAACTGGTCAGAATACAATGGAATAAACAGCCTTGTGAATGTGCCGAATGGATAACCAAGCTTCTTATCTCATTTAGGAAGCGTCCGGTGAAGCTAACCAAGTGTCAACTCAAATTGCACAAGATTATGATGAATGGAGAAGTAATTTTGCTTGAAGTATCAAAATATTCAAGTCCAAGCTTGACCAGACAATCGGGTACCCTTTTCAATAAAGTTCAGACGCATCAAGTCAACAGAAGAAGATAAAAGCTTCAGCAACTTTAACAGAAAAAAGAGAAAATAAGCCTGAACTAAGACAAAATTACTAAAGCTGCAAAAGCAAAAACAATGAAGATTGAAGTCAAGCTTCAACTGCCGACAATCAAGCGTCCGAAACGTCGTATTTTGTGGTACGCTCATCAAAATGAAGTGATCTTGGTTTATTTAGAAATGTAAGATAAATACCAACAAGTTTCCTGAAGAAGTCGAGATCTGAGTCAATCTCTATCCGAGTGAAATTTCTTTTTCATGCTGGAGATGTGATACTCTTCGTGATAGTCAGAACATGCAAGCGTCTGGTTATAGTTTCTGTAGCTTTACGTGTTTAAATGCATCGATCTTGGTATCGTTTGAAGGCTCATAGAAATATCTGCAACTCTCATGAAGAGGTCGAGAATGACAAAAATCTCTATCTTTGTCAAATTGTATCCATAAGTTGGTGATGTGATGCTGTTCCTGACAGTCATACCTTTGTAGCATCTTCTGGTCATATCTTGCGCTATAGGTGTCCGAATTGGATGTAACTAGTTTCCTATTAAACCTAATATCCATTCATACAAATTTCATACAGACATCGATTCCTAATTCGGCCATTACGAGGGTCAAGAAAGCATAATATACTTACTGGTCATAATGCTACGAGATAGACATCCTTGCGAATGTGCCCAGTCGATAATCAAGCGTCTTATCTCATTTAGGAAGCGTCCACTGAAGCTAAGGAAGCGCCTGCCTCGAATACAGAACATTATGCTGAATGGAGAAGTAATTTGGATTGAAGTAATAAAATTTTCAAAGTCCAAGCTTGACTAGAAAATGAGGTACCCTTTTCAATGAAAGTCTGAAGCATCAAGTACTGTAACAGAAGAAGATAAAAGCTTCAGCAACTTTAACAGAAGAAAGAGAAAAGAATCCTGAACAAAAACAAAATTACTAAAACTGCAAGAGCAACAACACTGAAAATTGAAGTCAAGCGTCTGCTGCCGACAATCTAGCGCCCAAAACGTCATCTTTTAAAGTACACTCGTCCAAATGAAGTGATCTTGGTTTATTCAGAAATATAGAAAAATACCCACAAGTTTTCTAAAGAAGTCGAGATTTGAGTCCATATCTATCCGAGTGCAATTTGTTCTTCAAGCTGGAGATGAGACACTCTTCGTGACAATCAGAACATGCAAGCGTCTGCAGAATATTATTGGAGCTTTAGGTGTTTAAATGCACCGATCTTGGTATCGTTGGAAGGCTCAGATAAATATCTTTAACTCTCTTGAAGAGGTCGAGAACGACATTGATATCTATCTTTATCAAATGTATCCGTAAGTTGGTGTTGTGATGCTGTTCCTGACTGTCGTACCTTTGTAGCATCTACTGGTCATATCTTGGTCTATAGGTGTCAGAAGTGGATGAAACTGGTCTCTCATTAAACCTAATGTCCATATATACAAGTTTCAGGAGCACATCGAATTCTAATTCGGCCGTTCAGACGGTCAAGGAAGCATAATGCTCTAATTGGTCTGAATACAATGGAATAAACAGCCTTGTGAATGTCCCGAATGGATAACCAAGCGTCTTATCTCATTTAGGAAGCGTCCAGTGAAGCTAACCAAGTGTCTACTCAAATTACACAAGATTATGATGAATGGAGAAGTAATTTTGCTTGAAGTATCAAAATATTCAAGTCCAAGCTTGACCAGACAATCGGGTACCATTTTCAATAAAGTTCAGACGCATCAAGTTAACAGAAGAAGATAAAAGCTTCAGCAACTTTAACAGAAAAATGACAAAATAAGCCTGAACTAAGACAAAATTACTAAAGCTGCAAAAGCAAAAACAATGAAGATTGAAGTCAAGCTTCTACTGCCGACAATCAAGCAACCGAAACGTCGTATTTTGAGGTACGCTCATCAAAATGAAGTGATCTTGGTTTATTTAGAAATATAAGATAAATACCAACAAGTTTCCTGAAGAAGTCGAGATCTGAGTCAATCTCTATCCGAGTGAAATTTCTTCTTCAAGCTGGAGATGTGATACTCTTCGTGATAGTCAGAAAATGCAAGCGTCTGGTGATAGTTTCTGTAGCTTTACGTGTTTAAATGCATTGATCTTGGTATCGTTTGAAGGCTCATAGAAATATCTGCAACTCTCATGAAGAGGTCGAGAACGACAAAAATCTCTATCTTTGTCAAATTGTATCCATAAGTTGGTGACGTGATGCTGTTCCTGACAGTCATACCTTTGTAGCATCTTCTGGTCATATCTTGCGCTATAGGTGTCCGAATTGGATGTAACTAGTTTCCTATTAAACCTAATATCCATTCATACAAATTTCATACAGACATCGATTCCTAATTCGGCCATTACGAGGGTCAAGAAAGCATAATATACTTACTGGTCATAATGCTACGAGATAGACATCCTTGCGAATGTGCCCAGTCGATAATCAAGCGTCTTATCTCATTTAGGAAGCGTCCACTGAAGCTAAGGAAGCGCCTGCTTCGAATACAGAACATTATGCTGAATGGAGAAGTAATTTGGATTGAAGTAATAAAATTTTCAAAGTCCAAGCTTGACCAGAAAATGAGGTACCCTTTTCAATGAAAGTCTGAAGCATCAAGTACTATAACAGAAGAAGATAAAAGCATCTGCAACTTTAACAGAAGAAAGAGAAAAGAATCCTGAACAAAAACAAAATTACTAAAACTGCAAAAGCAACAACACTGAAAATTGAAGTCAAGCGTCTGCTGCCGACAATCTATAGCCCAAATCGTCGTCTTTTGAGGTACACTCGCCCAAATGAAGTGATCTTGATTTATTCATAAATATACGAAAAATACCCACTAGTTTCCTAAAGAAGTCGAGATCTGAGTCAATCTCTATCCGAGTGTAATTTGTTCCTCAAGCTGGAGATGAGACAATCTTCATGACAATCAGAACATGCAAGCGTCTGCTGAATATTTTTGGAGCTTTAGGTGTTTAAATGCATCGATCTTGGTATCGTTGGATGGCTCAGATAAATATCTTTAACTCTTTTGACGAGGTCGAGAGCGACATCGATATCTATCTTTATCAAATGTATCCGTAAGTTGGTGTTGTGATGCTGTTCCTGACAGCCATACCTTTGTAGCATCTACTGGCCATATCTTGCTCTATATGTGTCCGAAGTGGATAAAACCGGTCTCTCATTAAACCTAATGTCCATATATACAAGTTTCAGGAGCACATCGTATTCTAATTCGGCCGTTCAGACGGTCAAGGAAGCATAACGCTCTAACTGGTCAGAATACAATGGAATAAACAGCCTTGTGAATGTGCCGAATGGATAACCAAGCTTCTTATCTCATTTAGGAAGCGTCCGGTGAAGCTAACCAAGTGTCAACTCAAATTACACAAGATTATGATGAATGGAGAAGTAATTTTGCTTGAAGCATCAAAATATTCAAGTCCAAGCTTGACCAGACAATCAGGTACCCTTTTCAATAAAGTTCTGAAGCATCAAGTTAACAGAAGAAGATAATAGCTTCAGCAACTTTAACAGAAATAAGAGAAAAGAAGCCTGAACTAAGACAAAATTACTAAAGCTGCAAAAGCAAAAACAATGAAGATAGAAGTCAAGCGTCTACTGCCGACAATCAAGCATCCAAAACGTCGTATTTTGAGGTACGCTCATCAAAATGAAGTGATCTTGGTTTATTTAGAAATGTAAGATAAATACCAACAAGTTTCCTGAAGAAGTCGAGATCTGAGTCAATCTTTATCCGAGTGAAATTTCTTCTTCAAGCTGGAGATGTGATACTCTTCGTGATAGTCAGAACATGCAAGCGTCTGGTTATAGTTTCGGTAGCTTTACATGTTTAAATGCATCGATCTAGGTATCGTTTCAAGGCTCATAGAAATATTTGCAACTCTCATGAAGAGGTCGAGAACGACAAAAACTCTATCTTTGTCAAATTGTATCCATAAGTTGGTGATGTGATGCTGTTCCTGACAGTCATACCTTTGTAGCATCTTCTGGTCATATCTTGCGCTATAGGTGTCCGAATTGGATGTAACTAGTTTCCTATTAAACCTAATATCCATTCATACAAATTTCATACAGACGTCGATTCCTAATTCGGCCATTACGAGGGTCAAGAAAGCATAATATACTTACTGGTCATAATGCTACGAGATAAACATCCTTGCGAATGTGCCCAGTCGATAATCAAGCATCTTATCTCATTTAGGAAGCGTCCACTGAAGCTAAGGAAGCGCCTGCTTCGAATACAGAACATTATGCTGAATGGAGAAGTAATTTGGATTGAAGTAATAAAATTTTCAAAGTCCAAAGTTGACCAGAAAATGAGGTACCCTTTTCAATGAAAGTCTGAAGCATCAAGTACTGTAACAGAAGAAGATAAAAGCTTCAGCAACTTTAACAGAAGAAGGAGAAAAGAATCCTGAACAAAAACAAAATTACTAAAACTGCAAAAGCAACAACACTGAAAATTGTAGTCAAGCGTCTGCTGCCGACAATCTAGCGCCCAAAACGTCATCTTTTAAAGTACACTCGTCCAAATGAAGTGATCTTGGTTTATTCAGAAATATAGAAAAATACCCACAAGTTTCCTAAAGAAGTCGAGATCTGAGTCCATATCTATCCGAGTGCAATTTGTTCTTCAAGCTGGAGATGAGACACTCTTCGTGACAATCAGAACATGCAAGCGTCTGCAGAATATTATTGGAGCTTTAGGTGTTTAAATGCATCGATCTTGGTATCGTTGGAAGGCTCAGATAAATATCTTTAACTCTCTTGAAGAGGTCGAGAACGACATTGATATCTATCTTTATCAAATGTATCCGTAAGTTGGTGTTGTGATGTTGTTCCTGACTGTCGTACCTTTGTAGCATCTACTGGTCATATCTTGGTCTATAGGTGTCAGAAGTGGATGAAACTGGTCTCTCATTAAACCTAATGTCCATATATACAAGTTTCAGGAGCACATCGAATTCTAATTCGGCCGTTCAGACGGTCAAGGAAGCATAATGCTCTAATTGGTCTGAATACAATGGAATAAACAGCCTTGTGAATGTCCCGATGGATAACCAAGCGTCTTATCTCATTTAGGAAGCGTCCAGTGAAGCTAACCAAGTGTCTACTCAAATTACACAAGATTATGATGAATGGAGAAGTAATTTTGCTTGAAGTATCAAAATATTCAAGTCCAAGCTTGACCAGACAATCGGGTACCCTTTTCAATAAAGTTCAGACGCATCAAGTCAACAGAAGAAGATAAAAGCTTCAGCAACTTTAACAGAAAAAAGAGAAAATAAGCCTGAACTAAGACAAAATTACTAAAGCTGCAAAAGCAAAAACAATGAAGATTGAAGTCAAGCTTCAACTGCCGACAATCAAGCGTCCGAAACGTCGTATTTTGAGGTACGCTCATCAAAATGAAGTGATCTTGGTTTATTTAGAAATGTAAGATAAATACCAACAAGTTTCCTGAAGAAGTCGAGATCTGAGTCAATCTCTATCCGAGTGAAATTTCTTCTTCATGCTGGAGATGTGATACTCTTCGTGATAGTCAGAACATGCAAGCGTCTGGTTATAGTTTCTGTAGCTTTACGTGTTTAAATGCATCGATCTTGGTATCGTTTGAAGGCTCATAGAAATATCTGCAACTCTCATGAAGAGGTCGAGAATGACAAAAATCTCTATCTTTGTCAAATTGTATCCATAAGTTGGTGATGTGATGCTGTTCCTGACAGTTATACCTTTGTAGCATCTTCTGGTCATATCTTGCGCTATAGGTGTCCGAATTGGATGTAACTAGTTTCCTATTAAACCTAATATCCATTCATACAAATTTCATACAGACATCGATTCCTAATTCGGCCATTACGAGGGTCAAGAAAGCATAATATACTTACTGGTCATAATGCTACGAGATAGACATCCTTGCGAATGTGCCCAGTCGATAATCAAGCGTCTTATCTCATTTAGGAAGCGTCCACTGAAGCTAAGGAAGCGCCTGCTTCGAATACAGAACATTATGCTGAATGGAGAAGTAATTTGGATTGAAGTAATAAAATTTTCAAAGTCCAAGCTTGACCAGAAAATGAGGTACCCTTTTCAATGAAAGTCTGAAGCATCAAGTACTGTAACAGAAGAAGATAAAAGCTTCAGCAACTTTAACAGAAGAAAGAGAAAAGAATCCTGAACAAAAACAAAATTACTAAAACTGCAAGAGCAACAACACTGAAAATTGAAGTCAAGCGTCTGCTGCCGACAATCTAGCGCCCAAAACGTCATCTTTTAAAGTACACTCGTCCAAATGAAGTGATCTTGGTTTATTCAGAAATATAGAAAAATACCCACAAGTTTTCTAAAGAAGTCGAGATCTGAGTCCATATCTATCCGAGTGCAATTTGTTCTTCAAGCTGGAGATGAGACACTCTTCGTGACAATCAGAACATGCAAGCGTCTGCAGAATATTATTGGAGCTTTAGGTGTTTAAATGCAACGATCTTGGTATCGTTGGAAGGCTCAGATAAATATCTTTAACTCTCTTGAAGAGGTCGAGAACGACATTGATATCTATCTTTATCAAATGTATCCGTAAGTTGGTGTTGTGATGCTGTTCCTGACTGTCGTACCTTTGTAGCATCTACTGGTCATATCTTGGTCTATAGGTGTCAGAAGTGGATGAAACTGGTCTCTCATTAAACCTAATGTCCATATATACAAGTTTCAGGAGCACATCGAATTCTAATTCGGCCGTTCAGACGGTCAAGGAAGCATAATGCTCTAATTGGTCTGAATACAATGGAATAAACAGCCTTGTGAATGTCCCGAATGGATAACCAAGCGTCTTATCTCATTTAGGAAGCGTCCAGTGAAGCTAACCAAGTGTCTACTCAAATTACACAAGATTATGATGAATGGAGAAGTAATTTTGCTTGAAGTATCAAAATATTCAAGTCCAAGCTTGACCAGACAATCGGGTACCCTTTTCAATAAAGTTCAGACGCATCAAGTTAACAGAAGAAGATAAAAGCTTCAGCAACTTTAACAGAAAAATGACAAAATAAGCCTGAACTAAGACAAAATTACTAAAGCTGCAAAAGCAAAAACAATGAAGATTGAAGTCAAGCTTCTACTGCCGACAATCAAGCAAGCGAAACGTCGTATTTTGAGGTACGCTCATCAAAATGAAGTGATCTTGGTTTATTTAGAAATATAAGATAAATACCAACAAGTTTCCTGAAGAAGTCGAGATCTGAGTCAATCTCTATCCGAGTGAAATTTCTTCTTCAAGCTGGAGATGTGATACTCTTCGTGATAGTCAGAAAATGCAAGCGTCTGGTGATAGTTTCTGTAGCTTTACGTGTTTAAATGCATTGATCTTGGTATCGTTAGAAGGCTCATAGAAATATCTGCAACTCTCATGAAGAGGTCGAGAACGACAAAAATCTCTATCTTTGTCAAATTGTATCCATAAGTTGGTGACGTGATGCTGTTCCTGACAGTCATACCTTTGTAGCATCTTCTGGTCATATCTTGCGCTATAGGTGTCCGAATTGGATGTAACTAGTTTCCTATTAAACCTAATATCCATTCATACAAATTTCATACAGACATCGATTCCTAATTCGGCCATTACGAGGGTCAAGAAAGCATAATATACTTACTGGTCATAATGCTACGAGATAAACATCCTTGCGAATGTGCCCAGTCGATAATCAAGCGTCTTATCTCATTTAGGAAGCGTCCACTGAAGCTAAGGAAGCGCCTGCTTCGAATACAGAACATTATGCTGAATGGAGAAGTAATTTGGATTGAAGTAATAAAATTTTCAAAGTCCAAGCTTGACCAGAAAATGAGGTACCCTTTTCAATGAAAGTCTGAAGCATCAAGTACTATAACAGAAGAAGATAAAAGCATCTGCAACTTTAACAGAAGAAAGAGAAAAGAATCCTGAACAAAAACAAAATTACTAAAACTGCAAAAGCAACAACACTGAAAATTGAAGTCAAGCGTCTGCTGCCGACAATCTATAGCCCAAATCGTCGTCTTTTGAGGTACACTCGCCCAAATGAAGTGATCTTGATTTATTCAGAAATATACGAAAAATACCCACTACTTTCCTAAAGAAGTCGAGATCTGAGTCAATCTCTATCCGAGTGTAATTTGTTCTTCAAGCTGGAGATGAGACAATCTTCATGACAATCAGAACATGCAAGCGTCTGCTGAATATTTTTGGAGCTTTAGGTGTTTAAATGCATCGATCTTGGTATCGTTGGATGGCTCAGATAAATATCTTTAACTCTTTTGACGAGGTCGAGAGCGACATCGATATCTATCTTTATCAAATGTATCCGTAAGTTGGTGTTGTGATGCTGTTCCTGACAGTCATACCTTTGTAGCATCTACTGGCCATATCTTGCTCTATATGTGTCCGAAGTGGATAAAACCGGTCTCTCATTAAACCTAATGTCCATATATACAAGTTTCAGGAGCACATCGTATTCTAATTCGGCCGTTCAGACGGTCAAGGAAGCATAACGCTCTAACTGGTCAGAATACAATGGAATAAACAGCCTTGTGAATGTGCCGAATGGATAACCAAGCTTCTTATCTCATTTAGGAAGCGTCCGGTGAAGCTAACCAAGTGTCAACTCAAATTACACAAGATTATGATGAATGGAGAAGTAATTTTGCTTGAAGTATCAAAATATTCAAGTCCAAGCTTGACCAGACAATCGGGTACCCTTTTCAATAAAGTTCAGACGCATCAAGTCAACAGAAGAAGATAAAAGCTTCAGCAACTTTAACAGAAAAAAGAGAAAATAAGCCTGAACTAAGACAAAATTACTAAAGCTGCAAAAGCAAAAACAATGAAGATTGAAGTCAAGCTTCAACTGCCGACAATCAAGCGTCCGAAACGTCGTATTTTGTGGTACGCTCATCAAAATGAAGTGATCTTGGTTTATTTAGAAATGTAAGATAAATACCAACAAGTTTCCTGAAGAAGTCGAGATCTGAGTCAATCTCTATCCGAGTGAAATTTCTTTTTCATGCTGGAGATGTGATACTCTTCGTGATAGTCAGAACATGCAAGCGTCTGGTTATAGTTTCTGTAGCTTTACGTGTTTAAATGCATCGATCTTGGTATCGTTTGAAGGCTCATAGAAATATCTGCAACTCTCATGAAGAGGTCGAGAATGACAAAAATCTCTATCTTTGTCAAATTGTATCCATAAGTTGGTGATGTGATGCTGTTCCTGACAGTCATACCTTTGTAGCATCTTCTGGTCATATCTTGCGCTATAGGTGTCCGAATTGGATGTAACTAGTTTCCTATTAAACCTAATATCCATTCATACAAATTTCATACAGACATCGATTCCTAATTCGGCCATTACGAGGGTCAAGAAAGCATAATATACTTACTGGTCATAATGCTACGAGATAGACATCCTTGCGAATGTGCCCAGTCGATAATCAAGCGTCTTATCTCATTTAGGAAGCGTCCACTGAAGCTAAGGAAGCGCCTGCCTCGAATACAGAACATTATGCTGAATGGAGAAGTAATTTGGATTGAAGTAATAAAATTTTCAAAGTCCAAGCTTGACCAGAAAATGAGGTACCCTTTTCAATGAAAGTCTGAAGCATCAAGTACTGTAACAGAAGAAGATAAAAGCTTCAGCAACTTTAACAGAAGAAAGAGAAAAGAATCCTGAACAAAAACAAAATTACTAAAACTGCAAGAGCAACAACACTGAAAATTGAAGTCAAGCGTCTGCTGCCGACAATCTAGCGCCCAAAACGTCATCTTTTAAAGTACACTCGTCCAAATGAAGTGATCTTGGTTTATTCAGAAATATAGAAAAATACCCACAAGTTTTCTAAAGAAGTCGAGATCTGAGTCCATATCTATCCGAGTGCAATTTGTTCTTCAAGCTGGAGATGAGACACTCTTCGTGACAATCAGAACATGCAAGCGTCTGCAGAATATTATTGGAGCTTTAGGTGTTTAAATGCACCGATCTTGGTATCGTTGGAAGGCTCAGATAAATATCTTTAACTCTCTTGAAGAGGTCGAGAACGACATTGATATCTATCTTTATCAAATGTATCCGTAAGTTGGTGTTGTGATGCTGTTCCTGACTGTCGTACCTTTGTAGCATCTACTGGTCATATCTTGGTCTATAGGTGTCAGAAGTGGATGAAACTGGTCTCTCATTAAACCTAATGTCCATATATACAAGTTTCAGGAGCACATCGAATTCTAATTCGGCCGTTCAGACGGTCAAGGAAGCATAATGCTCTAATTGGTCTGAATACAATGGAATAAACAGCCTTGTGAATGTCCCGAATGGATAACCAAGCGTCTTATCTCATTTAGGAAGCGTCCAGTGAAGCTAACCAAGTGTCTACTCAAATTACACAAGATTATGATGAATGGAGAAGTAATTTTGCTTGAAGTATCAAAATATTCAAGTCCAAGCTTGACCAGACAATCGGGTACCATTTTCAATAAAGTTCAGACGCATCAAGTTAACAGAAGAAGATAAAAGCTTCAGCAACTTTAACAGAAAAATGACAAAATAAGCCTGAACTAAGACAAAATTACTAAAGCTGCAAAAGCAAAAACAATGAAGATTGAAGTCAAGCTTCTACTGCCGACAATCAAGCAACCGAAACGTCGTATTTTGAGGTACGCTCATCAAAATGAAGTGATCTTGGTTTATTTAGAAATATAAGATAAATACCAACAAGTTTCCTGAAGAAGTCGAGATCTGAGTCAATCTCTATCCGAGTGAAATTTCTTCTTCAAGCTGGAGATGTGATACTCTTCGTGATAGTCAGAAAATGCAAGCGTCTGGTGATAGTTTCTGTAGCTTTACGTGTTTAAATGCATTGATCTTGGTATCGTTTGAAGGCTCATAGAAATATCTGCAACTCTCATGAAGAGGTCGAGAACGACAAAAATCTCTATCTTTGTCAAATTGTATCCATAAGTTGGTGACGTGATGCTGTTCCTGACAGTCATACCTTTGTAGCATCTTCTGGTCATATCTTGCGCTATAGGTGTCCGAATTGGATGTAACTAGTTTCCTATTAAACCTAATATCCATTCATACAAATTTCATACAGACGTCGATTCCTAATTCGGCCATTACGAGGGTCAAGAAAGCATAATATACTTACTGGTCATAATGCTACGAGATAAACATCCTTGCGAATGTGCCCAGTCAATAATCAAGCGTCTTATCTCATTTAGGAAGCGTCCACTGAAGCTAAGGAAGCGCCTGCTTCGAATACAGAACATTATGCTGAATGGAGAAGTAATTTGGATTGAAGTAATAAAATTTTCAAAGTCCAAGCTTGACCAGAAAATGAGGTACCCTTTTCAATGAAAGTCTGAAGCATCAAGTACTATAACAGAAGAAGATAAAAGCATCTGCAACTTTAACAGAAGAAAGAGAAAAGAATCCTGAACAAAAACAAAATTACTAAAACTGCAAAAGCAACAACACTGAAAATTGAAGTCAAGCGTCTGCTGCCGACAATCTATAGCCCAAATCGTCGTCTTTTGAGGTACACTCGCCCAAATGAAGTGATCTTGATTTATTCAGAAATATACGAAAAATACCCACTAGTTTCCTAAAGAAGTCGAGATTTGAGTCAATCTCTATCCGAGTGTAATTTGTTCTTCAAGCTGGAGATGAGACAATCTTCGTGACAATCAGAACATGCAAGCGTCTGCTGAATATTTTTGGAGCTTTAGGTGTTTAAATGCATCGATCTTGGTATCGTTGGATGGCTCAGATAAATATCTTTAACTCTTTTGACGAGGTCGAGAGCGACATCGATATCTATCTTTATCAAATGTATCCGTAAGTTGGTGTTGTGATGCTGTTCCTGACAGTCATACCTTTGTAGCATCTACTGGCCATATCTTGCTCTATATGTGTCCGAAGTGGATAAAACCGGTCTCTCATTAAACCTAATGTCCATATATACAAGTTTCAGGAGCACATCGTATTCTAATTCGGCCGTTCAGACGGTCAAGGAAGCATAACGCTCTAACTGGTCAGAATACAATGGAATAAACAGCCTTGTGAATGTGCCGAATGGATAACCAAGCTTCTTATCTCATTTAGGAAGCGTCCGGTGAAGCTAACCAAGTGTCAACTCAAATTACACAAGATTATGATGAATGGAGAAGTAATTTTGCTTGAAGCATCAAAATATTCATGTCCAAGCTTGACCAGACAATCAGGTACCCTTTTCAATAAAGTTCTGAAGCATCAAGTTAACAGAAGAAGATAATAGCTTCAGCAACTTTAACAGAAATAAGAGAAAAGAAGCCTGAACTAAGACAAAATTACTAAAGCTGCAAAAGCAAAAACAATGAAGATAGAAGTCAAGCGTCTACTGCCGACAATCAAGCATCCAAAACGTCGTATTTTGAGGTACGCTCATCAAAATGAAGTGATCTTGGTTTATTTAGAAATGTAAGATAAATACCAACAAGTTTCCTGAAGAAGTCGAGATCTGAGTCAATCTTTATCCGAGTGAAATTTCTTCTTCAAGCTGGAGATGTGATACTCTTCGTGATAGTCAGAACATGCAAGCGTCTGGTTATAGTTTCGGTAGCTTTACATGTTTAAATGCATCGATCTAGGTATCGTTTCAAGGCTCATAGAAATATTTGCAACTCTCATGAAGAGGTCGAGAACGACAAAAACTCTATCTTTGTCAAATTGTATCCATAAGTTGGTGATGTGATGCTGTTCCTGACAGTCATACCTTTGTAGCATCTTCTGGTCATATCTTGCGCTATAGGTGTCCGAATTGGATGTAACTAGTTTCCTATTAAACCTAATATCCATTCATACAAATTTCATACAGACGTCGATTCCTAATTCGGCCATTACGAGGGTCAAGAAAGCATAATATACTTACTGGTCATAATGCTACGAGATAAACATCCTTGCGAATGTGCCCAGTCGATAATCAAGCATCTTATCTCATTTAGGAAGCGTCCACTGAAGCTAAGGAAGCGCCTGCTTCGAATACAGAACATTATGCTGAATGGAGAAGTAATTTGGATTGAAGTAATAAAATTTTCAAAGTCCAAAGTTGACCAGAAAATGAGGTACCCTTTTCAATGAAAGTCTGAAGCATCAAGTACTGTAACAGAAGAAGATAAAAGCTTCAGCAACTTTAACAGAAGAAGGAGAAAAGAATCCTGAACAAAAACAAAATTACTAAAACTGCAAAAGCAACAACACTGAAAATTGTAGTCAAGCGTCTGCTGCCGACAATCTAGCGCCCAAAACGTCATCTTTTAAAGTACACTCGTCCAAATGAAGTGATCTTGGTTTATTCAGAAATATAGAAAAATACCCACAAGTTTCCTAAAGAAGTCGAGATCTGAGTCCATATCTATCCGAGTGCAATTTGTTCTTCAAGCTGGAGATGAGACACTCTTCGTGACAATCAGAACATGCAAGCGTCTGCAGAATATTATTGGAGCTTTAGGTGTTTAAATGCATCGATCTTGGTATCGTTGGAAGGCTCAGATAAATATCTTTAACTCTCTTGAAGAGGTCGAGAACGACATTGATATCTATCTTTATCAAATGTATCCGTAAGTTGGTGTTGTGATGTTGTTCCTGACTGTCGTACCTTTGTAGCATCTACTGGTCATATCTTGGTCTATAGGTGTCAGAAGTGGATGAAACTGGTCTCTCATTAAACCTAATGTCCATATATACAAGTTTCAGGAGCACATCGAATTCTAATTCGGCCGTTCAGACGGTCAAGGAAGCATAATGCTCTAATTGGTCTGAATACAATGGAATAAACAGCCTTGTGAATGTCCCGATGGATAACCAAGCGTCTTATCTCATTTAGGAAGCGTCCAGTGAAGCTAACCAAGTGTCTACTCAAATTACACAAGATTATGATGAATGGAGAAGTAATTTTGCTTGAAGTATCAAAATATTCAAGTCCAAGCTTGACCAGACAATCGGGTACCCTTTTCAATAAAGTTCAGACGCATCAAGTTAACAGAAGAAGATAAAAGCTTCAGCAACTTTAACAGAAAAAAGAGAAAATAAGCCTGAACTAAGACAAAATTACTAAAGCTGCAAAAGCAAAAACAATGAAGATTGAAGTCAAGCTTCAACTGCCGACAATCAAGCGTCCGAAACGTCGTATTTTGAGGTACGCTCATCAAAATGAAGTGATCTTGGTTTATTTAGAAATGTAAGATAAATACCAACAAGTTTCCTGAAGAAGTCGAGATCTGAGTCAATCTCTATCCGAGTGAAATTTCTTCTTCAAGCTGGAGATGTGATACTCTTCGTGATAGTCAGAACATGCAAGCGTCTGGTTATAGTTTCTGTAGCTTTACGTGTTTAAATGCATCGATCTTGGTATCGTTTGAAGGCTCAGAGAAATATCTACAACTCTCATGAAGAGGTCGAGAGCGACATAAATCTCTATCTTTGTCAAATTGTATCCATAAGCTGGTGACGTGATGCTGTTCTTGACAGTCATACCTTTGTAGCATCTACTGGCCATATCTTGGTCTATAAGTGTCAGAAGTGGATGAAACCGGTCTCTCATTAAACCTAATGTCCATATATACAAGTTTCAGGAGCATATCGTATTCTAATTCGGTCGTTCAGACGGTCAAGGAAGCATAACGCTCTAACTGGTCAGAATACAATGGAATAAACAACCTTGTGAATGTGCCGAATGGATAACCAAGCGTCTTATCTCATTTAGGAAGCGTCCAGTGAAGCTAACCAAGTGTCTACTCAAATTACACAAGATTATGATGAATGGAGAAGTAATTTTACTTGAAGCATCAAAATATTCAAGTCCAAGCTTGACCAGACAATCAGGTACCCTTTTCAATAAAGTTCTGAAGCATCAAGTTAACAGAAGAAGATAATAGCTTCAGCAACTTTAACAGAAAAAAGAGAAAAGAAGCCTGAACTAAGACAAAATTACTAAAGCTGCAAAAGCAAAAACAATGACGATAGAAGTCAAGCGTCTACTGCCGACAATCAAGCGTCCGAAACATCGTATTTTGAGGTACGCTCATCAAAATGAAGTGATCTTGGTTTATTTAGAAATGTAAGATAAATACCAACAAGTTTCCCAAAGAAGTCGAGATCTGAGTCAATCTCTATCCGAGTGAAATTTCTTCTTCAAGCTGGAGATGTGATACTCTTCGTGTTTAAATGCATCGATCTTGGTATCGTTTGAAGGCTCATAGAAATATCTGCAACTCTCATGAAGAGGTCGAGAACGACAAAAATCTCTATCTTTGTCAAATTGTATCCATAAGTTGGTGATGTGATGCTGTTCCTGACAGTCATACCTTTGTAGCATCTGCTGGTCATATCTTGCGCTATAGGTGTCCGAATTGGATGTAACTAGTTTCCTATTAAACCTAATATCCATTCATACAAATTTCATACAGACGTCGATTCCTAATTCGGCCATTACGAGGGTCAAGAAAGCATAATATACTTACTGGTCATAATGCTACGAGATAAACATCCTTGCGAACGTGCCCAGTCGATAATCAAGCGTCTTATCTCATTTAGGAAGCGTCCACTGAAGCTAAGGAAGCGCCTGCTTCGAATACAGAACATTATGCTGAATGGAGACGTAATTTGGATTGAAATAATAAAATTTTCAAAGTCCAAAGTTGACCAGAAAATGAGGTACCCTTTTCAATGAAAGTCTGAAGCATCAAGTACTGTAACAGAAGAAGATAAAAGCTTCAGCAACTTTAACAGAAGAAAGAGAAAAGAATCCTGAACAAAAACAAAATTACTAAAACTGCAAAAGCAACAACACTGAAAATTGAAGTCAAGCGTCTGCTGCCGACAATCTAGCGCCCAAAACGTCATCTTTTAAAGTACACTCGTCCAAATGAAGTGATCTTGGTTTATTCAGAAATATAGAAAAATACCCACAAGTTTCCTAAAGAAGTCGAGATCTGAGTCCATATCTATCCGAGTGCAATTTGTTCTTCAAGCTGGAGATGAGACACTCTTCGTGACAATCAGAACATGCAAGCGTCTGCAGAATATTATTGGAGCTTTAGGTGTTTAAATGCATCGATCTTGGTATCGTTGGAAGGCTCAGATAAATATCTTTAACTCTCTTGAAGAGGTCGAGAACGACATTGATATCTATCTTTATCAAATGTATCCGTAAGTTGGTGTTGTGATGTTGTTCCTGACTGTCGTACCTTTGTAGCATCTACTGGTCATATCTTGGTCTATAGGTGTCAGAAGTGGATGAAACTGGTCTCTCATTAAACCTAATGTCCATATATACTAGTTTCAGGAGCACATCGAATTCTAATTCGGCCGTTCAGACGGTCAAGGAAGCATAATGCTCTAATTGGTCTGAATACAATGGAATAAACAGCCTTGTGAATGTCCCGAATGGATAACCAAGCGTCTTATCTCATTTAGGAAGCGTCCAGCGAAGCTAACCAAGTGTCTACTCAAATTACACAAGATTATGATGAATGGAGAAGTAATTTTGCTTGAAGTATCAAAATCTTCAAGTCCAAGCTTGACCAGACAATCGGGTACCCATTTCAATAAAGTTCAGACGCATCAAGTTAACAGAAGAAGATAAAAGCTTCAGCAATTTTAACAGAAAAAAGAGAAAATAAGCCTGAACTAAGACAAAATTACTAAAGCTGCAAAAGCAAAAACAATGAAGATTGAAGTCAAGCTTCAACTGCCGACAATCAAGCGTCCGAAACGTCGTATTTTGAGGTACGCTCATCAAAATGAAGTGATCTTGGTTTATTTAGAAATGTAAGATAAATACCAACAAGTTTCCTGAAGAAGTCGAGATCTGAGTCAATCTCTATCCGAGTGAAATTTCTTCTTCAAGCTGGAGATGTGATACTCTTCGTGATAGTCAGAACATGCAAGCCTCTGGTGATAGTTTCTGTAGCTTTATGTGTTTAAATGCATCGATCTTGGTATCGTTTGAAGGCTCAGAGAAATATCTACAACTCTCATGAAGAGGTCGAGAGCGACATAAATCTCTATCTTTGTCAAATTGTATCCATAAGTTGGTGACGTGATGCTGTTCTTGACAGTCATACCTTTGTAGCATCTACTGGCCATATCTTGGTCTATAGGTGTCAGAAGTGGATGAAACCGGTCTCTCATTAAACCTAATGTCCATATATACAAGTTTCAGGAGCACATCGTATTCTAATTCGGTCGTTCAGACGGTCAAGGAAGCATAACGCTCTAACTGGTCAGAATACAATGGAATAAACAACCTTGTGAATGTGCCGAATGGATAACAAAGCGTCTTATCTCATTTAGGAAGCGTCCAGTGAAGCTAACCAAGTGTCTACTCAAATTACACAAGATTATGATGAATGGAGAAGTAATTTTACTTGAAGCATCAAAATATTCAAGTCCAAGCTTGACCAGACAATCAGGTACCCTTTTCAATAAAGTTCTAAAGCATCAAGTTAACAGAAGAAGATAATAGCTTCAGCAACTTTAACAGAAAAAAGAGAAAAGAAACCTGAACTAAGACAAAATTACTAAAGCTGCAAAAGCAAAAACAATGAAGATAGAAGTCAAGTGTCTACTGCCGACAATCAAGAGTCCGAAACGTCGTATTTTGAGGCACGCTCATCAAAATGAACTGATCTTGGTTTATTTAGAAATGTAAGATAAATACCAACAAGTTTCCTGAAGAAGTCGAGATCTGAGTCAATCTCTATCCGAGTGAAATTTCTTCTTCAAGCTGGAGATGTTATACTCTTCGTGATAGTCAGAACATGCAAGCGTCTGGTTATAGTTTCTATAGCTTTACGTGTTTAAATGCATCGATCTTGGTATCGTTTGAAGGCTCATAGAAATATCTGCAACTCTCATGAAGAGGTCGAGAACGACAAAAATCTCTATCTTTGTCAAATTGTATCCATAAGTTGGTGATGTGATGCTGTTCCTAACAGTCATACCTTTGTAGCATCTTCTGGTCATATCTTGCGCTATAGGTGTCCGAATTGGATGTAACTAGTTTCCTATTAAACCTAATATCCATTCATACAAATTTCATACAGACGTCGATTCCTAATTCGGCCATTACGAGGGTCAAGAAAGCATAATATACTTACTGGTCATAATGCTACGAGATAAACATCCTTGCGAACGTGCCCAGTCGATAATCAAGCGTCTTATCTCATTTAGGAAGCGTCCACTGAAGCTAAGGAAGCGCCTGCTTCGAATACAGAACATTATGCTGAATGGAGACGTAATTTGGATTGAAATAATAAAATTTTCAAAGTCCAAAGTTGACCAGAAAATGAGGTACCCTTTTCAATGAAAGTCTGAAGCATCAAGTACTGTAACAGAAGAAGATAAAAGCTTCAGCAACTTTAACAGAAGAAAGAGAAAAGAATCCTGAACAAAAACAAAATTACTAAAACTGCAAAAGCAACAACACTGAAAATTGAAGTCAAGCGTCTGCTGCCGACAATCTAGCGCCCAAAACGTCATCTTTTAAAGTACACTCATCCAAATGAAGTGATCTTGGTTTATTCAGAAATATAGAAAAATACCCACAAGTTTCCTAAAGAAGTCGAGATCTGAGTCCATATCTTTCCGAGTGCAATTTGTTCTTCAAGCTGGAGATGAGACACTCTTCGTGACAATCAGAACATGCAAGCGTCTGCAGAATATTATTGGAGCTTTAGGTGTTTAAATGCATCGATCTTGGTATCGTTGGAAGGCTCAGATAAATATCTTTAACTCTCTTGAAGAGGTCGAGAACGACATTGATATCTATCTTTATCAAATGTATCCGTAAGTTGGTGTTGTGATGTTGTTCCTGACTGTCGTACCTATGTAGCATCTACTGGTCATATCTTGGTCTATAGGTGTCAGAAGTGGATGAAACTGGTCTCTCATTAAACCTAATGTCCATATATACAAGTTTCAGGAGCACATCGAATTCTAATTCGGCCGTTCAAACGGTCAAAGAAGCATAATGCTCTAATTGGTCTGAATACAATGGAATAAACAGCCTTGTGAATGTCCCGAATGGATAACCAAGCGTCTTATCTCATTTAGGAAGCGTCCAGTGAAGCTAACCAAGTGTCTACTCAAATTACACAAGATTATGATGAATGGAGAAGTAATTTTGCTTGAAGTATCAAAATCTTCAAGTCCAAACTTGACCAGACAATCGGGTACCCTTTTCAATAAAGTTCAGACGCATCAAGTTAACAGAAGAAGATAAAAGCTTCAGCAATTTTAACAGAAAAAAGAGAAAATAAGCCTGAACTAAGACAAAATTACTAAAGCTGCAAAAGCAAAAACAATGAAGATTGAAGTCAAGCTTCAACTGCCGACAATCAAGCGTCCGAAACGTCGTATTTTGAGGTACGCTCATCAAAATGAAGTGATCTTGGTTTATTTAGAAATGTAAGATAAATACCAACAAGTTTCCTGAAGAAGTCGAGATCTGAGTCAATCTCTATCCGAGTGAAATTTCCTCTTCAAGCTGGAGATGTGATACTCTTCGTGATAGTCAGAACATGCAAGCGTCTGGTGATAGTTTCTGTAGCTTTATGTGTTTAAATGCATCGATCTTGGTATCGTTTGAAGGCTCAGAGAAATATCTACAAGTCTCATGAAGAGGTCGAGAGCGACATAAATCTCTATCTTTGTCAAATTGTATCCATAAGTTGGTGACGTGATGCTGTTCTTGACAGTCATACCTTTGTAGCATCTACTGGCCATATCTTGGTCTGTAGGTGTCAGAAGTGGATGAAACCGGTCTCTCATTAAACCTAATGTCCATATATACAAGTTTCAGGAGCACATCGTATTCTAATTCGGTCGTTCAGACGGTCAAGGAAGCATAACGCTCTAACTGGTCAGAATACAATGGAATAAACAACCTTGTGAATGTGCCGAATGGATAACCAAGCGTCTTATCTCATTTAGGAAGCGTCCAGTGAAGCTAACCAAGTGTCTACTCAAATTACACAAGATTATGATGAATGGAGAAGTAATTTTACTTGAAGCATCAAAATATTCAACTCCAAGCTTGACCAGACAATCAGGTACCCTTTTCAATAAAGTTCTGAAGCATCAAGTTAACAGAAGAAGATAATAGCTTCAGCAACTTTAACAGAAAAAAGAGAAAAGAAGCCTGAACTAAGACAAAATTACTAAAGCTGCAAAAGCAAAAACAATGAAGATTGAAGTCAAGCTTCAACTGCCGACAATCAAGCGTCCGAAACGTCGTATTTTGAGGTACGCTCATCAAAATGAAGTGATCTTGGTTTATTTAGAAATGTAAGATAAATACCAACAAGTTTCTTGAAGAAGTCGAGATCTGAGTCAATCTCTATCCGAGTGAAATTTCTTCTTCAATCTGGAGATGTGATACTCTTCGTGATAGTCAGAAAATGCAAGCGTCTGGTGATAGTTTCTGTAGCTTTACGTGTTTAAATGCATTGATCTTGGTATCGTTTGAAGGATCATAGAAATATCTGCAACTCTCATGAAGAGGTCGAGAACGACAAAAATCTCTATCTTTGTCAAATTGTATCCATAAGTTGGTGACGTGATGCTGCTCTTGACAGTCATACCTTTGTAGCATCTACTGGTCATATCTTGCGCTATAGGTGTCCGAATTGGATAACCCGTTTCCTATTAAACCTAATATCCATTAATACAAATTTCATACAGACATCGAATCCTAATTGGGCCATTACGAGGGTCAAGGAAGCATAATAGGCTTACTGGTCAGAATGCTACAAGATAAACATCCTTGCGAATGTGCCCAGTGGATAACCAAGCGTCTTATCTTATTTAGGAAGTGTCCAGTGAAGCTAAGGAAGCCCCTGCTTCGAATAAAGAACATTATGCTGAATGGAGAAGTAATTTGGATTGAAGTAATAAAATATTCAAAGTCAAGCGTCTGCTGCCGACAATTAAGCGCCCGAAACGCCGTCTTTTGAGCTACACTTGTCCAAATGATGTGATCTTGGTTTATTCAGAAATATACGAAAAATACCCACAAGTTTTCTAAAGAAGTCGAGATCTGAGTCCATATCTATCCGAGTGCAATTTGTTCTTCAAGCTGGAGATGAGACACTCTTCGTGACAATCAGAACGTGCAAGCGTCTGCAGAATATTCTTGGAGCTTTAGGTGTTTAAATGCACCGATCTTGGTATCGTTGGAAGGCTCAGATAAATATCTTTAACTCTCTTGAAGAGGTCGAGAACGACATTGATATCTATCTTTATCAAATGTATCCGTAAGTTGGTGTTGTGATGCTGTTCCTGACTGTCGTACCTTTGTAGCATCTACTGGTCATATCTTGGTCTATAGGTGTCAGAAATGGATGAAACTGGTCTCTCATTAAACCTAATGTCCATATATACAAGTTTCAGGAGCACATCTAATTCTAATTCGGCCGTTCAGACGGTCAAGGAAGCATAATGCTCTAATTGGTCTGAATACAATGGAATAAACAGCCTTGTGAATGTCCCGAATGGATAACCAAGCGTCTTATCTCATTTAGGAAGCGTCCAGTGAAGCTAACCAAGTGTCTACTCAAATTACACAAGATTATGATGAGCGGAGAAGTAATTTTGCTTGAAGTATCAAAATATTCAAGTTCAAGCTTGACCAGACAATCGGGTACCCTTTTCAATAAAGTTCAGACGCATCAAGTTAATAGAAGAAGATAAAAGCTTCAGCAACTTTAACAGAAAAAAGAGAAAATAAGCCTGAACTAAGACAAAATTACTAAAGCTGCAAAAGCAAAAACAATGAAGATTGAAGTCAAGCTTCAACTGCCGACAATCAAGCGTCCGAAACGTCGTATTTTGAGGTACGCTCATCAAAATGAAGTGATCTTGGTTTATTTAGAAATGTAAGATAAATACCAACAAGTTTCTTGAAGAAGTCGAGATCTGAGTCAATCTCTATCCGAGTGAAATTTCTTCTTCAATCTGGAGATGTGATACTCTTCGTGATAGTCAGAAAATGCAAGCGTCTGGTGATAGTTTCTGTAGCTTTACGTGTTTAAATGCATTGATCTTGGTATCGTTTGAAGGCTCATAGAAATATCTGCAACTCTCATGAAGAGGTCGAGAACGACAAAAATCTCTATCTTTGTCAAATTGTATCCATAAGTTGGTGACGTGATGCTGCTCTTGACAGTCATACCTTTGTAGCATCTACTGGTTGTAACGCCCCGATTTTCACGCTTTCTAATTCTTTAGTATTATAATGTCTTTATTTTATTCGAGGTCTTAGGAATGGAAATAAAATATTCCGAGACCACAGTCATGCTCGACGATATCGTAGGGAGCTACGATTAAGTTTTGAGTCGAAAACTCAAACGGAGTCCGGTCTGCGTTTTTACACTGACAGTATGATTTTACTGCTCAGAAGACCTCAGATGGACCCGTGAACGAGACAGTAAGTCTTAGAATTCGATTCTCTACGTTTTGGTTAAATTTCGTAAAAATTTCAGAAAAATAACTTCCTGACCTTCGTTCGGGCGGAATCTTCAATCGGGTGACGAACGGAGCCACATATGGATTTACCGGGACTCGCCAATAAATAATCTTGATATCACATCATCCCAGGACACTTGGGAGAGTATGCCAGAGTCGTTGTGACGTTCGGAAATATCTGGACGCAAAATGACCAAAATGCCCCTAGCCTTAGTCTTTTACACTTTTACCATTATACCCTTTTGGCAAATGACCTTTTTACCCTTAAGTGAACTTTTAAGAGGCTGAACTCAGCCCCTCACTTCATCATTTTCGCACAGCCCCTCACCCCATAGAGTTCCATAGTTGTTCTTGAGAGAAAACTCCATTTTCACCTAGAAAAGCTTGAGTTTTTGTTGGATTCACTTGATTCCTTGAGCAATCTTTCTTCATTTCAAGGTAAGATCACTTCTATGGTCTCTTAGCTTCTTGAATCTTTCTTTATTTCAAGATCAATCTTCATTTTCATGAAAATAATTTCTTAGATCCAAAACTTTGAAAATCCATAGGAAATTGTAGAAAAATCCTTTTGAGGTAAGACCAAGTTCTTTGAACTCACATCATCAATCTCTACCTAAACCTAAGAGCTTATGATTCAACTCTCATCATAGCTCAAAAAGCATTTTTGGCCGAACCCTCTTAGAAGATGATGAATAGTGTTTTCATCAAGTTTTGATTTTTAACACTAGATTTCATCCTTAGTTTTCCTAATGCTTTTGAATCCATGAAATGGAAACCAAAACCAATTTCTAACCTTTTTAACCTAGGGTGGCCGAAATCCTCTTTGTTAGGGTTGTTGAGTTTGGTTTTGATTGTTGTTTAATGTTGAATTGTTGTGTTGTGTAGTTGTTGACGATTATCAGGAGGTTCAGAAACCGATCAACCGACTTTGATCCGGGAATCTGCTCATCAAGAGGTATGGGGAGAAGAACCTCATCACACCAAGATGGTGGTAGTGAGAATGGTTGTTTAAATTTATGTGTGGGTGAAACCCTTTAGTTTGGGTTCACTTTTATGTGTTAAGTTTTGTTAAGTTCTCTTGGAGAACAAGATTGTTATGATGTGTTTATGCTTGAGTATGTTGTAGTGTACTTTAGCATAAGTTGATGATGATATGATTGATGAAAATCATTTTCATGTATGTTGAAAAACCTACTTTGATCACTAGATCAAGTATGGACTTTTATTGTTGATTATGAGACAATAATGTGTGATGGACTTGGATGTTTGATTATGATGTAGTAATGTGTATTATGGTTATCATGATTGTGTAAGTATTGTGAGCCATATTTTGTTTGGTTGATGGAGTAAAACTTCACATTGATTCCTAGTTGGCTTTTAGCCATGGTTTTTGAGAAAAGGAAGAACATGAGTAGATCTTGATTAAGTCAAGTTTTGATGTAAAGAAAGTGTTTTCAATAACTTGTGTTTTTCAAAGAAAACCCTAAGTGTCTTTGAATGGAAATTAAAGCTCAAAGTGCTTTCACCAAAGTGAAACATATTTTATACCTTATCCTTAGTCCATATAGTTAATCAAGGGACTCAAAATGAGAAAAGAAGTGGTTTCATGAAGAGAATCAAAATGGTTCCCTAAGGTTGATGTCTTGTTTTGAGGCAACTTTTCGCTAAGCGAAATTACTTTCGCTACGCGAACAACAGGGGAAAGCCTAAGTTGGGCATCACTGCCTCACTTTCGCTAAGCGAATTCATATTCGCTAAGCCAATCAAACGAGTTTCGCTACGCGAATTACGTCTCGCTGGGCAATCCAGAGAAGTCTCCAAAGGAGGTATGACCGCCTCCATTTCGCTAAGCGAAATTATTTTCGCTACGCGAATACAATGCATTTCGCTACACGAATTCTGTTTCGCCGAGCGATCCAGAGGCGTTTACAAAGAGGTTTAACTGTCTGAACTTTCGCTAAGCGAATTAATATTCGCCAAGCGAATACACTACATTTCGCGTTTACAAAGAGGTTTAACCGTCTGAAATTGCGCTAAGCGAATTCAAATTCGCTAAGCGAATCCAATGCATTTCGCTACGCGATTTGTGTCTCGCCGAGCGAACCAGAGGAGTTCCAAAAGAGGCATTCTTGTTTCAATTTCGCTAAGCGAATGAAATTTCGCTAAGCGAATTACATGTTCAGAAAATGCTAAAAAAAAATAGAGCAAGTAAGTGTTTCAAAGATTGTTTCAAATCAAATGAGTTTTCAATTGAGAAGTTGTTCTGGTTTACAAATGTTTTGGGTTTTGAGACAGTAGTTCGATGACGGACCGGTGATTCGGACCCCGCTCAGTCGTTCAATTGTTTCAGTCTTGTGATGACTCGATCCCGGAGGGATCACGAGATTTATCCGGTGGATAAAGGTTTTGTTTTCAAAAGACGCGTATAGTTCCTAAGGAAAAGAACCTTAGTAGACTTTGAGGTTTATCCGGGGGATAGACATTGCTTGATCGCATCTGCTTTGTGTAAGCATTGGCATTTCATTTGCATAGTTGTAAGGCCTTGAGCCTAGGAGTTGAGCTTACACCTTGATGCGGGTGCGAATCTTACGGTGACGATCTTCAATGGTCTTTTGGGAGGTATCAGGGTTGGAAGGGCTGACATGTGACCAGTTGGTAGCTCTTCTGTGTCGTGGCGAATCCGTGCAATACACTGATATCCTCTACTAGATGCCGTACTTTTCATGTTTGGTCGAGAGTGTTTCCGTAAAAGCCAGAAACGTGCACGTTACGAATGTTGTAGCATCTTGCCCAAGGCTGGCGCGCACGGAACATGTCCTCCCATTCTCTCTCTCCGACTGTTTTGTTAGCTCCATGGAGTAGGGGTCAGAGTAGTACCCAGTGACATTGACATTGAGTCATATACATTGCATTGCATTGCATTGCATGGCTATTGATGTTTACATTTACTATTATACATCGTTGTACTGTTTAAGAATACCTTATCTTATGATGTTAACTGCTTAACATGATATTATGCTGTCAACTGCTTAATATGTTTGACCTTGAGAATTCCTGTAAGCATGTTGGGTACGTGGTTACCCGGTGAGTCGTCCCGTTTTTACTATTGCTGTTTTGTTGTGTTGATGAACGGGAATCTCACCCATATCTGTATGTTTTCTGTTGGTACTTGCTGTTGCTGTTTGAACAGATGGACGTGATGATGGTTCAGTCCAGTAGTTCCTTTGAGCCATGAGGAGGCCCTTCTTTTTGTGGTCTAGTTTTGTTGTCGGCCAGACTATGTCGTTTTTGTAGTACTTTTGGGAGCTACGACTCCTTGTACATATTGTATTTCTTATTGTATTAGTTATACATTAGACCTATGTCTGTATATAATAATGTTGACGTTTCCATTTCTGTTTCTGTTCTGTGGTATGTTCTAGAAATGCATGGCGAACCTAAGTTCGTTTATTAGTATTATTACCTTTCCATTGCATCTTGTGAAAAGAAAAAAAAAGAAAACCGTATTTTCCGCATTAAGAAATATTTTCGGCCCTATAAACGTTCGGGAATGTGGCACTCGGGAAAGGGTGTTGCACTGGTCATATCTTGCGCTATAGGTGTCCGAATTGGATAACCCGTTTCCTATTAAACCTAATATCCATTAATACAAATTTCATACAGACATCGAATCCTAATTGGGCCATTACGAGGGTCAAGGAAGCATAATAGGCTTACTGGTCAGAATGCTACAAGATAAACATCCTTGCGAATGTGCCCAGTGGATAACCAAGCGTCTTATCTTATTTAGGAAGTGTCCAGTGAAGCTAAGGAAGCCCCTGCTTCGAATAAAGAACATTATGCTGAATGGAGAAGTAATTTGGATTGAAGTAATAAAATATTCAAAGTCAAGCGTCTGCTGCCGACAATTAAGCGCCCGAAACGCCGTCTTTTGAGCTACACTTGTCCAAATGAAGTGATCTTGGTTTATTCAGAAATATACGAAAAATACCCACAAGTTTCCTAAAGAAGTCGAGATCTGAGTCAATCTCTATCCGAGTGCTATTTGTTCTTCAAGCTGGAGATGAGACACTCTTCGTGACAATCAGAACATGCAAGCGTCTGCTAAATATTTTTGGAGCTTTAGGTTTGTAAATGCATCGATCTTGGTATCGTTGGAAGGCTCAAATAAATATCTTTAACTCTTTTGAAGAGGTCGAGAGAGACATCGATATCTATCTTTATCAAATGTATCCGTAAGTTGGTGTTGTGATGCTGTTCTTGACAGTCATACCTTTGTAGCATCTACTGGCCATATCTTGCTCTATAGGTGTCCGAAGTGGATGAAACCGGTCTCTCATTAAACCTAATGTCCATATATACAAGTTTCAAGAGCACATCGAATCCTAATTCGGCCGTTCAGACGGTCAAGGAAGCATAATGCTCTAACTGGTCAGAATACAATGGACTAAACAGCCTTGTGAATGTGCTCAATGGATAACCAAGCGTCTTATCTCATTTAGGAAGCGTCCAGTGAAGCTAACCAAACGGCTACCCAGAATACACAAGATTATGATGAATGGAGAAGTAATTTTGCTTGAAGTATCAAAATATTCAAGTCCAAGCTTGACCAGACAATGAGGTACCCTTTTCAATAAAGTTCTGAAGCATCAAGTTAACAGAAGAAGATAAAAGCTTCAGCAACTTTAACAGAAAAAAGAGAAAAGAAGCCTGAACTAAGACAAAAATTACTAAAGCTGCAAAAGGAAAAACAATGAAGATTGAAGTCAAGCTCTACTGCCGACAATCAAGCGTCCGAAACGTTGTATTTTGAGGAACGCTCATCAAAATGAAGTGATCTTGGCTTATTTAGAAATATAAGATAAATACCAACAAGTTTCCTGAAGAAGTCGAGATCTGAGTCAATCTCTATCCGAGTGAAATTCCTTCTTCAAGCTGGAGATGTGATTCTCTTCGTGATAGTCAAAACATGCAAGCATCTGGTGATAGTTTCTGTAGCTTTACATGTTTAAATGCATCGATCTTGGTATCGTTTGAAGGCTCAGAGAAATATCTGCAACTCTCATGAAGAGGTCGAGAGCGACATAAATCTCTATCTTGGTCAAGTTGTATCCATAAGTTGGTGACGTGATGCTGCTCTTGACAGTCATACCTTTGTAGCATCTGCTAGTCATATCTTGCGCTATAGGTGTCCGAATTGGATGTAACCAGTTTCCTATTAAACCTAATATCCATTAATACAACTTTCATACTGACATCGATTGTTAATTCGGCCATTACGAGGGTCAAGAAAGCATAATATGCTTACTGGTCATAATGCTACGAGATAACCATCCTTGCGAATGTGCCCAGTCGATAACCAGGCGTCTTATCTCATTTAGGAAGCGTCCAGTGAAGCTAAGGAAGCGCCTGCTTCGAGTACAGAACATTATGCTGAATGGAGAAGTAATTTGGATTGAAGTAATAAAATATTCAAAGTCCAAGCTTGACCAGAAAATGAGGTACCCTTTTCAATGAAAGTCTGAAGCATCAAGTACTGTAACAGAAGAAGATAAAAGCTTCAGTAACTTTAACAGAAGAAAGAGAAAAGAATCCTGAACAAAAACAAAATTACTAAAACTGCAAAAGCTACAACACTGAAAATTGAAGTCAAGCGTCTGCTGCCGACAATCTAGCGCCCAAAACGTCATCTTTTAAAGTACACTCGTCCAAATGAAGTGATCTTGGTTTATTCAGAAATATATGAAAAATACACACAAGTTTCCTAAAGATGTCGAGATCTGAGTCCATCTCTATCCGAGTGCAATTTGTTCTTCAAGCTGGAGATGAGACGCTCTTCGTGACAATCAGAACATGCAAGCGTCTGCAGAATATTATTGGAGCTTTAGGTGTTTAAATGCATCGATCTTGGTATCATTGGAAGGCTCAGATAAATATCTTTAACTCTCTTGAAGTGGTCGAGAGCGACATTGATATCTATCTTTATCAAATGTATCCGTAAGTTGGTGTTGTGATGCTGTTCCTCACTGTCATACCTTTGTAGCATCTACTGGCCATATCTTGGTCTATAGGTGTCAGAAGTGGATGAAACCGGTCTCTCATTAAACCTAATGTCCATATATACAAGTTTCAGGAGCACATCGAATTCTAATTCGGCCGTTCAGACGGCCAAGGAAGCATAATGCTCTAACCGGTCAGAATACAATGGAATAAACAGCCTTATAAATGTGCCGAATGGATAACCAAGCATCTTATCTCATTTAGGAAGCGTCCAGTGAAGCTAACCAAGTGTCTACTCAAATTACACAAGATTATGATGAATGGAGAAGTAATTTTGCTTGAAGTATCAAAATATTCAAGTCCAAGCTTGACCAGACAATCAGGTACCCTTTTCAATAAAGTTCTGAAGGATCAAGTTAACAGAAGAAGATAAAAGCTTCAGAAACTTTAACAGAAAAAAGAGAAAAGAGCCTGAACTAAGACAAAATTACTGAAGCTGCAAAAGCAAAAACAATGAAGATTGAAGTCAAGCTTCTACTACCGACAATCAAGCAACCGAAACGTCGTATTTTGAGGTACGCTCATCAAAATGAAGTGATCTTGGTTTATTTAGAAATATAAGATAAATACCAACAAGTTTCCTGAAGAAGTCGAGATCTGAGTCAATCTCTATCCGAGTGAAATTTCTTCTTCAAGCTGGAGATGTGATACTCTTCGTGATAGTCAGAAAATGCAAGCGTCTGGTGATAGTTTCTGTAGCTTTACGTGTTTAAATGCATTGATCTTGGTATCGTTTGAAGGCTCATAGAAATATCTGCAACTCTCATGAAGAGGTCGAGAACGACAAAAATCTCTATCTTTGTCAAATTGTATCCATAAGTTGGTGACGTGATGCTGTTCTTGACAGTCATACCTTTGTAGCATCTACTGGTCATATCTTGCGCTATAGGTGTCCGAATTGGATAACCGGTTTCCTATTAAACCTAATATCCATTAATACAAATTTCATAAAGACATCGAATCCTAATTCGGCCATTACGAGGGTCAAGGAAGCATAATACGCTTACTGGTCAGAATGCTACAAGACAAACATCCTTGCGAATGTGCCCAGTGGATAACCAAGCGTCTTATCTTATTTAGGAAGTGTCCAGTGAAGCTAAGGAAGCGCCTGCTTCGAATACATAACGTTATGATGAATAGAGAAGTAATTTGGATTGAAGTAATGAAATATTCAAAGTCAGGCGTCTGCTGCCGACAATTAAGCGCCCGAAATAACGTCTTTTGAGCTATACTTGTCCAAAGGAAGTGATCTTGGTTTATTCAGAAATATACGAAAAATACCCACAAGTTTCCTAAAGAAGTCGAGATCTGAGTCAATCTCTATCTGAGTGCTATTTGTTCTTCAAGCTGGAGATGAGACACTCTTCGTGACAATCAGAACATGCAAGCGTCTGCTGAATATTTTTGGAGCTTTAGGTGTGTAAATGCATCGATCTTGGTATCATTGGAAGGCTCAGATAAATATCTTTAACTCTCTTGAAGAGGTCGAGTGCGACATCGATATCTATCTTTATCAAATGTATCCGTAAGTTGGTGTTGTGATGCTGTTCTTGACAGTCATACCTTTGTAGCATCTACTGGCCATATCTTGCTCTATAGGTGTCCGAAGTGGATGAAACCGGTCTCTCATTAAACCTAATGTCCATATATACAAGTTTCAAGAGCACATCGAATCCTAATTCGGCCGTTCAGACGGTCAAGGAAGCATAATGCTCTAACTGGTCAGAATACAATGGACTAAACAGCCTTGTGAATGTGCTCAATGGATAACCAAGCGTCTTATCTCATTTAGGAAGCGTCCAGTGAAGCTAACCAAACGGCTACTCAGAATACACAAGATTATGATGAATGGAGAAGTAATTTTGCTTGAAGTATCAAAATATTCAAGTCCAAGCTTGACCAGACAATGAGGTACCCTTTTCAATAAAGTTCTGAAGCATCAAGTTAACAGAAGAAGATAAAAGCTTCAGCAACTTTAACAGAAAAAAGAGAAAAGAAGCCTGAACTAAGACAAAAATTACTAAAGCTGCAAAAGGAAAAACAATGAAGATTGAAGTCAAGCTCTACTGCCGACAATCAAGCGTCCGAAACGTTGTATTTTGAGGAACGCTCATCAAAATGAAGTGATCTTGGCTTATTTAGAAATATAAGATAAATACCAACAAGTTTCCTGAAGAAGTCGAGATCTGAGTCAATCTCTATCCGAGTGAAATTCCTTCTTCATGTTGGAGATGTGATACTCTTCGTGATAGTCAGAACATGCAAGCGTCTGGTGATAGTTTCTGTAGCTTTACATGTTTAAATGCATCGATCTTGGTATCGTTTGAAGGCTCAGAGAAATATCTGAAACTCTCATGAAGAGGTCGAGAGCGACATAAATCTCTATCTTTGTCAAATTGTATCCATAAGTAGGTGACGTGATGCTGTTCTTGACAGTCATAACTTTGTAGCATCCACTGGTCCATATCTTACGCTATAGGTGTCCGAATTGGATGTAACTGGTTTCCTATTAAACCTAATATCCATTAATACAAATTTCATACAGACATCGAATCCTAATTCGGCCATTGCGAGGGTCAAGGAAGCATAATACGCTTACTGGACAGAATGCTACGAGATAAACATCCTTGCGAATGTGCCTAGTGGATAACCAAGCGTCTTATCTCATTTAGGAAGCGTCCAATGAAGTTAAGGAAGCGTCTGCTTCGAATACAGAACATTATGATGAATGGAGAAGTAATTTGGATTGAAGTAATGAAATATCAAAGTCCAAGCTTGACCAGAAAATGAGGTACCGTTTTCAATGAAAGTCTGATGCATCAAGTACTGTAACAGAAGAAGATAAAAGCTTCAGCAACTTTAACAGAAGAAAGAGAAAATAATCCTGAACAAAAACAAAATTACTAAAACTGTAAAAGCAGCGACTCTAAAAATTGAAGTCAAGCGTCTACAGCCGACAATCAAGCGCCCAAAAGATCGTCTTTTGAGGTACACTCGTTCCAAATGAAGTGATCTTGGTTTATTTACAAATATAGGACAAATACCCACAAGTTTCCTATAAAAGTCGAGATCTAAGTCAATCTATATCCGAGTGCAATTTGTTCTTCAAGCTGGAGATGAGACATTCTTCGTGACAATCAGAACATGCAAGCATCTGCTGAATATTTTTGGAGCTTTAGGGGTTTTAATGCATCGTTCTTGGTGTCGTTGGAAGGGTCAGATAAATATCTCTAACTCTCTTGAAGAGGTCGAGAGCAACATCGATCTTTATCTTTATCAAATTGTATCCGTAAGTTGGTGTTATGATGCGGTTCCTGACAGTCATACCTTTGTAGCATCTACTGGCCATATCTTGCTCTATAGTCCGGTCTCTCATTAAACCTAAGGAAGCATAATACTCTAACTTGTCAGAATATAATGGAATAAACAGCATTGTGAATGTGCCCAATGGATAACCAAGCGTCTTATCTCATTTAGGAAGCATCCAGTGAAGCTAACCAAGCGCCTACTCAGAATACAGAAGATTATGATGAATGGAGAAGTAATTTTGCTTGAAGTATCAAAATATTCAAGTCCTAGCTTGACCAGACAATGAGGTACCCTTTTCAATAAAGTTCTGAAGCATAAAGTTAACAGAACAAGATAAATGCTTTAGCAACTTTAACAGATAAATAAGAAAAGAAGCCTGAACAAAGACAAAATTACTAAAGCTGCAAAAGCAAAAACACTGAAGATTGAAGCCAAGCGTCTACTGCCGACAATCAAGCGTCTGAAATGTCGAATTTTGAGGTACACTCATCAAAATAAAATGATCTTGGTTTATTTAGAAATATAAGATAAATACCCACAAGTTTCCTGAAGAAGTCGAGATCTGAGTCAATCTCTGTCCGAGTGAAATTCCTTCTTCAAGCGGGAGATGTGATACTCTTCGTGAAAGTCAGAACATGCACGCGTCTAGTGATAGTTTCTGGAGCTTTACGTGTTTAAATGCATCGATCTTGGTATCGTTTGAAGGCTCAGAGATATATCGGCAACTCTCAATAAGAGGTCGAGAGCGACATAAATCTCTATCTTTGTCAAATTGTATCTGTAAGTTGGTGACGTGATGCTGTTCTTGACCGTCATACCATTGTAGCATCTACGGGTCATATCTTGCGCTATAGGTGTCTGAATTGGATGTGACCGGTGTCCTATTAAACCTAATATTCATTAATACAAATTTCATTATGACATCGAATCCTAATTCGGCCATTACGAGGGTCAAGGAAGCTTAATATGCTTACTGGTCAGAATGCTACGAGATAAACAACCTTGGGAATGTGCCCAGTGGATAACCAAGCGTCTTATCTCATTTAGGAAGCGTCCAGTGACGCTAAGGAAGCCCCTGCTTCGAATACAAAACATTATGATGAATGGAGAAGTAATTTGGATTGAAGTAATAAAATATGCAAAGTCCAAGCTTGACCAGAAATGAGGTACCCTTTTCAATGAAAGTCTGAAGCATCAAGTATTGTAACAGAAGAAGATAAAAGCTTCAGCAACTTTAACTGAAGAAAGAGAAAAGAATCCTGAACAAAAACAAAATTACTAAAACTGCAAGAGCAACAACACTGAAAATTGAAGTCAAGCATCTGCTGCCGACAATCAAGCGACCGAAATGTCGTCTTTTGAGGAACACTCATCTAAATGAAGTGATATTGGTATATTCAGAAATATACGAAAAATACCCACAAGTTTCCTAAAGAAGTCAAGATCTGAGTCAATCTCTATCCGAGTGCAATTTGTTCTTCAAGCTGCAGATGAGACACTCTTCGTGACAATCAGAACATGCAAGCGTCTGCTGAATATTTTTGGAACTTTAGGTGTTTAAATGCATCGATCTTGGTATCGTTGGAAGGCTCAGATAAATATCTTTAACTCTCTTGAAGAGGTCGAGAGCGACATCGATATCTATCATTATCAAATGTATCCGTAAGTTGGTGTTGTGATGCTGTTCCTGACAGTCATACCTTTGTAGCATCTACTGGCCATATCTTGCTCTATAGGTGTCCGAAGTGGATGAAACCGGTCTCTCTTTAAACCTAATGTCCATAAATACAAGTTTCTGGAGCACATCGAATCCCAATTCGGCCGTTCAAAGGGTTAAGGAAGCATAATACTCTAACTTGTCAGAATACAATGGAATAAACAGCATTGTGAATGTGCCCAATGGATAACCAAGCGTCTTATATCATTTAGGAAGCGTCCAGTGAAGCTAACCAAGCGCCTACTCAGAATACAGAAGATTATGATGAATGGAGAAGTAATTTTGCTTGAAGTATCAAAATATTCAAGTCCAAGCTTGACCAGATAATGAGGTATCCCTTTCAATAAAGTTCTGAAGCATAAAGTTAACAGAACAAGATAAATGCTTTAGCAACTTTAACAGATAAATGAGAAAAGAAGCCTGAACAAAGACAAAATTACTAAAGCTGCAAAAGCAAAAACACTGAAGATTGAAGCCAAGCGTCTACTGCCGACAATCAAGCGTCTAAAACGTCGAATTTTGAGGTACACTCATCAAAATAAAATGATCTTGGTTTATTTAGAAATATAAGATAAATACCCACAAGTTTCCTGAAGAAGTCGAGATCTGAGTCAATCTCTGTCCGAGTGAAATTCCTTCTTCAAGCTGGAGATGTGATACTCTTCATGAAAGTCAGAACATGCACGCGTCTAGTGATAGTTTCTGGAGCTTTACGTGTTTAAATGCATCGATCTTGGTATCGTTTGAAGGCTCAGAGATATATCGGCAACTCTCAATAAGAGGTCGAGAGCAACATAAATCTCTATCTTTGTCAAATTGTATCTGTAAGTTGGTGACGTGATGCTGTTCTTGACCGTCATACCATTGTAGCATCTACGGGTCATATCTTGCGCTATAGGTGTCCGAATTGGATGTGACCGGTGTCCTATTAAACCTAATATTCATTAATACAAATTTCATTATGACATCGAATCCTAATTCGGCCATTACGAGGGTCAAGGAAGCTTAATATGCTTACTGGTCAGAATGCTACGAGATAAACAACCTTGGGAATGTGCCCAGTGGATAACCAAGCGTCTTATCTCATTTAGGAAGCGTCCAGTGACGCTAAGGAAGCCCCTGCTTCGAATACAAAACATTATGATGAATGGAGAAGTAATTTGGATTGAAGTAATAAAATATGCAAAGTCCAAGCTTGACCAGAAATGAGGTACCCTTTTCAATGAAAGTCTGAAGCATCAAGTATTGTAACAGAAGAAGATAAAAGCTTCAGCAACTTTAACTGAAGAAAGAGAAAAGAATCCTGAACAAAAACAAAATTACTAAAACTGCAAGAGCAACAACACTGAAAATTGAAGTCAAGCATCTGCTGCCGACAATCAAGCGACCGAAATGTCGTCTTTTGAGGAACACTCATCTAAATGAAGTGATATTGGTATATTCAGAAATATACGAAAAATACCCACAAGTTTCCTAAAGAAGTCAAGATCTGAGTCAATCTCTATCCGAGTGCAATTTGTTCTTCAAGCTGCAGATGAGACACTCTTCGTGACAATCAGAACATGCAAGCGTCTGCTGAATATTTTTGGAACTTTAGGTGTTTAAATGCATCGATCTTGGTATCGTTGGAAGGCTCAGATAAATATCTTTAACTCTCTTGAAGAGGTCGAGAGCGACATCGATATCTATCATTATCAAATGTATCCGTAAGTTGGTGTTGTGATGCTGTTCCTGACAGTCATACCTTTGTAGCATCTACTGGCCATATCTTGCTCTATAGGTGTCCGAAGTGGATGAAACCGGTCTCTCTTTAAACCTAATGTCCATAAATACAAGTTTCTGGAGCACATCGAATCCCAATTCGGCCGTTCAAAGGGTTAAGGAAGCATAATACTCTAACTTGTCAGAATACAATGGAATAAACAGCATTGTGAATGTGCCCAATGGATAACCAAGCGTCTTATATCATTTAGGAAGCGTCCAGTGAAGCTAACCAAGCGCCTACTCAGAATACAGAAGATTATGATGAATGGAGAAGTAATTTTGCTTGAAGTATCAAAATATTCAAGTCCAAGCTTGACCAGATAATGAGGTATCCCTTTCAATAAAGTTCTGAAGCATAAAGTTAACAGAACAAGATAAATGCTTTAGCAACTTTAACAGATAAATGAGAAAAGAAGCCTGAACAAAGACAAAATTACTAAAGCTGCAAAAGCAAAAACACTGAAGATTGAAGCCAAGCGTCTACTGCCGACAATCAAGCGTCTAAAACGTCGAATTTTGAGGTACACTCATCAAAATAAAATGATCTTGGTTTATTTAGAAATATAAGATAAATACCCACAAGTTTCCTGAAGAAGTCGAGATCTGAGTCAATCTCTGTCCGAGTGAAATTCCTTCTTCAAGCTGGAGATGTGATACTCTTCATGAAAGTCAGAACATGCACGCGTCTAGTGATAGTTTCTGGAGCTTTACGTGTTTAAATGCATCGATCTTGGTATCGTTTGAAGGCTCAGAGATATATCGGCAACTCTCAATAAGAGGTCGAGAGCAACATAAATCTCTATCTTTGTCAAATTGTATCTGTAAGTTGGTGACGTGATGCTGTTCTTGACCGTCATACCATTGTAGCATCTACGGGTCATATCTTGCGCTATAGGTGTCCGAATTGGATGTGACCGGTGTCCTATTAAACCTAATATTCATTAATACAAATTTCATTATGACATCGAATCCTAATTCGGCCATTACGAGGGTCAAGGAAGCTTAATATGCTTACTGGTCAGAATGCTACGAGATAAACAACCTTGGGAATATGCCCAGTGGATAACCAAGCGTCTTATCTCATTTAGGAAGCGTCCAGTGACGCTAAGGAAGCCCCTGCTTCGAATACAAAACATTATGATGAATGGAGAAGTAATTTGGATTGAAGTAATAAAATATGCAAAGTCCAAGCTTGACCAGAAATGAGGTACCCTTTTCAATGAAAGTCTGAAGCATCAAGTATTGTAACAGAAGAAGATAAAAGCTTCAGCAACTTTAACTGAAGAAAGAGAAAAGAATCCTGAACAAAAACAAAATTACTAAAACTGCAAGAGCAACAACACTGAAAATTGAAGTCAAGCATCTGCTGCCGACAATCAAGCGCCCGAAATGTCGTCTTTTGAGGTACACTCTTCTAAATGAAGTGATATTGGTATATTCAGAAATATACGAAAAATACCCACAAGTTTCCTAAAGAAGTCAAGATCTGAGTCAATCTCTATCCGAGTGCAATTTGTTCTTCAAGCTGCAGATGAGACACTATTCGTGACAATCAGAACATGCAAGCGTCTGCTGAATATTTTTGGAACTTTAGGTGTTTAAATGCATCGATCTTGGTATCGTTGGAAGGCTCAGATAAATATCTTTAACTTTCTTGAAGAGGTCGAGAGCGACATCGATATCTATCATTATCAAATGTATCCGTAAGTTGGTGTTGTGATGCTGTTCCTGACAGTCATACCTTTGTAGCATCTACTGGCCATATCTTGCTCTATAGGTATCCGAAGTGGATGAAACCGGTCTCTCTTTAAACCTAATGTCCATAAATACAAGTTTCTGGAGCACATCGAATCCCAATTCGGCCGTTCAAAGGGTTAAGGAAGCATAATACTCTAACTTGTCAGAATACAATGGAATAAACAGCATTGTGAATGTGCCCAATGCATAACCAAGCGTCTTGTATCATTTAGGAAGCGTCCAGTGAAGCTAACCAAGCGCCTACTCAGAATACAGAAGATTATGATGAATGGAGAAGTAATTTTGCTTGAAGTATCAAAATATTCAAGTCCAAGCTTGACCAGACAATGAGGTACCCTTTTCAATAAAGTTCTGAAGCATAAAGTTAACAGAACAAGATAAATGCTTTAGCAACTTTAACATATAAATGAGAAAAGAAGCCTGAACAAAGACAAAATTACTAAAGCTGCAAAAGCAAAAACACTGAAGATTGAAGCCAAGCGTCTACTGCCGACAATCAAACGTCTGAAACGTCGAATTTTGAGGTACACTCATCAAAATAAAATGATCTTGGTTTATTTAGAAATATAACATAAATACCCACAAGTTTCCTGAAGAAGTCGAGATCTGAGTCAATCTCTGTCCAAGTGAAATTCCTTCTTCAAGCTGGAGATGTGATACTCTTCGTGATAGTCAAAACATGCAGGCGTCTAGTGATAGTTTCTGGAGCTTTACGTGCTTAAATGCATCGATCTTGGTATCGTTTGAAGGCTCAGAGATATATCGGCAACTCTCAATAAGAGGTCGAGAGCGACATAAATCTCTATCTTTGTCAAATTGTATCTGTAAGTTGGTGACGTTATGCTGTTCTTGACCGTCATACCATTGTAGCATCTACGGGTCATATCTTGCGCTATAGGTGTCCGAATTGGATGTGACCGGTGTCCTATTAAACCTAATATTCATTAATACAAATTTCATAATGACATCGAATCCTAATTCGGCCATTACCAGGGCCAAGGAAGCTTAATATGCTTACTGGTAAGAATGCTAATAAACAACCTTGCGAATGTGCCGAATGGATAACCAAGCGTCTTATCTCATTTAGGAAGCGTCCAGTGAAGCTAAGGAAGCCCCTGCTTCGAATACAGAACATTATGATGAATGGAGAAGTAATTTGGATTGAAGTAATAAAATATGCAAAGTCCAAGCATGACCAGAAATGAGGTACCCTTTTCAATGAAAGTCTGAAGCATCAAGTATTGTAACAGAAGAAGATAAAAGCTTCAGCATCTTTAACTGAAGAAAGAGAAAAGAATCCTGAACAAAAACAAAATTACTAAAACTGCAAGAGCAACAACACTGAAAATTGAAGTCAAGCATCTGCTGCCGACAATCAAGTGCCCGAAATGTCGTCTTTTGAGGTACACTCATCCAAATGAAGTGATCTTGGTATATTCAGAAATATACGAAAAATACCAACAAGTTTCCTAAAGAAGTCAAGATCTGAGTCAATCTCTATCCAAGTGCAATTTGTTCTTCAAGCTACAGATGAGACACTCTTCGTGACAATCAGAACATGCAAGCGTCTGCTGAATATTTTTGGAACTTTAGGTGTTTAAATGCATCGATCTTGGTATCGTTGGAAGGATCAGATAAATATCTTTAACTCTCTTGAAGAGGTCAAGAGCGACATCGATATCTATCATTATCAAATGTATCCGTAAGTTGGTGTTGTGATGCTGTTCCTGACAGTCATACCTTTGTAGCATCTACTAGCCTTATCTTTCTCTATAGGTGTCCGAAGTGGATGAAACGGGTCTCTCTCTAAACCTAATGTCCATATATACAAGTTTCAAGAGCAAATTGAATCCGAATTCGGCCGTTCAGACGGTCAAGGAAGCATAATGCTCTAACTGGTCAAAATACAATGGAATAAACAGCCTTGTGAATGTGCCCAATGGATAACCAAGCTTCTTATCTCATTTATGAAGCGTCCAATGAAGCTAACCAGGCGTCTACTCAGAATACACAAGATTATGATGAATGGAGAAGTAATTTTGCTTGAAGTATCAAAATATTCAAGTCCAAGCATGACCAGACAATGAGGCACCCTTTTCAATAAAGTTTTGAAGCATCAAGTTAACAGAAGAAGATAAAAGCTTTAGCAAATTTAACAGAAAAAAGAGAAAAGAAGCCTGAACTATGACAAAATTACTAAAGCTGCAAAAGCAAAGACAATGAAGATTGAAGTCAAGTGTCTACTGCCGACAATCAAGCGTCTGAAAAGTCGTATTTTGAGGTACGCTCATCAAAATGAAGTGATCTTGGTTTATTTAGAAATGTAAGATAAATACCAACAAGTTTCTTGAAGAAGTCGAGATCTGAGTCAATCTTTATCCGAGTGAAATTCCTTCTTCAAGCTGGAGATGTGATACTCTTCGTGATAGTCAGAACATGCAAGCGTCAAGTGATAGTTTTTGGAGCTTTACGTGTTTAAAAGCATCGATCTTGGTATCGTTTAAAGGCTCAGAGAAATATCTGCAACTCTTAATCCGAGGTCAAGAGCGACATAAGTCTCTATCTTTGTCAAATTGTATCCGTAAGTTGGTGACATGATGCTGTTCTTGACTGTCATACCTTTGTAGCATCTACTTGTCATATCTTACGCTATAGGTGTCCGAATTGGATGTAACCGGTGTCCTATTAAACCTAATATCCATTAATACAAATTTCATATAGACATCGAATCCTAATTCGGCCATTACGAGGGTCAAGGAAGCATAATGTGCTTACTGGTCAGAATGCTACGAGATAAACATCCTTGCGATTGTGCCTAGTGGATAACCAAGCGTCTTATCTCATTTAGGAAGCGTCCAGTGAAGCTAAGAAAGCGCCTGCTTCGAACACAGAACTTTATGATGGATGGAGAAGTAATTTGGATTGAAGTAATAAAATATTCAAAGTCTAAGCTTGACCAGAAAAAGAGGTACCCTTTTCAATGATAGTCTGAAGCATCAAGTACAGTAACAGAAGAAGTTAAAAGCTTCAGCAACTTTAACAGAACAAAGAGAAAAGAATCCTGAACAAAAACAAAATTACTAAAACTGCAAAAGCAACAACACAGAAAATTGAAGTCAAGAGTCTGCTGCCAACAATCTAGTGCCCAAAATGTCGTCTTTTGAGGTACACTCGTCCAAATGAAGTGATCTGGGTTTATTCAGAAATATACGACAAATACCCACAAGTTTACTACAGAAGTCGAGATCTTAGTCAATCTCTATCAGAGTACAATTTGTTCTTCAAGCTGGAGATGAGACACTCTTCGTGACAATCAGAACATGCAAGTGTCTACTGAATACTTTTGGAGCTTTATGTCTTTAAATGTATCGATCTTGGTATCGTTGGAAGGCTCAAATAAATATCTTTAACTCTCTTGAAGAGGTCGAGAGCGAGATCGATCTCTGACTTTATCAAATTGTATTCGTAAGTTAGTATTGTGATGTTGTTCCTGACAGTCATACTTTTGTAGTATCTACAGGCCATATCTTGCTCTATAGCTGTCCGAAGTGGATGAAACCGATCTCTCATTAAACCTAATGTCCATATATACAAGTTTCAGTTGCACATCGAATCCTAATTCGGCCGTTCAGAGGGTCAAGGAAGCATAATACTCTAACTGGTCAGAATACAATGGAATAAACAGCCTTGTGAATGTGCCCAATGGATAACCAAGCGTCTTATCTCATTTAGGAAGCGTCCAGTGAAGCTAACCAAGCACCTACTCAGAATACAGAAGATTATGATGAATGGAGAAGTAATTTTGCTTGAAGTATCAAAATATTCAAGTCCAAGCTTGACCAGACAATAAGGTACCCTTTTCAATAAAGTTCTGAAGCATCAAGTTAACAGTAGAAGATAAAAGCTTCAGCAACTTTAACAGAAAAAAGAGAAAAGAAGCCTGAACAAAGACAAAATTACTAAAGCTGCAAAAGCAAAAACCCTGAAGATTGAAGTCAAGCGACTGCTGCCGATAATCAAGCGTCCGAAACATCGTATTTTGAGGTACACTAATCAAAATGAAGTGATCTTGGTTTATTTAGAAATATAAGATAAATACCCACAAGTTTCCTGAAGAAGTCGAGATCTGAGTCATTCTCTATCCGAGTGAAATTCCTTCTTCAAGTAGGAGATGTGATGCTTATTGTGACAGTCAGAACATGCAAGAGTCTGCTGACACTTTCCGGAGCTATATGTGTTTAAATGCATAGATCATGGTATCTTTTGAAGGCTCAGAGAAATATTTGCAACTCTAATGAAGTGGTCGAGAGCGTCATCAATCTCTATCTTCGTCAAATTGTATCCGTAATTTGGTGACGTTATGTTGTTCCTGACAGTCATAACTTTGTAGCATCTTCTGTCCATATCTTACGCCATAGGTGTCCGATATGGACGAAAGTAGTCTCTCATTAAACCTAATATCCATTAATACAAATTTCATATAGACATCGAATCCTAATTTAGCCGTTAGGAGAGTTAAGGAAGCATAATACGCTTACCGGTCAGAATGCTACGTGATAAACATCCTTGTGAATGTGCCCAGTGGATAACGAAGCGTTTTATCTCATTTAGGAAGCGTCCAGTGAAGCCAAGGAAGCGCCTACTCCGAATACAGAACATTATGATGAATGGAGAAGTAATTTTGATTGAAGTATTAAAATATTCAAAGTCCAACTTGACCAGAAAATGAGGTACCTTTTTCAATAAAATTCTGAAGCATCAAGTACAGCAATAGAAGAAGATAAAAGCTTCAGTAAATCTAACAGAAGAAAGAGAAAAGAAGCCTGAACAAAGAGAAAATTACTAAAACTGCAAAAGCAAAAACACTGAAGATTGTAGTCAAGAGTCTGCTGTCGACAATCAAGCGTTTGAATCGTCGTATTTTGAGGTACACTCGTCCAAATGAAGTGATCTTTGTTTGCTTTGAAATATAAGATAAATACCCACAAGTTTCCTGAAGCAGTCGAGATCTAACTCAATCTCTATCCGAGTGACATTCCTTCTTCAAGCTGGAGATGTGATACTCTTCGTGACAGTCAGAACAAGCCAGCGTCTAGTGATAGTTTTTGGTGCTTTACGTGTTTAAATGCATCGATCTTGGTATCGTTTGAAGGCTCTGAGAATTATCTACAACTCTCATGAAGAGGTCGAGAGCGACATAAATCTCTATCTTTGTCAAATTGTATCCGTAAGTTGGTGACGTGATGCTGTTCTTGACAATCATACCTTTGTAGCATCTACAGTACATATCTTGCGCTATAGGTGTCCGAATTGGATGTAACCGGTGTCCTATTAAACCTAATATCCATTAAAACAAATCTCATACATACATCGAATCCTAATTTGGCCATTACGAGCGTCAAGGAAGCATAATACGCTTACTGGTCAGAATGCTACGAGATAAACACTTACGAATGTGCCCAGTCGATAACCAAGTGTCTTATCTCATTTAGGAAGCGTCCAGTGAAGCTAAGGAAGCGCCTACTCCAAATGCAGAAAATTATGATGAATGGAAAAGTAATTTTGATTGAAGTATTAAAATATTCAAAGTCCAAGCTTGTCCAGAAATTGAATTACCCTTTTCAATGTTTGAAGCATCATGTACTGTAACAGAAAAAGATAAGAACTTCAGCAACTTCAACAGAAGAAAGAGAAAAGAAGCCTGAACAAAGGCAAAATTACTAAAACTGCAAAAACAAAAACACTGAAGATTGAAGTCAAGCATCTGTGCCGACAATAAAGCGTCTGAAATGTCGTCTGTTGAGGTACACTCTTCCAAATGAAGTGATCTTGGTTTATTAAAAAATATACGACAAATTCCCACAAGTTTACTGAAGAAGTCGAGATCTGAGTCAATCTCTATCCGAGTGAAATTCCTTCTTCAAGCTGGAGATGTGACACTCTTCGTGACAGTCAGAACATGCAAGCGTCTGCTAACATTTTCTGGAGCTTTAGGTGTTAAAATGCATCGATATTGGTATCGTTGGAAGTCTCAGAGAAATATGTGCGACTTTATTGAAGAGGTCGAGAGCGACATGGATCTTTATCTTTGTCAAATTGTGTCTGTAAGTTGGTGTTGTGATGTTGTTCCTGACAGTCATACCTTTGTGGCATCTGCTGGCCATATATTGCGCTATAGGCGTCCGAATGTGATGAAACTGGTGTTTCATTAAACCTAATATCCAAAAATAAAAGTTTCATGAAGTTATCAAATCCTAATTCGGCCGTTAAGAGGGTCAAGGAAGCATAATACGCTCACTGGTCAGAATGCTATGAGATAAACAGCCTTGTGACTGTGGCCAGTCGATAATCAAGCATTTTATCTCATTTAGGAAGTTTCAAGTAAAGCTAACCAAGCGTCTACTGAAAATACAGAACATTATGATGAATGGAGAAATAATTTTGCTTGAAGTATTAAAATTTTCAAAGTCCAAGCTTGACCCGAAAATGAAGTACCCTTTTCAATAAAGTTCTGAAGCATCAAGTTAACAGAAGAAGATAAAAGCTCTGCAACTTTAAAAAAAAAAAAAGAGAAAAGAAGCCAGAACAAAGACAAAATTACTAATTCTGTAAAAGAAAAAACACTGAAAAGCGTCTGCTGCCGACAATCAAGCGTCTGAAACGTCATATTTTGAGGTACAGTCATCAAAATGAAGTTATATTGGTTTATTTAGAAATACAAGATAAATACCCACAAGTTTCCTGAAGAAGTCGAGATCTGAGTCAATCTCTATCCGATTGAAATTCCTTCTTCAAGCTGGAGATGTGATACTCTTCGTGACAATCAGAACAAGCAAGCGTCTGCTGAATATTTTTGGAGCTTTAGGTGTTTAAGTGCATCGATATTGGTATTGTTATAAGGCTCAGATAAATATCTTTAACTCTCTTGAAGAGGTCGAGTGCGACATCGATCTCTATCTTTGTCAAATTGTATCCCTAAGTTGGTATTGTGATGCTGTTCCTGACAGTATACCTTTGTAGTATCTACTGGCCATATCTTGCGCTATAGGTGTCCGAAGTGGATGAAACCGATCTCTCATTAAACCTAATGTCCATATATACAAGTTTCAAGCGCACATCGAATCCTATTTCGGCCGTTTAGAGGGTCAAGGATGCATAATACTCTAACTGGTTAGAATGCTATGAGATAAACAGCCTTGTGAATGTGCCCAGTGGATAACCAAGTGTCTTATGTCTTTTAGGAAGCGTCCAGTGAAACTAACAAAGCGTCTACACAGAATACAAAACATTGTGATGCATGGAGAAGTAATTTTGACTGAAGTATTAAAATCTTCAAGTTCAAGATTGACTAGGAAATGAGGTACACTTTTCAATAAAGTTCTGAAGCATCAAGTATTGTAAGAGAAGAAGATAAAAGTTTCATCAACTCTAAAAGAAGAAAGAGAAAAGAAGCCTGAACAAAGACAAAATTACCTAAACTGCAAAAGCAAAAACATTGCAAATGGAAGTCAAGCGTCTGCTGCTGACAATCAAGCGTCCGAAATGTCGTATTTTGAGGTACACTCGTCCAAACGAAGTGATCTAGGTTTATTTAGAAATATAAGATAAATACCCACAAGTTTCCTGAAGAAGTTGAGATTTGTGTCAATCTCTATCCGAGTGAAATTCTTTCTTCAAGCTGGAGATGTGATACTTATTGTGACAGTCAGAATATGCAAGCGTCTGCTGACACTTTCCGGAGCTTTATGTGTTTAAATGCATAGATCATGGTATCTTTGGAAGGCTCAGAGAAATATTTGCAACTCTAATGAAGTGGTCGAGAGCGTCATCAATCTCTATCTTGGGCAAATTATATCCGTATATTGGTGACGTGATGTTGTTCCAGACAGTCATAACTTTGTAGCATCTACTGGCCATATCTTACACCATAGGTGTCCTAAGTGGATGAAAGTAGTCTCTCATTAAACCTAATATCCATTAATACAAATTTTATACAAACATCGAATCCTAATTTAGCCGTTAGGAGAGTTAAGGAAGCATAATACGCTTACTGGTCAGAATGCTACGTGATAAACATCCTTGTGAATGTGCCCACTGGATAACGAAGCGTCTTATCTCATTTAGGAAGCGTCCAGTGAAGCTAAGGAAGCGCCTACTCCGAATACAGAACATTATGATGAATGGAGAAGTAATTTTGATTGAAGCATTAAAATATTCAAAGTCCAACTTGACCATAAAATGAGGTACCCTTTTCAATAAAATTCGGAAGCATCAAGTATAGCAATAGAAGAAGATAAAAGCTTCAGCAACTCTAACAGAAGAAAGAGAAAAGAAGCCTGAACAAAGACAAAATTACTAAAACTGCAAAAGCAAAAACAGTGAAGATTATAGTCAAGCGTCTGCTGCCGACAATCAAGCGTCTGAATCATTGTATTTTGAGATACACTCATCCAAATGAAGTGATCTTAGTTTGCTTAGAAATATAAGATAAATACCGACAAATTTCCTAAAGAAGTCGAGATCTAACTCAATCTCTATCCGAGTGAAATTCCTTCTTCAAGCTGGAGATGTGATATTCTTCGTGACAGTCAGAACATGCATGTGACATCCCAATTTTCAGATAGGTAAAGTATACAAATCTTATCTGAGTCATATTGGCAAAGTTGTAATATCAAGGTATTTTGGAGGGGTAATCATGACTACTTTAGACAAGTAATCATGACATGGATGACTCGTGATGATGAGTCATGGTAGAGTAATCATGATGATGATAAGTCATAGTGGTGAACTCATCCATTGACTAATCACATTCAAGAACCACATTTCTCGTCTGGTATTTGATTTTATCCCTACGTATCCACTTTTTGGGTTGAAGACTCTGACGAAACCCAGTCTGCGTACTAGATCACCGGGACCGGTAACGGATAAGCGTCACGTCGCTTTCATGCCACCTCACCTAGAAACCTCACCACCTTATCTATATGTAATCATTACATAGTGACTCATCGCCATAGTAATGATGACAAGGGGTGAGTCACATAGGTGACTCACCATAGTCAAGATGACCTAGTACAAAATGATAATTTTGCCCCTAATAAGAAATGACAATTTTGCCGTTAAGAAATTTTATATCAACTTTAACCTTTCTTCACATATGTTCCACGCCATTCATAGATATATTTACACTCTCATATTTCTTTCTCCTTCACTTGATTCTTTAAGTTCAAGTGTTGAAGTTTCTAGTACAACTTTTGATGAAATTCCAATTTGGTTCTTAAAGGAAATGACCATTCTATCTTATCCTTATCCTTATCCTTCCCTTCCTATATATAAACATATCATGCCACTCTATTCCATTTGTCCTCTCTCAATTTCGTGCACCTTCCCCTTCTCTTCTCCATCTTCTTCACTTCAAGACACCTCCAAGCTTTCAACTTCAATTTCTCTCCATTCTTCAAGGATTCTTCAAGAACTTTGAGAAGTAAACTTGACAAGCTTGATCATCTTCATCATCTAGGAGGAAGTAATATAATGGAATGAGAAACTTCCATATTTTCGTGGCTAGGAGAAAGAGAAGGCAAGGTGAAAGAAAGAGTGAAACCATTGTTGGAAGCCTTGAAGCTTGGTTGAAGCAGTTTCAGTAAGATCGTTACAATAAGTTCATCAACCGTTGGATCAAGCTCAAACTTGGTAAGGAGGTTTAGAACATGTGGTTCTTCCGTTTGACCGTTCGGATTTTCGGTTCAAGGTCTAGAGTGGGAGATATGCAGCTTACACCGTGATCCTAGAATGTGAGAAACTCATCCTATATATCACCTAACCTGCCACAGTAAAACCATATCTAGAGATTCGTTAACCGTTGGATCGGGTTGAAATTTGGGACGTAGGTTTAGGACACGTTGTTATTAATCTTCACCGGTCGGATATCGAAGAAGAACACTATAGCTCGAGATATGGGGCTAGGACCGCATCCTTGTTTTTGGTACCTTTTCCCCTAGATTCTTGAGCTAACTTTTGAAGCTGCCTTCTCCTAAGTCCAGCCGATGTTCTCTATCCTTGGAAGCGTTGGGGAGATGCGTGATGAGCTTGTAGTGGTTGTGATTGTGCTCGTCGCGAGGGTCAAGGCTGTCCGTGGATACAAGAGTGCATGGGAACGGATTACCAGGTGAGGGGGAAGAACCTACATATGTCTGGGAATCATAGGCGTAGTATATAATTGTTAACATGTGTAGGGCTCCTCAAACCCTACTAATGGTCATGTGTGTTTACTTGTGGTATTTGTGGTAATTGATAACATGCTTAAATGATGTCCTACATGATAACATGCTAGATGAGATGTTTATGATAATAACTTGTTTGTGGTGATAATATGCTTAATTGCGTTTGGTATGCTTATAAGAATGCTATACTGCATGCTATGACATGTGACGTGTTTGTGACTGATATGATCTTGGTTGACTTTGGAGATGATTGGTATATTGTTAGGATTGTAGGAGAATGATTGACTTTGGAGATGATTATTGAGGTTAGACTAGTAAATTAAGGATGTGGATCTAAGTTATAAGTGGCTCTTATAGTTGGAGAGTGGCATCCTCACAGTTGGAGGATGTAGGTTGTGAGACATTAGTTAAGTTGTTGTTGAAATGATGGATGCATAATCATAACATTTGCATTGTTGTGGTGGAAAGCCGCGGGATTTACTGCAACACCTGTCTGAACAGTTATCGCACTAGGTGGATTACTTGTGACAATTGCAACATCAGTTTGAGTGGTTGTCACAAGGGGGCTATATGACTAACTGCAATCATATATGCTGGTACACAACTGTAATAGCAGTTTGAGTGGTTGTGTATAGGGTTACGTGTGTGTACTTGCCACAGAAGCTTGCAAGCAGTGATCACGCGAGGTCGGGACATGTGACAATTGCAACAGCAGTTTGAGTGATTGTCACAAGGAGCTGTATGAATAGCTGCAACAGCAGTTTGAGTGGCTATCATATGAGCTGGTACCTGTATACAGCTGCAATAGCAATTTGAGTGGTTGTGTACAGGGAGCCGTGTGTACAGTTGCAACAGCAGTTTGAGTGACAGTCACACGAGGTCGAGGTGGACGTTCTGGGAGACGTCCTGGGAACCAGTAACCTGGACTACCGACTCTATGCCCTTATAGTTGGAGGGTGACTTCCTGCCTTGGAAAATAACTACTTCACAGTTGAGTTGAAGGACATTATTTCCAAGGGCCAGGAACTTAGTTGTGCATATAGAATAGGCGATGATCCCTAGAAGTGATACTTTGAGGTTGATTGTTGTAGAATTGATGGTGATCTCTAGTTGTGTTATTTTGAGGTCGACTATTGTGATGTGTAGAATAGGCGATGATCCATAGTGGTGATACTTTGAGGTTGATTGTTGTGCTGAACTCGAGAGATGGATGTGTTTGCTGATTGTGTGCTATTGTACATGTTGATGTGTTATATGCTACGTGATTTCCCTTTTGTATGATAGTGTAGCATTTCTTACCTCCTATGCATATTTCTCCATGTTTACATATATGTGGTTGTCCGGATCGTGATCCGAAGATGGAAGTGTCGATTGGTCATCGAAAGTGCTACAGCAGGTGGAGCTGACCCAAGGTGTACTCTATCATCAGTAACAAGTGTGGCGTCAGCGCTTCTCAGATAGATAGAGATCTCAGCGGTATCTTTGAGTCTCTTGTGAGTTGTACCACGGCCAGTGGGGTGTTTATGTTTGTTGTTGTTATTTTTACGCCATGGCTTCCAGGCGAAACTCTGATATGAAATTCTTGAGCTGTGATAAGTTCTTATTTGCTTAACTGTTGATGTGAACATTTTTGGCTGTGTTTTAAGGTATCAAAGAGAGTGAGGTTATGTTTTGAAAGCGTCTAATGGGATTATCCTACATAAGTGGGGTCGTCCCAATGCAAGTGGCTGTTGACGATTTCTGGAGCTTTAGGTGTTTAACTGCACCAGTCTTGGTATCGTTGGAAGGCTCAGAGAAATATATGCAACTCTCCTGAAGAGGTCGAGAGCGACATCGATCTCTATCTTTGTCAAATTGTATCCGTAAGTTGGTGACGCGATTTTGTTCCTGACAGTCATACTTTTGTAGCATCCACTGGATGAAAGTAGTCTCTCATTAAACCTAATATCCATATATACAAGTTTCATGAAGACATCGAATGCGCTAACTGGTCAGAATGCTACGAGATAAACAGCCTTGTGAATGTGCCCAATGGATAACCAAGCGTCATAGCTCCTTTATGAAGCATAATACGCTAACTGGTCAGAATGCTACGAGATAAAGGGCCATTTGAATGTGCCCAGTGGATAACCAAGCATCTTAGCTCATTTAGGAAGCTTCCAGTGAATCTAACCAAGCACTTACTCAGAATACAGAACATTATGATGAATCGAGAAGTAATTTTGATTGAAGTTGTAACACCTCGATTTTCTTATTCTTTTAATTAATCAGTGTTTAAGTAATTGTATTTTATTAGAGGGTTTAGAAAGTTACATAAATTATTCCGAGGCCATAGTCACACTCTACGCCATCGTAGGAGGAGTTCGTTAAGTTTTGGGCCGAAAACTCAAACGGAGCACGATCTATGTTTTTCGAATGATAGTGTTTTTCTACTATCAAGAACTCATTTTGACTAACGGTCAGAACCATTAGTCATAGAATTCAATTCTTTACCTTTTTGCTAAAATGTGTCCTGACGTCCAAAAATATAAATATTATTTTATATTCGGGCTGAAAATCGATCGAGTAGACGATTCGAGCTGTCTTAGGGTTTTTCGAAAACCTTCAGCCAATAATTTCCATACCAGGGCTGTGTTAAATTAATTGGGACTCCTATCAGTATCGTGAGGATTTTCAAAATGTCGGGACGTGAATTGACCAAATTGCCCCTAGTTAAGTTTTTACTAATTACTTTTTTTTTACCTTTTCTCTTAAATTAAAATTTCCCCATAAATACACTATTCTTCACACTTTTTCTTCCCCATTCTTCGAGCAGCCCCTGACAGCCAACATCCCCATTCCTTTCTTCCTCTTCTTTCTTTCTTTTTCTCGTCACCATTTTCTCCATTTTGGAGCTTGAAACTTGGAGATTTTGTGAAGCAATCTTCACCAAATTTGAAGGAGATCATCATAGGAGGTAGCTAGTTCTCTCTATCTCTCTTTATTCTCCTCAAAATTCTATGATTAGAAATGTTAGGGTTTTTACCCCCAAATCTTCAAAATTCAATGAAAAATTGTAGAAAAATCATTTCAATACCAAACCAATTTCTATGGCCTAGGTTCATGACATACTTGCATGATCCAAGACATTAGAGCCAAGAAATCTCTCTAGCTATTTGTTTGAGGGAGAGGCCGAAACCCCGATTTGTGTAGTGTAGGGTTGTTGGTTGGTTTTTGATGTTTTGAGTTGATATTTAGGGTTATCACACTTAGTTAGGGCGTTATACAATAAATGAGAATTTTTAGAGCTCCCTAGCTATTTTTTATTTTTTTCATTCAATAGGGCCGAACCCTAGGGGTAGTGCAATAGGAGAAATCATTATTTTTTTGAGTAAATGCCTTCATTGATTATGTTAAGGGGGTATCCAAGAGTTAGGAATTTTTAGACATCCCTAGCCTAATTAATTAAATAGGGGCAGTGGCTAATCCTAAAGAATTAGGGAGTTTTTGATTTAACTGTTTTAATTTCTGGTTGTGTTTTACTGTATAGAACCTGACAGGACTCGAACATTCGATCGAGCACTCGATTGACTATTGCGGAGCCGCATTTGGATCTCTCGGGAAAATCACTAAGGTGGGGGAAAGAACCACAATATCGTCAGGGAGGCAAGCTTTAAATAATATATATTGATATGCGTAGGGCGACCCAAACCCTACTAGAGGTCGTTTGACCGTTAGGTTGATTTTACTGCATATTGAGGTTGTCTATGCTGTGATTGGATATTTGATATATTATATGTGATATGTGTACGATGTCTATTATATGCTATAATTATTAAATGTTATTTATTTGTAAGTTGATTTTACTGTTGAATATATATTCTGACTGTTGTTGATGTCTGTTGTGACTGCTGATGTCTGAGTAGAACTAGGCAGCGATTTCTGATAAATCGGGTGATGAATGTGTGGTGAGAAAGTCGAGGTTATATATATATATATATATATATATATATATATATATATATATATATATATATATATATATATATATATATATATATATATATATATATATATATGTCGTAGTACTCAACCTAGTGATATAGTTGATCTGTTGTTGTTGTGATGTGAGTTGATACCCGGTTAAGCCAGATGAAAGTTGGTCGTGGTTGTATATAAGTCGTGATTGAGGCACTAAGTGTTGATCCGGAGATGAGTCAGTGAGATTCATGTTGCATAGTTGTTATTCATCACTATGTTGGCATACGGATGATTTCGATCTTACCTGCGGGGAGATGGTCGTACCGATTAGTTTGGCTTAGGGGAGATTTCGATCTTACCTGGGGGGAGATGGTCGTACCCGTTAGTCGAATTGTAGACGGATGGATATCTTGACCTATCCTGCAGGCGGGGCGATATGTCGTTAGCGAAAGTTGAGTTGTTAACGGACGGGCGAATGTTTCGACCTAGCCTGCGGAAGAGGGAACATGTCGTTACCATAAGTTGCGTTGTTGACGGGCGAATATTCCGACCTGGCCTGCGAGCGGGGGAACATGTCGTACCCATGAGATGATTTAGGCCTGCGGGCTTTAGACCGAACCCTACTTTATGGGGGTGGCATAGTGATGATTGGGACACCTTGATCCGTTGGGGATGTCGCGTCGTGATCGCATCCATATAGTTGTTAGTTGCATGAGTGTGAGAGACAGCGGTTAAGGGAAAAATTATCCGAAAGTTGTTTGGTTGTCGCTGCTGTGATTCGGTGTGTTGCTATCTATATACATTATTTATATCGCTGTTTTTCCCATGTATTACATATTACTGTTTCTTATCCCCTGTATTTTTATGTCATATTCTCTTTACTCTCGACTGTACGAGAAGATCCCGTTGAGGATTTATCAGAGGAGATTGATGGCATACCCATAGAACCAGATGCTGGCGGGAGAGCCCTGGATCCCGGTGGTGGAGGACCTTAGACATCGGGGGTTGGTAGTTGTAGTTGTTATGGCCAGTACGGGAGACTAAGTCGTCTGTACTTTTATTTCTGCTACTATGCTTTCAGTTTTATTTATTGCGTACTTTGAAGTTTGTTTATTTAGTATCAGTTGTTGTAGGCTCTACTGATGGAGCCAATACTTTTATGACTATATACACTATTATGGTATCAGTATGTATTGTATGTTGTAATATTTTCGTATATTTATACCGCTACGTTACGCTGTAACGCTAATAATTATAAGTGCGGTCACTAATGGGACCTCTGAGGAAGGGGTTGTCTCATTTTATGGTATCAGAGCAGTTCGATTCTAATATCGGACTGTGTGGTTTAGGAAGTATACTAGCATTGACGGTTATATCCACATTGGGTACTAACTGAGTTAGAAAAAGGGTAGTGTGCCGATGCGCGTGTTATCGAGAGTGATAACTGTTTTGTTCGTAGGGCACATGATATATATATATCGGTTGATTTATATTGAATGTTGCTTTATTCTTGTTGGGAATAGCTCAGAATCTGGAGAATTTCGCTAAGCGAAATTCGTCTCTCTGAGCGAAATGGTTTTCGCTAAGCGAAATTGGTATCGCTGAGCGATTCAGAAAAATTCCAATCACTGCCTGAATTTTGCTAAGCGAATTATAATTCGCTAAGCGATCCAGAGAAGTTTCAAAGGATGCATCACTATCTCAATTTCGTCAAGCGGATGGAGCCTCGCTAAGCGAAATGCACTCAGTTTCGCTAAGCGAATGGAGTCTCGCTAAGTGAAATTCACTCTATTTCTCTAAGCGAATGGAGTCTCGCTAAGCGAAACCTTGTTTTTGCCTTTTCCTTGTTTTCTTCTTTTTCTGAAAAACTAAATAAGCCGCAGGCTTATCATGTGTCTTATGAATTGAAGCTAATATTTTTCCTTGCCAGGAAGAAATGGTTCTCGGACGACCTAGAGGACGTGGCGGAAGGGCCACAGCGAGTGCCGCTGAACTCGGAATTGGTTATGAAGCAAGTTCCCACGCTGTCGATGGGATAGAATCAATTGAAACCTTGAGGACAGTTAGGAAACTGGCAACGGCAATGCTACACCAAACACAGCAGAACACTCAACTGCTACAGTTGACCATGCAACAACAGAGACAAAATCAGCAAGGTGAAGTTGTGAGGGAAGACACCGGGCTGAATACTTTTCTGAAAGGGAAGCCGCCACAGTTCCATGGCAACTTCAACCCAGAGGGAGCTGAGCTCTGGATACAAGAGCTAGAGAAAATCTTTACAGCGATTCACTACTGTGAGGACAGAATGGTAAGATATGCATCCTTCGTGCTGATAGGAGGTGCAGAACTGTGGTGGAAAGGCAAGCAGAGGATGCTTGAAGCTGAAGACAGACTCATCAACTGGGGACTGTTTCAGGAATGCTTTCTGGAGAAGTATTTCCCCAGGATGATGAGAAGGGAAAAAGAAAAAGAATTTATGGGTCTGAAGCAAGGAACCATGTCTGTTGGGGAGTGCTCTGAAAGATTTGAGGCACTGCTCAAATTTTTTGAATTTTACCAGAGGTTCCTTGATGAAGAATTGGTTTGAAGGCGCTTTGAGGATGGCCTGAAATATGAATTTCAAAGGGTGATTGCACCACTGAACATCATCCGACTGCCTGAGATGCTGGAGAGATGTTCTGTCATCGAGAACATTGACAAGAAGCGAGAGCTGCAACAAGGCAGAACTGGAGGACCTACTCGGAGGTTTGACCAGAGGGGTCGAGGCGGAAAGGGAAAACTCCAGACAGGACGTAGGCCCTATAACCGTCAGACCACAAGACAGACTAAGGACAACTCTAACCAAGTGCCTGCTTCAGGTGTGGAGGAACACATACAATTCGGGATTGTCCAATAAAGGAGACTCGTCAGTGTTTCCGATGTGGCCAAGTAGGTGACACAGCGCCAGAATATACACAAGGAGCGAGGTACAACACCGGCGGGCAGGGCCCAGTGACCAGGGCTCAAGGAACTGGACAGCAAGCAGCAAGACCCCAAGCCACCGGAAGGGTATTTACCATACGAGGAGCTGAATCCTCTCAATCCTCTGATCTTATACAAGTTATGTGCCTAGTGTCCGATAAACTCTTATCTGTATTGCTTGACTCGGGAGCTACTCATTCTTTCATATCCCAAGAGGGGGTGGATCATTTAAAATTGCCTATTTCTTTACTTTCCCATGACTTAACTGTTTCCACTCTGTAACACCCCGATTTTCGAGTTTTTCTTTTAATCAGTATTTATGAACTTATATTTTATTCGAGGTCTTAGAAAGGGATATAAAATATTCCGAGACCATAATCAAGCTCAGCGATATCGTAGAAAGCTACGATTAAGTTTTGAGTCGAAAACTCAAACGGAGTCCGATCTGCGTTTTTACACTGACAGTATGATTTTACTGCTCAGAAGACCTCAGATGGACCCGTGAACGAGACAGTAAGTCTTAGGATTCGATTCTCTACGTTTTGGTTAAATTTCGCAAAAATTTCAAAAAAATCATTTCCTGACCTCCGTTCGAGCGAAATCTTCAATCGGGTGGAGAACGGAGTCGCGTATGGACTTACCAGGACCCGACAACGGATAATCTTGATATCACATCAAGTCAAATCAATTGGGAGAGCATACCAGAGTCGTCATGACGATCGGGAATTTTGGGACGCGAAATTACCAAAATACCCCTAACTTAAGCCTTTTCACCTTGTAACATTTTACCCTTTGAACCAAATGACCTTTTTACCCTTAATGAACTCTTTAGAAGGCTGGAACAGCCTCCTCCAGCCCCATTATCACGCAGCCCAGCCCCCCTTTGAGAGCCAAGAACACCATCTTCTTCCTCCTTGAAAACCTCCATTGAATCCTTGAGAAAACCTTGAAATCTTGTAGAAATCACTTGATTTCTTGACCAATCTTCCTCCATTTTAAGGTAAGATCACTTCTATGGTCTTACATCTTCTTGAATCTCTTTCAATATCAAGATCAAAAATCCATTTTCATGAAACTCACTCTTAGATCCAAAAGTTTGAAAATCCATAGGAAATTGTAGGAAAATCCTTTGGATGTGAAACCAAGTTCTTTGAACTCACCTCACCACCCTCTATCTAAACCCAAGAGCTCATGATCCAAGTCTCATCCTAGCTCTAAAATCCCAAAATGGCCGAACCCTAGTAGTGGTGATGAATAGTTTTTTTGCTCAAATTTTTGATTTCTAATTCTTGATTCCATCCTTAGCTTTCTTAGTGTCCTTGAATCCAAGTGATAGAAAACCAAATCAATTCCTAGCCTAAATTGCCCAATATGGCCGAGAGCTTCAAGGGGAAAATCCATGAGTGTTGATTCACATTTTTGAGTCATAGGACTTGAAATAGTGTTAACTAAGTTCATGAACCAACCATCCAAAAGTTTGGAACCAAATGAGATCCCTAACCCTTTTTACCTTTCATGGCCGAACCCTATACCTTTTAGGAGAAGGAAAACTTGTGTTCTTATGTTATAAATTGATGTTGATTTGTTATTTGAATTGAATTGTATTTGATTGTTTTAGGCGACGCGAACGGAACCGGAGCCGGAGCCGAGAACCGATCGAGTTTGCATTGAATTTCCTTTGTGAGGTAAAGGGAGGTAGTCATTTAAGTTTGAGTAGCTTCATAGTGTATGTTTGATATATGTGTTATGATGTCTTGAGTGATGATTTAGAGATGAGTTTGAATGATGTATGTATACTTATATCCTGGATTGATTGGATGTTAAGTGTTGTGCATAATTGGCTATTCGATATAACTGTGGCATGGATGCCTTGAGTGATATCATTGTGATATTGAACTGTTGATATATATATATATATCTATACATATATTTATATCCTGGATGAGCATAGGACTGGCTATGTCTCGTTAATTGTTAAAAGACTCAAAATCCTAAATCTATGTTTTGAAAACCGTGTTTGAAATTAAAAAGTGGTTTTTGGAAAACGTGTTGCTTTTCAAAAAAAGTGAAGTTTCCTTTTTGAAAAGTGTGTTCCTTGAAATTAAAAAGTGGTTTTGTGAAAAGTCGTGCAAAACGTATTTTATTTCGGTAAAGCGTTTTAAAAAAGACGTGAAACCTCAGAAAACGGTTTTTGTTTTCAAGAAAGGTGTTTTTCACGGGAAATCGTTCTCTTGATCAAAAAGGATGTTTTGTTTCAATAAAACCAAATTATGTTTTGTTTTCCAAGGTGTTTTGAGAAAATGAAACCAAAAGAAAAATGATGAACATTTGAGACGAACCCGAACCTAGTAGCCGAGAAGTCGGGGCTAGTGTTTTGTGGATTGAGAACTCGTAATTCGTGTCCTGTGTTTTTGATTTGAGTGGGATTAATGCCTTTTTGAAACGAGTCGTGGACTTTATGTCTCGAAATTTGAAAGAATGAACGCAAAGAAAACAGAAAACCTTCTGTGAACTTGCATGAACCGGCAGACGTGCCATTTGGAACCGAGCTACAACTTTCGTAGTTGAGAATTAAGCCAGTTAGGACCACTAGGTCTATAGGGGCATTCTGTGTTCGAGATCCCACAAGTGGCCGGTGGCATAGCAACCTCGTGCCGTGGTAAATCGGCTGCCAACCACGAATGAACTCGATCAGAGACTGGAGTATTCATGATATGGTGATATGTGGTACCTGGGAACAATTGGAGTTCGGACCTAAATAGAGAGGCCGACTCATGAGAACAATTGTGTTACGGGTGTTACTATGGCCTATCGCTCGATGTTGGGAAGTTAGAATCTCCGGAGTACATGAATTAGAAAGATGGTATTGAAGTCTCATGCATTATTATAACTCATGATAGTATTTGGGATGTTGTACTGTATTATATAAATAACTGTTCATATAACTGTATTTATCTGTGGATCTTTATACTGCTGTTTGTCGCTTATGCGGCTATCGTGACAACTTTATATGAGTATCTCACCTTTGCCTGTACATGTTGGACACCTTATTGTGTTTTTGGAACACATGTACAGATGTTGATCATAGGTCCCCGCGGAGACGTGAGGACTCGGATGACGGAGCGTTCTGATGAAGTTGACGTTGAGTTGTAACCCAATGGCTACTTTTAGCCGACCGGCTTAGGGGTCTTTTGTTTTGAGTAGTCTTATATTATATTACTGCACATATGTTGAATTATTTCTAAGTCTGTAATACATTATACAAAAGATCAGCTGTTGCATTATGTTTATGTTTCTATGAACAGTGAATATCAATGTGTGATATGAAATTTATTCCTCCGTCTTGTATTGTTTGCCTATGCATGCAAAGAATATTTAGAACCGCGTTTTCGAATGTGACTACTTAATTAAAGTATTTTCCGAAAGCAACCAGCATTTTATTTTTCTTGTTTTATTCCACATTAGAGTCCGTGTATGTTGCACCCGCGAGGGGGGTGTTACATTAGTGGTATCAGAGCTGGTCGATTCTTTCGGGAATCCTTGGGAAGTGAGTCTGTTATGTTTATGTTGTGTGATCTCTGTGAACCTTGTTTGAATTGTTTCTCTCTTGAAGCAATGTGTGTTGACACACTAGTTTTGATTTATGTTTCCTTATTAAGGTATGTGTGGTTTGCCTTGTAGGGAGACATGAATCTTAGAGGTGGTCGTGGTGGAGGTCGCTGCACTGCTGACAACAATGCTGATGACAACAATATGAATCGAGCTATCCAGGCCATGGCTGATATGGCAGCTGCTGTTGCTCAACAGACAGCAACGATGGCTCAACAGAATCAACAGAACCAACAGAGAGTTGATCTTGCTGCTGGTGCTAGAGGGTTAGTCGATTTTCGGCGTCACGATCCACCGCAGTTTCACGGGGACTGTGACCCGGAAAAGGCTGACCTGTGGCTGCAAGAAATAGAGAAGATTTTTGCTGTTTTGCACCGCCCCGAGGGAGTGAAGGTGGACAATGCCACATTCCTATTTCTGGGTGACGCAGAGTATTGGTGGGGAGGAACCCGACAACTGCTGGAAGCCAACCACCAAGAGATCACTTGGGGAGTATTTCGCACCAAGTTTCTGGACAAGTACTTTCCCCAAAGTGCCAGAACGGAGAAAAAGTAGGAATTTCTGAAGCTGCAGCAAAGGGATATGTCTGTCGGGGAATATGTGGCGAAGTTTGAATCACTCGCCAGATATTTCCGCTTTTTCCAAGCTCAGCCTGACGAGGACTGGAAATGCGAGAGGTTCGAAGGTGGTCTGCGCTTCGAGATCAAGGAGTCGGTGTTACCACTGGAGATCCGTACCTTCCATGCTCTGGTGGAGAAGTGCAGAAAAGTGGAAAAGATGAGAAGTGGAAGGGAGAACAAAGGTACTGCAGGAGGACCGTCTAGATCAAGGAACCAGAACCAATACCAGCACCAGAAAGGGAAACAGTCCCAGAAGAAGCCGTATTCCCGACCTCAAGGGAATAGTCAGAAACATCAACCTTATCGTCCTCTTGCTTCTGCTTACAGTGGTGGGAGCAGAAACGACCAGAACCAGGGCCGAGCCCAGAGATTTTTCAAGTGTGGGCAACCTGGACACCCAGCTGATAGCTGCAAGCTGAAAGGAGTTCTATGTTTCCAATGCGGAGAGATAGGACATTTCGCGAGGGAATGCCCTACACCAAAGCCCGAGCCGACTGTCAACAACATGCGAACTGCTAGACCCACAGCGAGGGGAAGGGTTTATACCATGAGTGGCGTTGATGCTTCCAAATCTGATGATCTCATACAAGGTAGTTGCGTCATAGCTGGTAATCTCCTAACTGTACTATTTGATTCGGGTGCGGCACATTCGTTTATCTCTTTGAATTGTGTGAGACAATTAGAGTTGCTTGTTTCTTCGCTGTCTTTTAATTTGATTGTCCCAACTGGTAAGCCTGTTACTGTTAATACAGTATGTTTGAATTGTCCTGTTATTGTTCATGATAGGCACTTTCTTTTTGACTTAATATGTTTGTCTTTGACTCAATTGGATGTGATGCTAGGCATGGATTGGTTATCTTCCAACCATATCCTTTTAGACTGTGCACATAGAACCTTAGTTTTTCCTGACCCTGAGATTTCTGGATTTATAACTGCCAACCAAGTAAGAGCTTCTTTGGAAGAAAAAGATCAGGGATACATGCTTCTATCCTATTTAGAAATCGAGAGGGACGTTGTCTTGAGCGATGTGCTGATTGTGAAAGATTTTCCGGAAGTTTTTCCAGAGGGCGTACCAGGTTTGCCACCGGTGAGGGACATCGAGTTTGCGATCGACTTAGTTCCAGGATCCGGTTCGATCTCTATAGCTCCTTATAGGATGTCACCTACGGAGTTAGCCGAGCTGAAGACTCAACTAGAGGATCTGATGTCCAAGCGGTTTGTGAGGCCAAGTGTATCCCTGTGGGAGCACCAGTTTTGTTGGTGAAGAAGAAGGACGGGAGTTCAAGACTCTGTGTTGATTATCGTCAACTCAACAAGATAACGATCAAGAAAAAGTACCCTCTACCCCGCATAGATGATTTGATGGATCAACTTCAAGGAGCTACTGTCTTTTCAAAGATTGATCTGAGATCCGGTTACCACCAGATCAGAGTGATGAACGAGGACGTACCCAAGACTGCTTTCAGGACTCGTTATGGTCACTATGAGTACCTCGTGATGCCTTCCGGAGTGACGAACGTGCCTGCTATCTTCATGGACTATATGAATAGGATTTTCCGCCCGTTTTTGGATCAGTTTGTTGTCATGTTTATAGACAATATTCTCATCTACTCAAAAAGTCCCGAGGAGCATGAGGAACATCTACGACAAGTTTTACAAATCCTTCACAAGGATAAGCTGTACGCAAAGCTGCCCAAGTGTGAATTTTGGCTGGATGAAGTCAAATTCTTATGACATGTGATTTCGAAGGAAGGAATTGCCGTCGATCCTACGAAAGTAGAAGCAGTACTTCTATGGGAGAGACCCAAGACTGTGACAGAAATCCGCAGTTTTGTTGGACTAGCTGGTTATTACAGAAGGTTCATCGAAGGATTTTCGAAGATTGTTGCATCGTTGACTCAACTTACGAGGAAGGACCAATCGTTTATGTGGACTGACAAATGTGAGGGGAGTTTTCAGACAATGAAGGAACTTTTGACAACCTCACCAGTGTTAGTATTACCTAAACCGGATGAACCGTACGAAGTGTACTGTGATGCCTCGCATCAAGGTTTAGGATGTGTGCTTATGCAACATTGGAAGGTTGTAGCGTATGCTTTGCGCCAGTTGAAGACTCATGAGAGGAATTACCCGACGCACGACCTTGAGTTAGCTGCTGTAGTTTTTGCACTAAAGATCTGGAGACATTACTTATATGGATCAAAGTTTGATGTCTTCAGCGACCACAAAAGTCTGAAGTACCTGTTCGATCAGAAGGAACTTAATATGAGGCAGAGACGTTGGATGGAGTTTCTTAATGACTATGACTTCACTTTGCTATACCACCCTGGGAAAGCAAATGTCGTTGCAAACGCTCTGAGTCGGAAGACCTTGCACATCTCTGCAATGATGGTCAAAGAGCTAGAATTGATAGAACAGTTTCGTGATCTCAATCTAGCTGTGGAAGTGAACCACGAGAAGATTTGTTTGGGAATGATCAAGGTATCTAGTGGACTGATGGAGATGATCCGTGAACAACAAGCAACTGATGTATATCTCCAAAAGAAAAGGAGTTACTTGGACAAGAGAAAGCTGCAGAGTTCAGTATGGGAATTGATGGTATCTTGAGATGCAATGGACGAGTTTGTGTGCCAAGCAACCCGGAGATGAGGAAGATGATGCTAGAAGAAGGACACAAGAGCAAGCTGAGTATTCACCCTGGATCAACCAAAATGTATCAAGATCTGAAACAAAAGTTTTGGTGGCCAGGAATGAAGAAGCAAGTGGTCGAGTATGTAGCGTCATGTTTGACCTGTCAGAAAGTGAAGGTAGAACATCAACGACCTGGAGGGATGCTTCAATCCTTGGATGTACCCGAATGGAAATGGGAGAGCATTTCAATGGATTTCGTGGTGGGACTGCCGAGAACTTCTAAGAGTTTTGATTCATTTGGGTGATCGTTGATAGGTTAACGAAGTTGACACACTTCTTACCTATTAAGATTAACTACTCAGTGGAGAAGTTAACTGAGCTGTATAAAAGAGAAGTAATCAGACTACATGGAGTTCCTTCAAGCATAATCTTTGATAGAGACCCAAAGTTCACGTCACGTTTTTGGCAAAGTCTACATCAAGCTTTAGGGACAAGGCTGAGGCTAAGTTCAGCATATCACCCTCAGACTGATGGACAGACAGAGAGAACGATACAGTCTTTAGAAGATTTGCTAAGAGTTTGTGTTCTAGATCATGGTGGGAGTTGGGATGATCTGTTACCTCTTATAGAATTCACCTACAACAACAGCTATCATTCTAGTATAGGGATGGCACCCTACGAAGCCTTATATGGACAAAAGTGCCAGACACCGTTGTGTTGGTACCAGGATGGAGAGAATATGATCGTAGGCCCAGAACTTGTGCAACAAACAACGGAAAAGATTAAACAGATCCGAGAAAAGATGAAAATGGCACAGAGCAGACAAAAGAGCTACTCAGATAAGAGAAGACGACCCTTCGAGTTTCAAGAAGGTGAACACGTGTTCCTGAGAGTCACATCTACGACTGGGGTAGGTAGAGCGATTAAGTCCAGAAAACTCACTACCAAATTCATTGGACCTTACCAGATTCTTCGGCGTATTGGTCCAGTAGCTTACCAGATTGCTTTACCACCTTTTCTGTCCAACATTCATAATGTTTTTCATGTCTCACAACTTCGGAAGTATATTCCTGATCCGTCTCATGCAATCGAACCTGATATAGTACATTTACGAGAAAACTTGTCTTATGAGACAACGCTTATGCGAATCGTTGATAAGAGGATCATGGAACTCAGGGGAAAACAAGTACCCTTAGTCAAAGTCGTTTGGAACGAAGCAACTGGAGACGCAACGTGGGAGCTCGAGGACAAGATGAAGTTACAGTATGCCGATCTTTTTCAAGGTACGTAATTTCGAGGACGAAATTTTTTTTTTAGAGGGGTAGTAATGTAATACCCCGATTTTCGAGTTTTTCTTTTAATCAGAATTTATGAACTTATATTTTTTTCGAGGTCTTAGAAAGGGATATAAAATATTCCGAGACCATAATCATGCACAACGATATCGTAGGAATCTGCGATTAAGTTTTGAGTCGAAAACTAAAACGGAGTCCGATCTGCGTTTTTACACTGACAGTATGATTTTACTGCTCAGAAGACCTCAGATGGACCCGTGAACGAGACAGTAAGTCTTAGGATTCGATTCTCTACGTTTTGGTTAAATTTCGCAAAAATTTCAAAAAATTCATTTCCTGACCTCCGTTCGAGCGAAATCTTCAATCGGGTGGAGAACAGAGCCGTGTACGGACTTGCCAGGACCTGACAACGGATAATCTTGATATCACATCATGTCAAATCACTTGGGAGAGCATACCAGAGTCGTCATGACGATCGGGAATTTCGGGACGCGAAATTACCAAAATACCCCTAACTTAAGCCTTTTCACCTTTTACCATTTTACCCTTTGAACCAAATGACCTTTTTACCCTTAATGAAATCTTTAGAAGGCTGGAACAGCCTCCTCCAGCCCCATTATCACGCAGCCCAGCCCCCCTTTGAGAGCCAAGAACACCATCTTCTTCCTCCTAGAAAACCTCCATTGAATCCTTGAGAAAACCTTGAAATCTTGTTGAAATCACTTGATTTCTTGACCAATCTTCCTCCATTTTAAGGTAAGATCACTTCTATGGTCTTATATCTTCTTGAATCTCTTTCAATATCAAGATCAAAACTCCATTTTCATGAAACTCACTCTTAGATCCAAAAGTTTGAAAATCCATAGGAAATTGTAGGAAAATCCTTTGGATGTGAAACCAAGTTCTTTGAACTCACCTCATCACCCTCTATCTAAACCCAAGAGCTCATGATCCAAGTCTCATCCTAGCTCTAAAATCCCAAAATGGCCGAACCCTAGTAGTGGTGATGAATAGTGTTTTTGCTCAAATTTTTGATTTCTAACTCTTGATTCCATCCTTAGCTTTCCTAGTGTCCTTGAATCCAAGTGATGGAAAACCAAATCAATTCCTAGCCTAAATTGCCCAATATGGCCGAGAGCTGCAAGGGGAAAATCCATGAGTGTTGTTTCACATTTTTGAGTCATAGGACTTGAAATAGTGTTAACTAAGTTCATGAACCAACCATCCAAAAGTTTGGAACCAAATGAGATTCCAAACCCTTTTTACCTTTCATGGTCGAACCCTATACCTTTTAGGGGAAGGAAAACTTGTGTTCTTATGTTATAGATTGATGTTGATTTGTTATTTGAATTGAATTGTGTTTGATTGTTTTGGGCGACGCGAACGGAACCGGAGCCGGAGTCGAGAACCGATCGAGTTTGCATTGAACTTCCTTTGTGAGGTAAAGGGAGGTAGTCATTTAAGTTTGAGTAGCTTCATAGTGCATGTTTGATATATGTGTTATGATGTCTTGAGTGATGATTTAGAGATGAGTTTGAATGATGTATATGTATACTTATATCCTGGATTGATTGGATGTTAAGTGTTGTGCATAATTGGCTATTCGATATAACTGTGGCATGGATGCCTTGAGTGATATCATTGTGATATTGAACCGTTGATATATATCTATATATATATTTATATCCTGGATGAGCATAGGACTGGCTATGTCTCGATAATTGTTAAAAGACTCGAAATCCTAAATCTATGTTTTGAAAACCGTGTTTGAAATTAAAAAGTGGTTTTTGGAAAACGTATTGCTTTTCAAAAAAAGTGAAGTTTCCTTTTTGAAAAGTGTGTTCCTTGAAATTAAAAAGTGGTTTTGTGAAAAGTCGTGCAAAACGTATGTTATTTCGGTAAAGCGTTTTAAAAAAGACGTGAAACCTCAGAAAACGGTTTTTGTTTTCAAGAAAGGTGTTTTTCACGGGAAACCGTTCTCTTGATCAGAAAGGATGTTTTGTTTCAAGAAAACCAAATTATGTTTTGTTTTCCAAGGTGTTTTGAGAAAATGAAACCAAAATAAAAATGATGAACATTTGAGACGAACCCGAACCTAGTAGCCGAGACGTCGGGGCTAGTGTTTTGTGGATTGAGCACTCGGACTTCGTGTCCTGTGTTTTTTATTTGAGTGGGCTTAATGCCTTTTTGAAACGAGTCATGGACTTTATGTCTCAACATTTGAAAGAATGAACGCAAAGAAAATAGAAAACCTTCTGTGAACATGCATGAACCGGCAGACGTGCCATTTGGAACCGAGCTACAACTTTCGTAGTTGAGAATTCAGCCAGTTAAGACCACTAGGTCTATAGGGGCATTCTGTGTTCGAGATCCCACAAGTGGCTGGTGGCGTAGCAACCCCGTGCCGTGGTAAATCGGCTGCCAAACACGAATGAACTCGATCAGAGACTGGAGTATTCATGATATGCTAAGATGTGGTACCCTGGAACAATTGGAGTTCGGACCTAAATAGAGAGGCCGACTCATGAGAACAATTGTGTTACGGGTGTTACTACGGCCTATCGCTCGATGTTGGGAAGTTAGAATCTCTGGAGTACATGAATTAGAAAGATCATATTGAAGTCTCATGCATTATTATAACTGATGATAATGTTTGGGATGTTGTACCGTATTATATAAATAACTGTTCATATAACTGTATTTATCTGTGGATGTTTATACTGCTGTTTGTCGCTTGTCCGGCTATCATGATAACTTTATATGAGTATCTCACCTTTGCCGATACATGTTGGACACCTTGTTGTGTTTTTGGAACACATGTACAGATGTTGATCATAGGTCCCCGCGGAGACGTGAGGACTCGGATGACGGAGTGTTCTGATGAAGTTGACGTTGGGTTGTACCCCAATGGCTACTTTTAGCCGACCAGCTTAGGGGTCTTTTGTTTTGAGTAGTCTTATATTACATTACTGCACATATGTTGAATTATTTCTAAGTCTGTAATACGTTATACAATAGATCAGGTGTTGTATTATGTTTATGTTTTTATGAACAGTAAATATCAATGTGTGATATGAAATTTATTCCTCCGTCTTGTGTTGTTTGCCTATGCATGCAGAAAATTTTTAGAACCGCGTTTTCGAACGTAGCTACTTAATTAAAGTATTTTCCGAAATCAACCAGCGTTTTATTTTTCTTGTTTTATTCCGCATTAGAGTCCGTGTATGTAGCACCCGCGAGGGGGGTGTTACATTAGTGGTATCAGAGCTGGTCGATTCTTTCGGGAATCCTTGGGAAGTGAGTCTGTTATGTTTATGTTATATGATCTCTGTGAACCTTGTTTGAATTGTTTCTCTCTTGAAGCAATGTGTGTTGACACACTAGTTTTGATTTATGTTTCCTTATAAAGGTTTGTGTGGTTTGCCTTGTAGGGAGACATGAATCTTAGAGGTGGTCGTGGTGGAGGTCGCGGCACTGCTGACAACAATGCTGATGACAACAACATGAATCGGGCTATCCAGGCCATGGCTGATATGGCGGCTGCTGTTGCTCAACAGACAGCAACGATGGCTCAACAGAATCAACAGAACCAACAGAAACTTGATCTTGCTGCTGGTGCTAGAGGGTTAGTCCATTTTCGGAGTCATGATCCTCCGCAGTTTCACGGCGACTGTGACCTGGAAAAGGATGACCTGTGGCTGCAAGAAATAGAGAAGATTTATGAACAGTGAATATCAATGTGTGATATGAAATTTATTCCTCCGTCTTGTGTTGTTTGCCTATGCATGCAGAACATTTTTAGAACCGCGTTTTCGAACATAGCTACTTAATTAAAGTATTTTCCGAAAGCAACCAGCGTTTTATTTTCTTGTTTTATTCCGCATTGAGATCGAGTAGTAGCACCCGCGAGGGGGGTGTTACACTGTTGACCAACGTTGAAGAAATCCCCTCAAGATCGTACAACTCTTTTCGAGACTCCATCAAGTCTAAGTTGCTTAAAGTTGTCTCGTCTCTTGAAAAGGAATTTCAACAAAGTACTTTCCTGAGTACAACTGCAAGTTACACAAAAAGGGAAAGACTAACTCTGAGGACAAAAAGCATATATAAAGACCTGCTAAGACTAAAGGCATATCATAAGGCTCTGTCATTCTGATACTAGAGAACAAACGAACTCCCTCAAGCTTTAATGGCTGACCAGAACGGCTCTATTTGCATTTCATGAAGATCTGCAAGAAGCCAAGATTTCAAATATGTCTCTAACGGCTATAATGCCTTGAAGCCTATTTAATGAAGAAGACTTTGAAGATCCAAGCAGAGAACGATCATAGCATTCAAAGAGCATTTACTCTGCACATTTATATCTTCAATCTTTCATTGTTTATTCTTCGATCATTTGAAGTTATTATGCAGTCTTTTAGAACTTCACATTTAAGACACTCGTCTGAGTGCTTGTGAAAGACTTGCAAAGTGTAATTTATTTACAAACTTCTCTCAAACAATAGTTGTTTGAGCCTGGAGAGGCTAGGTGTGCAAACAACACTTGTCTAAGCCTGAAGAGGCTAGGTGTGCAAACAATACTTGTGTTAGAGCCTGAAGAGGCTAGCTGTGATAACAATACTTGTCTGTCCTGTAACTTGTTCAGTTATAGTGAGAAAACTTGGTGCTGCCAAGGACTGGACGTAGCCTCATTTGTTAATGGGTGAACTAGGATAAAATCTGTTGTGTTACTTCTCTCTACCTTAACTCTTTAGTTTGATTATTTAACTTTTTTATTTTCTAACTACGGAGGGTATAATCGTTTTAGAAAACCTTTTCTTTGTGCATGCTTGTGTGGCTTTCTGTGAAAACCTTCAGACAAGTTACCCGTCTGATTGACCTGTCTTAACTTACCTGTTTGTCTTCTTTTGTGCTTACGAAAAAGTTTATATTTCCGCTTAAATTTGTCAAACACCATTCAACCCCCTTCTAGTGTTTGCATCTGTCTATTTCAGTTGGTATCAGAGCTGAGCCTCTAGGTTGAGCACCTAATAGTGTAGAGAAAAGATCCTGATAAATAGACAATGACTTCTGGAGCAAGCTCAAGTGGAAACCGCCAACCTGAAGGAGGCTCCATGACCAGACCTCCCTTCTTCAATGGTGCAAATTACAACTACTGGAAAGAAAGATTCCACTGGTTCATTTTGTCAACAAACTCTGATCTTTATGATGTCATCACTGATGGTCCTTACACTCCTCTAAATGATGATGGCTCAGACAAGCCAAAAGCTTAGTGGACATCTGCAGAAAAGACAAGATGGGATCTAAATCATAAAGCCAGATATGCTATAATCTGTGCTCTCAGTCCAGAAGAATTCGAAAAGGCATGTGCTTGTGATTCTGCTAAAGAAATGTGGGACTCTTTATTTGTCACACATGAAGGTACTGCTAAGGTAAAAGAATCTAAAATTTCTATGCTTGTTAGAAAATATGAATTATTCACCATGGATGAAGGTGAATCTGTTGCTCAAATGATTGGAAGATTCCAAACTATTACAAATGGTTTGAAATCTCTTGGTAAACTATATACAAATGCTGAGAAAGTTGCTAAAATTATCAGAAGTCTTCCAAGGCAGTGGAGACCTCTTGTCACTGCCATATCTCAAGCCAAGGATCTCACCACCTTGACTATGTATGAACTTCTTGGCACACTCACTGTTCATGAGCAAGAGCTCAATGAAGATGTGTCAATCAAAAAGAGCAAAGGAATGATGGCCACGTGGGAAGATCTTGAATGTTCTTCCTCTGAAAGAGAAGAAATCGAAGAACAAGCCAATCTTTGTCTGATGGCCAAAGCAGACTCAGAATCTGAAACCGAGGTACATTCTGAACTTGAGGAATTGCATGATGCTTATGAAGAGCTGATAGAGGAATCCAAACACTTATTTAAGGCTTTCAAATCCCTCAAGAGAGAATATGTTAAACTCCTCAGTGAGCATAAACAAAAATCTCAAGAGTGTGAGATGCTGGCCAAAGAGAACAGCCAGCTGAAGACTGTAAAGTCTAATGAAGCCTTGATCTCAAGTGAAACATCACATTCTAAAGAAGTTGTTAAACTTCAACAGAAAGTGAAGGAGCTCACTTCTGATCTTGCTAGATTTGTTAATGGCAGAGATAATATGACAAAACTGCTTGGATGTCAGAGACACTCTCTTAATAAAGAAGGCATTGGATATGATCATCAAGCTGATCATAAAGTATCAACAAGAACCTCTACAATATCTGTTAAATCCACTTCAGTTAGAATTAGACCCATCTGTAACTTTTGTGGAAAAGCTGGACATGTTATGTCTAAGTGTCTTCACAAGAAGAAGAGGAAGTCTTCACAGACTCCTAGAACTAACAGAAAAGGACCTAGAAAAATATGGGTACCTTGAGATAAAATAATTTCTGTTGCAGATATCCTTAATAGGATAAAGCAAACTCTTTTGCTGGTACCTGGACAGTGGTTGCTCGTGACACACGACAGGAGAAAAGTCTTTGTTCCAAGACCTCCAGCCTAAAAATGGTGGATATGTTGCCTTTGGAGGCAACCAAAAAGGAAATGTAATTGGTGTTGGTACAATTGGTGGTAAACCTCCTTTTCCATTAATCTCTAATGTGTACTTATGGTTGAAGGACTAAGGCACAATTTACTTAGCATAAGTCAATTATGTGATAGTGGATTTGATGTCTCCTTCACTAAAAATGAATGCATAGTCAAAGACAAGAGTGGCAAGACCCTCTTTTCAGCTAATAGACAGCAAAATCTTTATAAGATTGAGCTAACTAACTTTCAGATCAAAGTGTAACCTGTCTAATGTCTAAAGAGGATGAAAGATGGTTATGGCATAAGAAACTAGGATATGCTAGTATGAAACTTATTTCAAAATTAAAAAGGGATAACCTAGGGAGAGGATTGCCTAATATTAGTTTTGCAACACCCATTCCCGATTGTCATATTCCCGAACGTTTATAAGGCCGAAAATATTTATTAATGCGGAAAATATGATTTTTCTTTTTCTTTTCTTTTCATAAAGATGTAATGGGATTAGTAAAGGTAATAAATAATACTAATAGGTGAACTTAGGTTTACCATGCATTACTAGGACATACATACAGTATTATAATACAGAAAACAGAAAACAGAAACAGAAATAACAACATTACTATATACAGACATAAGTCTAATGTATGACTGACATAAGAAATACAATAAGTACTAGGAGTCATAGCTCCCAAAAGGTACTACAAAAACTGACATAGTCTGGCCGACAACAAAACTAAAACAGCAAAAGAGTCCACCTCCGAACTCAAAAGGACTGCGGAACCGAACCATCGTCGCGTCCATCTGTTCAAGCATCAACAGCAAGTACCAGCAGAAAACATACAGATATGGGTGAGATTCCCGTTCAGCAACACAACAAAATAGCAGTAGTAAAAACGGGACGACTCACCGGGTAACAGTGTACCCAACATGCTTACAAGGTTCTCAATATAAATCATGTTAAGCAGTTAACAACATAATAGCATGCTAAACATTTAACAGCATAATATAAGGCATCCTTAAACAATACAGCGATGTATAACAGTAAATGTAAACATCAATAGCCATAAACATCAATAGCCATGCAATGCAATGCAATGTATATGACTCAATGTCAATGTCACTGGGTACTACTCTGACCCCTACTCCATGGAGCTAACAAAACATTCGGAGAGAGTGAATGGGAGGACATGTTCCGGTTTCTGCCAGCCATGAGCAAGATGCTACAACATTCGTAACGTGCACGTATCTGGCTTTACGGTAACACTCTCGACCAAACATGAAAAGTACGGCATCTATTAGAGGATATCAGTGTATTGCACGGATTCGCCACGACACAGAAGAATCACCAACTGGTCACATGTCAGCCCTTCCAACCCTGATACTTCCAAAAGGACCATTGAAGATCGTCACCGTAAGATTCGCACCCGCATCAAGGTGTAAGCTCAACTCCTAGGCTCAAGGCCTTACAACTATGCACATGAAATGCCAATGCTTACACAAAGCAGATGCGATAAAGCAATGTTTATCCATTGGATAAACCTCAAGGTACACTAAGGTTCTCTTCCTTAGAAACCACACACATCTTTGTTTTATAAAACATTTATCCATCGGATAAAACAATTATCCATCGGATAAATATCTCGTGATTCCTTTGGAATGATCCAGACTGCTTTCAGAATCGCCGACTGTCCCCACAAACCAACACAAGTCTTTTCAGCGTGTTTTGTCCTCACTCACATGCTTTCTAGGGAACTTCCCAGAAGGTCACCCATCCCATAATTACTCTAAGTCAAGCCCGCTTAACTATAAAGTTCTTATGTTCTAAGCTCCCGAAAAGAAGATAAATCTTGTTGATATGGGTAGTACCAATCAATTCTTATATGCCTTCCCTTAACTATACAGTCCCATACCTGCATAGTCTCAGGATTCCCTTCCACTGTACAGTCCCATACCTGCACAGCCTCCGGATCTCTCTCATTCCAGTTATCACAAGACAGAAACAATTGAACGATTAACCTGGATCCGAATCACCGATCCATCATCGAACTACTGTTTCGAAAACCAAAACGTTTCGTGTTTGTGTTTACATCTTATGAATTTAGTCTCAAGTCCTAAGCATTATGAATAAGGATTGAGAATCCTCTTAGATAAGTCTTTAAGCCTTTCTAAGATATTAATCCCTTGTCTTTCAATTAAGGAAACAAGTGTTGATTTCACTTAAGTCTTATGAAGTCATTGATGTACTAAGTCATCAATGGTATAGTAAATGGTCTTGTTCCACCATATACCATACTTAATTAACCTTTGTCTTCAACTCTAAGTTAATTACTTAACTTAGGTTTTTCACGCGTAAAACTTTACGATTGAGTTAGAAAACTCTTTTTGTAAACCAAACAACTTTTACAGTTGAAAACTCATTTGATTTAAAACAACATTTGAACTACTTACTTCATTTCTAGCATTTTCTGAAACATGAAATTCGCTTAGCGGAATTTCATTCGCTTAGCGAAAATGAGGCAGTAATGCCTCCTTTGGAACTCCTCTGGTTCGCTCGGCGAGACATAAATCGCGTAGCGAAATATATTGGATTCGCTTAGCGCAAGTTCAGACGGTTGCACCTCTTTGGAAACACCTCTGGATCGCTCGGCGAGACAGAATTCGCGTAGCGAAACTTCACTTTATTCGCTTAGCGAGAATGATTTCGCTTAGCGAAAGTTCAGACGGTTACACCTCTATTGGAGACTTCTCTGGATTGCTCAGCGAGATGTAATTCGCGTAGCGAAACTTCACTTTATTCGCTTAGCGAGAATGATTTCGCTTAGCGAAAGTTCAGACGGTTACACCTCTATTGGAGACTTCTCTGGATTGCTCAGCGAGATGTAATTCGCGTAGCGAAATTTGCTGGGTTCGCTTGGCAGTGATGCCCAACTAAGACTTTCCCTGTTTTTCGCGTAGCGAAAGTAAATTCGCTTAGCGAAATGGTTGCCTTCAAACAAGGCACCAACCTTAGAGAACCATTTTGATTCTCTTCATGAAAACACTTCTTTTCTCATTTTGAGTTACTTGATTAGCTAGATGAACTAAGGATAAGGTATAAAACATGTTTCACTTTGGTGAAAGCACTTTGAGATTTAATTCCATTTAAAGTCACTTAGGGTTTTTCTTTGAAAAACACAAGTTATTGAAAACACTTTCTTTACATCAAAACTTGACTTGTCCAAGAACTATTCATATCCTTCCCTTCCTCAAGGTCATGGCTAATAGCCAACTAGGAATCAATGTGAAGTTTTACTTCATCCACCAATCAAAGTGTAGCTCACAACACTTACACAATCATGATAACCATAATACACATTACTACATCATAATCAAACATCCAAGTCCATCACACATTATGGTCTCATAATCAACAATAAAAGTCCATACTTGATCTAGTGATCAAAGTAGGTTTTCCAACATACATGAAAATGGTTTTTCGTTCAATCATCTCATCATCAACATATGCTAAAACACAACACAACATACCAAAGCATAAACTCATCATGACATTCTTGTTCTCCATGAGAACTTAACAAAACATAACAACTAAAAGTGAACCCAAACTAAAGGGTTTCACCCACACATAAAGTAAACAACCATCTTCACCACCACCATCTTGGTGTGATGAGGTTCTTCTCCCCATACCTGTTGAAGAGCAGATTCCCAGATCAAAGTCGGTTGATCGGTTTGTGAACCTCTTGATAATTGTCACCAACTACAAACAACCAAACAATCAAACCAAACTCAACAATTCTCACAAAGAGGGTTTCGGCCACCCTAAAGAGAATAAAGCTAGGAATTGATCTTGGTTTTCCATTTCATGGATTCAAAAGCATTAGGAAAGCTAAGGATGAAATCAAGTGTTAAAAATCAAAACTTGATGAAAACACTATTCATCATCATCAAGAAGGGTTCGGCCCTAATGTGCTTTTTGAGCTATGATGAGAGTTGAATCATAAGCTCTTGGGTTTAGGTAGAGAATGATGAGGTGAGTTCAAAGAAATTGGTCTCACATCAAAATGATTTTTCTACAATTTCCTATGGATTTTCAAAGTTTTGGATCTAAGAAATAATTTTCATGAAAATGAAGATTGATCTTGAAATAAAGAGATATTCAAGAAGCTAAGAGATCATAGAAGTGATCTTACCTTAAAATGATGGAAGATTGCTCAAGGAATCAAGTGATTCCAACAAGAACTCAAGCTTTTCTCAAGACAACAATGGTGTTTTCTCTCTAAAGTTGAAGATGGTGTTCTTGGCTCTTCAAGAAGGGCTGGGCTGCGTGAATGAGGGGCTGGATGGGCTGAGTTCAGCCTTTAAAACAAGTCACTTAAGGGCAAAATGGTCATTTGCCAAAAGGGTAAAATGGTAAAAGTGCAAAAGACTAAGGTTAGGGGCATTTTGGTCATTTCGCGTCTAGATTTTCCCGATCGTCATGACGACTCTGGCATACTCTCCCAAGTGTCCTGGGATGTTGTGATATCAAGATTATCTGTTGGCGAGTCTCGGTAAGTCCATATGTGGCTCCGTTCGTCACCCGATTAAGGATTTCGCCCGAACGAAGGTCAGGAAGTTATTTTTCTGAAATTTTTACGAAATTTAACCAAAACGTAGAGAATCAAATTCTAAGACTTACTGTCTCGTTCACGGGTCCATCTGAGGTCTTCTGAGCAGTAAAATCATACTGTCAGTGTAAAAACGCAGACTGGACTCCGTTTGAGTTTTTGACTCAAAACTTAATCGTAGCTTCCTACGATATCGTCGAGCATGACTATGGTCTCGGAATATTTTATTTCCATTCCTAAGACCTCGAATAAACTAAGGACGTTAAAATACTAAAGAATTAGAAAACGTGAAAATCGGGACGTTACAAGTTTTAATAATGATGTTTTATGTGATGCATGTCAGAGAGGTAAACAAGTAAAATCAAGTTTCAAATCTAAAAACCTTGTATCAACCTCTAGACCTCTTCAGTTGTTACACATGGATCTGTTTGGACCTATTAGTGTTGCCAGTTTAGCTGGAAGAAAATATGGATTTGTCATTGTTGATGACTATTCTAGATTTACATGGGTACTTTTTTTAACCCACAAGGATGAGTCTTTTAAGGCCTTCTCTGTATTCTGTAAGAAAGTACAAAATGAGTAAGGTTTCTATATTTCTACCCTTAGAAGTGATCATGGGGGAGAATATGAAAATGAGCAATTCAGACTGTTCTGTGAATAGAACGGAATCTCTCACAACTTCTCTGCACCTAGAACTCCACAGTAAAATGGAGTGGTTGAGAGAAAGAACAGATCTCTGCAAGAGATGGCTAGGTCAATGCTCAATGAAAATAATCTCCCTAAGTACTTCTGGGCTGAAGCAGTAAACACTGCATGTTATGTGTAGAACAGAATACTTATAAGGTCTATCCTAAAGAATACTCCTTATAAATTGTGGAAAGGTAAAAAAACCCAACATATCTTACTTCCATGCATTTGGATGTGAATGCTTCATTTTAAATACCAAGGATCAAATTGGAAAGTTTGACTGCAAGGTAGATAAAGATATCTTCATCGGATATTCTGAAATGTCTAAGGCATATGGAGTTTTTAACTCTAGAAACTCTGTTGTTGAGGAATCCATTCATGTAAATTTCAATGATAATTTAAGGACTGATAGGGAACTATTAGATCTAGAAGATGATCTTGCAGAACTTGACCTTACCCAGCATGACACTCAACAACCAAACTTATCTAAAGTTGAGTCTGTTGAGGAATCTGTCAGACAAGTGCAGCAGACAAGTCAACAGTCAAGTCAACATCAGCATGATGACTCAAATCTTAGAAGAGACTGGAAATTCAAAGTTCATCATTCTGAAGATCTTATCATTGGAAGTCCTTTTGAAGGTGTTAGAACCAGATCTGTCTTAAGAGAGTCAAGCAATAGGGCTTTTTTATCTGAAATTAAACCAAAGCATATTGAAGAAGCTCTTGAAGATGAAAGCTGGATTCTTGCCATGCAATAGGAACTTAATCAGTTTAAGAGGAATGATGTCCGAAAAGTTGTCTCCAAACCAACAGACAAGTCTGTTATAGGAACAAGATGGGTTTTCAGAAACAAGCTAGATGAAGATGGCAAGGTTATCAGAAACAAAGCAATGTTAGTATCTCAGGGCTACAACCAATATGAAGGTATTAACTATACTGAGACTTTTGTACCTATAGCTAGGATAGAAGCTATTCGCATACTCATGTCATATGCTACACAACATCAAATCACTTTATTTCAAATGAATGTAAAAAGTGCTTTTTTAAATGGAATAATTGAAGAAGAAGTTTATGTCAAACAACGTCCTGGTTTTGAAGATAATGAAAAATCAGATCATGTTTTCGAACTTAAACGAGCTTTATATGGATTGAAAAAAGCGCCTAGAGCATGGTATGATAGACTTAGTTCTTTTCTTATGAATAATGGCTTTATAAGAGGAAAGTTTGATACAAGCCTGTTTGAGAAATGCTCAAAAGATAACTTTATAGTGGTTCAGATATATGTGATGATATTATTTTTGGAGCTACTAATGAAAAATTGTGCAAAGAATTCTCTAAGCATACGCAAGCAGAATTTGAAATGAGCATGATCGGAGAATTGAAGTTCTTCCTTGGGCTACAAATCAAGCAGACGAGTGATGGTATCTACATCCATCAACAAAAGTACATCAAGGAAATTCTAAAGAAGTAGAAAATGGATAGCTCAAAGATCATGAAAACTCCCATGCAACCTAATGCTAATCTAAGCAAATATGAGGAAGGTAAAAAGGTAGACCAAACTGTCTACAGAGGTATGATTGGATCTCTTCTTTATTTAACATCTACCAGACTTGATATTCAGTTTAGTGTCTGTATGTGTGCTAGATTTCAATCTGATCCTAAAGAATCTCATCTTAAGGCTATTAAAAGAATATTTAGATATTTGCTTGGAACCACTAATCTTGGTTTAATGTACTTAAGAACACAAGAGTACAGGCTAGTTGGTTTTTGTGATGCTGACTTCGCTGGAGATAGAATTGAAAGGAAAAGCACCAGTGGAGGATGTAACTTCATTGGAGCAAACTTAGTCTCTTGGTCGACAACTATTGCACTTTCAACTGCAGAAGCAAAATATGTCTCAGCAGCAAGTTGCTGCTCACAGCTCTTATGGGTAAAACATCAACTTGAAGATTACTCTATATTTGAGGATAACATATCTGTCTGGAGTGATAATTCAAGTGCTATTTGCTTAACTAAGAATCCCACACAACATTGTAAGGCTAAGCACATAGAAATCAAACATCACTCCACAAGAGATTATGTTCAAAAAGGTGTATTTGATGTTAAGTTTGTTAAAACTGAAAATCAATGGGCTGATATCTTCACAAAACCATTAACAAAGGATAGATTTAAGTATATAAGAGATAACTTGAACATACATCGCATTAATGAATAACCTGTCTAATGAGTTTTGCATTACTCGCCTGTGATTAATCGTCTGACCCTATGAGTCATACTCATATTTGAAATAATCTTTTCAAATGGTTATTATCCTTTAATGCCACTTTATTATCTGAGGCAAAACGTGTACATGGCCGTTTTCTTTTTCTTTTAGAAAACTAAACCGTTTCTTTTAAATCCTTCACCTTTAAAAGTTTTCAAACACCCTCTCTCTTTTTACTCCCGTTTCATCTTCCTCACATCCTCTCTATCTCTATTCAAGAGGATGCATCTGCTCAGGGGGAGCAGTTAAAGAAGACTTTAGGAAAAACCAAGGACAAACCAGCTTTCTGTCTCGGAGTTATTCCTAAAAGGAAGAGATCTGGTATAACAGTTGTAGCTGCTGCTATAGAAGCTCCTCCTGTTGAACCAGCTGTTTTGCCTAAGACTCCTAGACGAGTCAAGAAGCTTAGGATGTCAGAGAACTCCACTCTTGGAGAGTATTCATCTTCAACCTTATCCTCTTCATCTCATGAAGAACATCCCTCTTCACCTATCCAGGAAATTTCCTATCCCTCCTCTCATACTTCATCCTTCTTAGTCATGTCTGATGTATGTCATGTTCTTGTTTCAAGGGATTCAACTCCCCACAAAACAGTTGGCATTTCATCCTTCCTGAGAAGAGCTAGAGCTGTTTTAGAAGCTAGAGTAGACGCTCTTTTTATTCTTTTTAGTACATATTTGTAAATGCTTTTACATTACCGTGTACACAGCCAATGATGACTAAATAACAGTATCTTTTTTTCTCTTTCCTATGTCTCCTTTTTTTGTTGTTTTTGCTGATGTCAAAAAGGGGGAGAAGATAGTAGTAAGATTAGTAAGACAGTGATAGTTTATTGATATTGTTAACTAATTATTTATCTGATATGAACAAAGTTTATCTGTCTGATAATCTTAAATATTGGAACAATGTTAAACTTGTCTGATCATAAACATTAAACCTGTCTGATCATGTTATTGATACATATACATATCTGCTTCTCGTGAAATTTCTTAAAATGTTTTGTCATCATAAAAAAAAGGGAGATTGTTGAGTCTCCAAAATGTCTGATGTGCATTTATCATAGTTTTGATGAGAGTTAAACATTTATTCAATGATTTAATTGAACCCGTCTGTGATGGTTAACATGTCTACTCAGTGTGCAGTTTATAATAATAAACATTAAGTGTTTTATAGCAGAAGTGTGTTATCACCCGTCTGATCAAAGAAAGATTCACATGTCTGAAGTACTACCAAAAGTCAACTCGTCTAATGAAGTCTTCACCAGTCTGTTGACTATCGTTGAAGAAATCCCTTCAACTCGTCTAATGAAGTCTTCACCCGTCTGATCAAAGAAAGATTCACCTGTCTGAAGTACTACCAAAAGTCAACTCGTCTAATGAAGTCTTCACCAGTCTGTTGACCAATGTTGAACAAATCCCCTCAAAACTATAGAACTCTTTTCGAGACTCCATCAAGTCTAAGTTGCTTAAAGCTGTCTCGTCTCTTGAAAAGGAATTTCAACAAAGTACTTTACCTGAGTACAACTGCAAGTTACACAAAAAGGGAAAGACTAGCTCTGAGGACAAAAAGCATATATGAAGACCTGCTAAGACTAAAGGCATATCAGAAGGCTCTGTCATTCTGATACTAGAGAACAAACGAAGTCCCTCAAGCTTTAATGGCTGACCAGAACGACTCTATTTGCATTCAATGAAGATCTGCAAGAAGCCAAGATTTCAAATATGTCTCTAACGGCTATAATGCCTTGAAGCCTATTTAATGAAGAAGACTTTAAAAGAGAACGATCATAGCATTCAAAGAGCATTTACTCTGCACATTTATCTCTTCAATCTTTCATTGTTTGTTCTTCAATCATTTGAAGTTATTACGCAGTCTTTTAGAAATCACATTTAATACACTCGTCTGAGTGCTTGTTAAAAACTTGTAAAGTGTAATTTATTTACAAATTTCTCTCAAACAATACTCGTCTGAGCCTGGAGAGGCTAGGTGTGCAAACAATACTTGTCTTAGAGCCTGAAGAGGATAGGTGTGAAAACAATACTTGCATGTCCTATAACTTGTTCAGTTATAGTGAGAAAACTTGGTGCTGCTAAGGACTAGGCATAGCCTCATTTGTTAAGGGGTGAACCAGGATAAAGTCTGTTGTGTTATTTCTCTCTACCCTAAAGTCTGTTGTGTATTTTCTAACTAAGGAGGGTATAATTGTTTTACAAGACCTTTTCTTCGTGCATGCTTGTGTGGCTTTCTGTGAAAACCTTCAGACAAGTTACCCGTCAGATTGACCTGTCTTAACTTACATGTCTGTCTTCTTTTGTGCTTGCGAAAAAGTTTATATTTCCGCTTAAATTTGTCAAACACCATTCAACCCCCCTTCTAGTGTTTGCATCTGTCTATTTCAGCATCTATTGGCCATATCTTGTGCTGTAGGTGTCCAAATTGGATGTAACCTGTGTCTCATTAAAACTAATATCCATTAATACAAGTTTCAAGGAAGCATAATACGCTAACTGGTTAGAATGGTACGAGATAAACAGCCTTGTGAATGTGCCCAATGGATAACCAAGCATCTTATCTCATTTAGGAAGCGTCCAGTGAAGATAAGGAAACGCCTACACAAAATACAGAACGTTATGATGAATGGAGAAGTAATTTCGATTGAAGTATTAAACTATTCAAAGTCCAAGCTTGACCAGAAAGTGAGGTACCCTTTTCAATAAAAGTTTGAAGCATCAAGTACTGTAACAGAAAAAGATAAAAGCTTCAGTAACTCTAACAGAAGAAAGAGAAAAGAGGCCTGCACAAAGACAAAATTACTAAAACTGTAAAAGCAAAAACACTGAAGATTGAAGTCAAGCGTCAGTTGCCGACAATCAAGTGTCTGAAACGTTGTATTTTGAGGTACACTTGTCCAAATGAAGTGATCTTGGTTTATTTAGAAATATAAGATAAATACCCACAACTTTCCTGAAGAAGTTGAGATTTGAGTTATCTCTATCCGAGTGAAATTCCTTCTTCAAGCTGGAGATGTGATACTCTTCGTGACAGTCAGAACATGCAAGCGTCTACTGAAAATTTCTAGAGCTTTAGGTGTATAACTGCATCGACCTTGGTATCGTTGGAAGGCTTAGAGAAATATCTGCAACTCTCTTGAAGAGGTCGAGAGCGACATCAATCTCTATCTTTGTCAAATTGTATCCCTAAGTTGGTGACGTGATGTTGTTCCTAACAGTCATTTATGTGTTGCATCTACTGGCCATATCTTGCGCTATTGTTGTCCTAAGTGGATGAAACAAGTCTCTCATTAAAACTAATATCCATATATACAAGTTTCATGAAGACAGAGAATCGTAATTCGGCCGTTATGAGGGTCAAGAAAGCATAATACGCTAACAGGTCAGAATGCTATGAGATAAACATTCTTGTGAATGTGCCTATTGAATAACCAAGCGTCTTATCTCATTTAGGAAGCGTCCAGTGAATCTAACCAAGCGTTAACTCAGAATACAGAACATTATGACGAATGGAGAAGTAATTTTGATTGAAGTATTAAAATATTCAAAGTCCAAGCTTGACCAGAAAATGAGGTACCCTTTTCAATAAAAGTCTGGTGCATCAAGTACTGTAATAGAAGAAGATAAAAGCTTCAGTAACTCTAATAGAAGAAAGAGAAAAGAAGCCATAAAGAAGACAAAATTACTAAAACTGGAAAAGCAAAAACACTGAAGATTGAAGTCAAGCGTCTGCTGTAACACCCCCTCGGGTGCTACATACATGAACTCTGCAACACCCTTTCCCGAGTATCACATTCCCGACTGTTTATAAGGTCAAAAATATTTATTAATGTGGAAAATATGATTTTTTTTTCTTTTCACAAAGATGTAATGGGATTAATAAAGATAAATAATACTAATAAATGAACTTTGGTTCACCATGCATCTCTAGAACATACTGTATTATAAATACAGAAATAGAAAATAGAAAACAGAAACAGAAATAATACTATATACAGACATAGGTTTAATTTATAACTGACATAAGAATAAAATAAGTACTAGGAGTCGTAGCTCCCAAAAGGTACTACAGATACTGATGCAGTCTGGCCAATAACAAAATAAAACAGCAAAAGGAGTCCACCTCTGGACTCAAAGAAACTGCTGAATAGAACCGTCGTCGCGTCCATCTGTTCAGGAAGCAACAACAAGTAACCGCAGAAAATATAAAGATATGGGTGAGATTCTCGTTCATCAACACAACAAAACAGCAGTAGTAAAAATGGGACGACTCACTAGGTAACAGCGTACCCAACAAGCTTACTAAAATTCTCAATATAAATCATGTTAAACAGTTAACATTAAAATATCATGTTAAACAGCTAACAGCATAATATAATGCACAGCGATGCATAGCAGTAATGTAATCATCAACAGCCATGCAATACAGTGCAATGTACATGATTCAATGCCAATGTCACTGGGTACTACTCTGATCCCAACTCCATGGAGCTAACAAAACGTCGGAGAGAGTGAATGGGAGGACATGTTCCGTGAGCGCCAGCCTTGGGCAAGATGCTACAACATTCGTAACGTGAACATATCTGGCTTTTACGGAAACACTCTCGACCAAACATGAAAAGTACAGCATCTAGTAGAGGATATCAGTGTATTGCTCGGATTAGCCACGACACAGAAGAGCTACCAACTAGCCACATGTCAGCCCTTCCAATCCTGATACCTCCAAAAAGACCATTGAAGATCGTCACCGTAAGATTCGCACCCGAATCAAGGTGTAAGCTCAACTCCTAGGCTCAAGGCCTTACGATTATGCAAATGAAATGCCAATGCTTACACAAAGTTTATGCGATAAAGCAATGTCTACCCCCCGGGTAAACCTCGAGGTCCACTATGGTTCTCTTCCTTAGGAACTATACTCGTCTTTAAAAAACAAAACCTTTATCCATAGGATAAATCTCGTGATCCCTCCGGGATCGAGTCATCACAAGACTGAAACAATTGAAAGACTGATCGAGATCCGAATCATCGATCCGTCATCGAACTACTGTTTCAAAACCCAAAACGTTTCATGTTTGTGTTTATGTCTTATGAATTATGTCTCAAGTCCTAAGCATTATGAATAAGGCATGAGAATCCTCTTAGATAAGTCTTTAATCCTTTTTAAGATGTTACTCCTTGATTTTCAATTAAGCAAATAAGTGTTGATTCACGTAAGTCTTATGAAGTCATTGATGTACTAAGTCATCAATGGTATAGTACATGGTATTGTTTCACCACATACTATGCTTAATTAACCCTTGCCTTCAACTCTAAGTTAATTACTTAACTTAGGTTTTTCATGCGTAAAACTTTACGATTTGAGTTAAAAACTCCTTTTGTAAACCCAACAACTTTTACAATTGAAAACTCATTTGATTTGAAACAACTTTTGAACATCTTATTCTATTCTTGGCATGTTCTGAAACATGAAATTCGCTTAGCGGAGTTCAATTCGCTTAGCGAAATTGAGGCAGTGATACCTCTCTTAAAACTCCTCTGTATCGCTCGGCGAAACGTATTTCGCTTAGCGAAATGGAGGCGATTATACCCCTGTTGAAACTCCTCTGTATCGCTCTACGAAACAGAATTTGCTTAGCGAAATTCCATCATATTCGCTTAGCGAAGCTTAATTCGCTTAGCGAAATTGAGGCATTGATACCTCTTTTGGAACTTATCTGTTTTTGCTCAGCGAAAGTAAATTCGCTTAGCGAAATTTGCCTTAAAACAAGACATTAACCTTGTTAAAGAAAAACCTTTTGGAACTATATTGAGTCTTATGAAAACATTCATTAATTCACTTCTAAATCACTTGATTAATTAGATGAACTAATGTTAAGATAAAAGGCATGTTTCACCTTGGTGAAAACACTTAAAGATTGAAACTTTGTTTGATCTTTGGATCAAAGTCACTTAGGGTTTTTCTTTGAAACATAAGTTATTAAAACATTTTTCTTACTTCAAAACTTTAATAAATCAAGACAACACATGTTCTTATGTTTCTCCTTACTAAGGCCACAAGCCTACTCCAATGAAAAGTGGAGACTTTGCTTCCTCAACTAAGCAAATTATAGCTCAAAAATCTCACACCATTATGACAAACAACAATCACATATCATTGCATCATAATCAAGCATAAAAGTCCATACTTGATCTAGTGATCAAAGTAGGTTTTTGAAAATACATGAAAATGATTTTCAATCAATCACATCATCATCAACATATGCTAGAGCACACTACAACACACTAAAGCATAAACTCATCATGACAACCTTGTTCTCCAAGAGAACTTAACAAAACTTAACTATTAAAAGTGAACCCAAACCAAAGGGTTTCACCCACACATAAACTTAAACAACCATTCTCACCACCACCATTTTGGTATGATGAGGTTCACCCCCCATACCTGTTGAAGAACAGATATCCTGATCAAAGTTGGTTGATCGGTTTGTGAACCTCCTGACAATCGTCACCAACTACAACAACACAACAATCAAACATTAAACAACAATTAAAACAAAACTCAACAATTCTACCTAAAAGAGGTTTCGGCCACCCTAGGGTAAAAAGGTTAGGAATTGATTTTGGTTTTCCATTTCATAGATTCAAAGGCAATAGGAAAGCTAAGGATGAAATCAAGTGTTAGAAATCAAAAATTGATGAAAAACACTATTCATCATCTTTACATAGGGTTCGGCCATTTGGGGATTTAGGGCTATGATGAGAATTGAATCATAAGCTCTTGGGTTTAGGTAGAGAATGATGAAGTGAGTTCATAGAAATTGGTTTCACATCAAAAGGATTTTTCTACAAATTCCTATGGATTTTCAAAGTTTTGGATCTAAGAATTGGTTTTCATGAAAATGAAGTTTGATTTTGAAATAGAGAGAGATTCAAGAAGCAAGAAGATCATAGAAGTGATCTTACCTAAGAATGAAGGAAGATTGCTCAAGGAATCAAGTGTTTCTAACAAGTAGTCAACGATTTTCAAGAACAACAATGGTGTTTTCTCTCTAAGGTTGAAGTGGTGTTCTTGAGCTATTTGGGAGGGCTGATGTGCGTGAGAATGAGGCTGTGTAGGCTGAGTTCATCTCTTTAAAACCTCACTCAAGGGCAAAATGGTCATTTGCCAAAAGGGTAAAATGGTAAAAGTGTAAAAGACTAAGGTTAGGGGCATTTTGGTAATTTTGCGTCCAGATATTTCCGAACGTCATGACGACTCTGGCATGCTCTCGTAAGTGTCCTGGGATGATGCGGTATCAAGCTTATCTGTTGGCGACTCTCGGTAAATCCATATGTGGCACCGTTCGTCACCTGATTGAGGATTCCGCTCGAACGGAAATCAGGAAGTGATTTTTTTGAAATTTTTGTGAAATTTAACCAAAATGTAGAGAATCGAATTCTAAGACTTACTATCTAGTTCACGGGTCCATCTGAGGTCTCCTAAGCAGTAAAATCGTACTATCAGTGTAAAAACACAGACCGGACTCCGTTTGAGTTTTCGACTCAACTTAATCTTAGCTTCCTACGATATCGTTGAGCATGACTATGGTCTCGGAATATTTTATTTCCATTCCTAAGACCTCGAATAAAATACAAACGTTAAAATACTGAAGAATAATAAAACGCGAAAATCGGGGCATTACAAACTCAAAATGCGGAAACACATCAAGAAATAAAACGCTGGTTGCTTTCGAAAAATAATATAATTAAATAGCTACGTTCGAAAACGTGGTTCTAAAAATTATCTACAGGCATAAGCATTTCAACTCAAAATAAGGAATGACCCTTATAACACATACACCGATATTCACTGTTCATAAAAACATAATCATAATGTAAGTTCAGTATAATATATCATATTATAGACTTAAAGACATGGTCAATATACGTGCAGCAAATAAATATAAGACTGCTTCAAAAAGATAGACTCCTAAGCTGGTCGGGCTAAAAGTAGCCATTGGGATACCGTCCCAAAGTCAGCTCCTTCAAAAGGCTCCATCATCCGAGTCCTCAGGTGTCCGCGGGAACCTATGATCAACATCTGTACATGTGTTCCAAAAACACAACAGGGTGTCCAACATGTACAGGCAAAGGTGAGATACTCATTTCATAAGTTTATCATGATAGCCGCACAAGCGACAAACAACAATTACAGTTACACATAAATACAGTTATAATAACAGTTATTCATATGAAACAATATCTCAAACACTATCATGAGTTATAATAATGCATGAGACTTCAACATCATCTTTCTAATTCATGTACTCCGGAGATTCCTACTACCCTTCATCGAGCAATAGGCCGCAAGGCCTCTCAATTTAGGTCCAAACTCCAATTGTTCCAGGGAAATGCGTCATAACCATATCCGGAATAGTCCAGTCTCTGATTGAGTCCATTCGTGTTGGGAAATCGATTTACCACGGCACAGGGTTGTTATGCCACAGGCCACTTATGGAGTTTCGAACACAGAATGTCCATATAGACTAGTGATCTTAACTGGCTCAATTCACAACTATGTAAGTTGTAGCTCGATTTCAAATGGCACGTCTGTCAGTTCATGCATGTACACAGAAAGTTTCTGTTTTCTTTTTCGTTCATTCTTTCATTATCGAGGCATATAGCTCACGACTCGTTTTAAAGGGCATTAAGCCCGTTTAAAAATCAAAACACAGGACACGAAGTCCGGGTGCTCAATCCACAAAACGCCAATCCGACATCTCGGTCACTAGGTTTGCATTCATCTCAAAGATGCATCATTTTTCCTTTCGATCTTGACTAAAACATTCCCTTTTCAAAGAAAAACATTCCCTTTTCTCAAAACAACTTTGGAAAACAAAACACACTTTTATTGTTCTTGACTAAAACATTCCCTTTTCAAAGAAAAATATTTTTCAGGGAAAACACTTTTTCATGAACGAAAACCATTTTCTAATTTTTCACGTCTTTTTAAAACGCTTTTCTGAATCAAAACTCGCTTTGCACAACTTTCCACAAAACCACTATTTTCTTTTCAAAAGAACATAACTTTTTCAAAAAGGAAGGATTACTTTTCTTGAAAAGCAATACGTTTTCCCAAAAACACCTTTTTGATTTCAAAACTCGGTTTTCAAAATTTTGATTTCGATTTTCGAGTATTTTAATTATTTGTCAAGGCATAGCCGGTCCTATGCTCTATATCAGTCCACGATATATATATATATATAGACATCCAAAAACAGTCCAGTATCACAACAAAAGTCCATCTAAGGCATCAATGCCACAAATCATCAACAAGTATACAATTATGTTTCATTAAGTAAAACAACTTCATCAAGTACATAAGTCAGTCATTCACAACTTCCAATCATCAATCAACACTACTACATCGCATATAAAAAATCAAATACCATGAAGCTATCAAACTCAAATGAAAAACCTCCCTTACCTTTCTAAGATGCTCAATTAAATCCTGAACGATCCTCGGCTTTGGCTCCGGTTTCGTCCGCATCGCCTAAAACAATTAAGCACAATTCAATTCAAAAAACAATGAACAAAAATTTACAACATCAAAACATAAATTTTTCTTTTCCAAAAAGGTCCAAGGTTCGGCCAAGAAAAGATAAAAAGACTAGGGATTTCATTTGGTTCCAAACTTTTGGATGGTTGGTTCATAAGCTTGGTTAACACTAACACAAGTCCTAATACTCAAAAATATGAAACAAAACTCAATGTTCTTCATACATGAAGGCCTCGTCCATGAAGGGAAAATTAGGCTAGGAATTGATTTGGTTTTCCATCACTTGGATTCAAAGACAATAGGAAAGGTGAGGATGGAATCGAGAGTTAGAAATCAAAAATTTGAACAAAAACACTATTCATAAAAAATCATAGGGTTCGGCTACTTTGTGGAAATAGGCTAGGATGAGAGTTTGCTCATATGCTCTTGGATTTAGGTAGAGGATGATGAAGTGAGCTCAAAGACATTGGTTTCCCATTAAAAGGATTTTTCTACAATTTCCTATGAATTTTTGAAATTTTGGATCATAAACTTGATTTTCATGAAAACAAGATTTCGACTTGAGATAGGAAGAGATTCATGAAGCTAAGATATCATAGAAGTGATCTTACCAAAGAAAGGATGAAGATAGATCAAGGATTCAAGCTTTTCTCTCAAGGTTTCAAGCTTTTCTTAAGAGAAAAATGGAGTTTTTCTAAGGAAGAAGATGAAGTGTGTGAAGAAGGCTCTCAATCTGGTTTGGGGCATGGAGATGGGGGTGGACCAGCCTATAAAACAACTCACTTAAGGGCAAAATTGTCATTTCCTTCAAGGGTAAAATGGTAAAAGTGGAAAAAGGTTAGGTTAGGGGTATTTTGGTCATTTCGCGTCCAGATATTTCTGAACGTCATGACGACTTTGGCATGCTCTCCCAAGTGATTTGACATGATGTGGTATCAAGATTATCCGTTAGCAGGTCCCGGTAAGTCAATATGCAGCTCCGTTCTTTACCCGATTCAAGATTTCGCTCGAACGAAGGTCAGAAGCGATTTTTTTGAAATTTAACAAAAATGTAGGCAATTAAATTCTAAGACTTACTGTCTCGTTCACGAGTCCATCTAAGGTCTCCGGACTAGTAAAATCATATTGTCAGTGTAAAAACGCAAACCGGGTTTCGTTTGAGTTTTCAGCTCAAAATTTAATCGTAGCTTCGTACGATAACGGTGAGCATGAATATGAATATGGTCTCGGTTTATTTTATTTCATTTTCTAAATCCTAGAATAAAATATAAACTTAATTATATAACTTGTTGATTTATAAAGACAGTGAAAATTGGGGTGTTACATTACTACCCTTCTAAAAAAAATTTCGTCCTCGAAATTACGTACCTTGAAAAAGATCGGGGTACTGTAACCTCATCTTGTCTTCGAGCTCCCACGTTGTGTCTCCATTCACTTCGTTCGAAACAATCTTGACCAAGGGAACTTGTTTTCCCCTGAGTTGCTTGACCCTCTTATCGTCGATTCGCACAGGCGATGTCTCATAAGACAAGTTTTCTCGTAAATGTACTATATCAGGTTCGATTTCATAGGACGAATCAGGAATATACTTTCTAAGCTGTGAGACATGGAAAACATTATGAATGTTGGACAGAAAAGGTGGTAAGGCAATCTGGTATGCTACTGGACCAATACGTCGAAGAATTTGGTAGGTTCCAATGAATTTAGGAGTGAGTTTTCTGGACTTCATAGCTCTACCTACCCCTGTCGTGGGTGTGACTCTCAGGAACACGTGTTCAACTTCTTGAAACTCGAGGGGTCGTCTTCGTTTATCTGAGTAGCTCTTTTGTCTGGTCATTGCCGTCATCATCTTTTCACGGATTTGCTTAATCTTTTCCGTTGTTTGTTGTACAAGTTCGGGGCCTACAATCATATTTTCTCCATCCTGGTACCAACACAACGGTGTCTGGAAGCTTCGTCCATACAAGGCTTCATAGGGTGCCATCCCTATGCTAGAATGATAACTGTTGTTGTAGGTGAATTCGATAAGGGGTAACAAATCATCCCAACTTCCACCATGGTCTAGAACACAGGCTCTCAACAAATCTTCCAAGGATTGTATCGTTCTCTCTGTTTGTCCATCAGTTTGAGGGTGATAAGCTAAACTCAGTCTCAGTCTCGTTCCTAAAGCTTGATGTAGACTTTGCCAAAAACGTGACGTAAACTTTGGGTCTCTATCGGAGACTATGCCTGACGGCACTCCATGTAGTCTGATTACTTCTCTGATATACAGCTCAGTTAACTTCTCCACGGAGTAGTTGATCTTAATAGGTAAGAAGTGTGCTGACTTCGTTAACCTGTCAACGATCACCCAAATCGAATCAAAACTCTTAGATGTCCTCGACAAACCTACCACAAAGTCCATTGAGATGCTCTCCCATTTTCATTCGGGTACATCCAAGGATTGAAGCATTCCTCTAGGTCGTTGATGTTCTACCTTTGCTTTCTGACAGGTCAAACATGATGCTACATACTCAACTAGTTACTTCTTCATTCCTGGCCACCAAAACTTCTGTTTCAGATCTTGATATATTTTGGTTGATCCAGGGTAAATGCTCAGCTTGCTCTTTTGTCCTTCCTCAAGAATCATTCTCCTCATCTCTGGGTTGCTAGGTACACAAACTCGTCCATTACATCTCAAGATGCCATCAGTTCCCAAGCTAAACTCTGCAGCTTTTTCTTGTCCTAGCAACTCCTTTTTCTCTTGGAGGTACTCATCAGTTGCTTGCTGTTCATGGATCGTTTCCATCAGTCCACTAGATACTTTGATCATTCCCAAACTAATCTTCTCGTTGTTCACTTCCACAGCTAGATGAAGATCACGAAACTGTTCTATCAAGTCTAACTCTTTAACCATCATTGCAGAGATGTGTAGAGTCTTCCGACTCAGAGCGTCTGCAATGACGTTTGCTTTCCGAGGGTGGTATAGCAAAGTGAAGTCGTAGTCTTTAAGAAACTCCATCCAACGTCTCTGCCTCATGTTAAATTCCTTCTGATAGAAGAGGTACTTCAAACTTTTGTGGTCACTGAAGACATCAAACTTGGATCCATACAAGTAGTGTCTCCAGATCTTCAGTGCAAAAACCACAACAGCTAACTCAAGGTCGTGCATCGGGTAAATCCTCTCATGAGTCTTCAACTGGCACGAAGCATATGCTACAACCTTCTGATGTTGCATAAGTACACATCCTAATCCCTGATGCGAAGCATCACAGTACACTTCGTACGGTTCGTCCGGTTTAGGTAACATTAACACTGGTGAGGTTGTCAAACGTTCCTTCATCGTCTGAAAACTTTCCTCACATTTTTCAGTCCAAGTGAACGGTTAGTCCTTCCTCGTCAGTAGAGTCAACGGCGCAACAATCTTTGAAAATTCTTCGATGAACCTTCTGTAATAACCAACCAGTCCAATGAAACTACAGATTTCTGCCATAGTTTGGGTCTCTCCCACAGTAGTACTGCCTCCACTTTTGTAGGATCGAAGACAATCCCTTCCTTCATAATCACGTGCCCCAAGAATTTGACTTCATCCAGCCAAAACTCGCACTTGGGCAGCTTTATGTATAACTTCTCCTTGTGAAGGTCTGTAAAACTTGTCACAGATGTTCCTCATGCTCCTCGGAAATCTTCGAATAGATGAGAATATCATCAAGGAGCACGACGACAAACTGATCCAGAAATAGACAGAAAATCCGATTCATATAATCCATGAAGATAGCAGGCGCGTTCGTCACTCCAAAAGGCATCACGAGGTACTCATAGTGACCATAACAAGTTTTAAAAGTAGTCTTAAGTACGTCCTCGTTCTTTACTCTAATCTGGTGATAACCGGATCTCAGGTCAATCTTCGAAAAGATAGCAGCTGCTTGAAGTTGATCCATCAAATCATGTACGCGGGGTGGTGGATACTTGTTCTTAATCGTTATCTTTTTGAGTTGGCGGTAATCCACACAGAATCTCGAACACCCGTCTTTCTTCTTCACCAACTGTAACGCCCCGATTTTCAAGTTTTATAATTATTCAGTATTTTAACATTTTTATTTTATTGGAGGGTCTAGAGAGTGAAATAAAATATTCTGAGAACATAGGAATGTCCTACACAACCATAGGAAGCCATGGTTAAGTTTCGGGCGAAAGCTCAAACGGAGCCCGGTCTGCGTTTTTCACGGGTAGTAGTCTTTTTCTATTATTTTCTACAGTAAGTGTCAGGATTTAATGTCCTACATCTTTGTTAAAATCCGTCCCGACGTTTGAAAAATAAAAAAATATATTATATTCGGCCGTATAATCAAACTGGGAGACATTTGGAGTTGTAAGGAGATTCAACGAGACCCGCCAACGGATAAGCTTGATACCACATCATGCCAGAGCACTTGGGAGAGTATGCTAGAGTCGTCATGACGGTCAGAAAAATATGGACGCAAAATTACCAAAATGCTCCTACCTTTGGTCTTTTACACTTTTACCATTTTACCCTTGAAGCAAATGACCATTTTGCCCTTAAGTGACTTGTTTTAAGGCTGGAACAGCCCTTTCTCAGCCCCATTCACGCAGCTCAACCCTCCAAGAACACCCATCTTCAACCTTAGAGAAAACCACCACTGATCTTTGAGAAAAAGCTTGAAAACTTGTGAGAAAACCTTGAATCTTTGATCAATCATCATCCATTCTTAGGTAAGATCACTTCTATGATCTCCTAGCTTCTTGAATCTTTCTCAATCTCAAGATCAAAATCAAAATCTTGTTTTCATGAAACCCATTTTGAGATCCAAAACTTTGAAAATTCATAGGAAATTGTAGAAAAATCCTGTTAATGGGAAACCAATTTCTTTGAACTCACTTCATCATTCTCTACCTAAACCTAAGAGCTCATGATTCAATTTTCATCCTAGCTCTTAATCCCAAAATGGCCGAACCCTTGATGAAGGAGATGAATAGTGTTTTGTTCAAATTTTTGATTTCTAACTCTTGATTCTATCCTAACCTTTCCTATTGTCTTTGAATCAAAGTGATGGAAAACCAAATCAATTCCTATCCCAATTTTCTCTTCATGGCCGAAACCCTTGAGTATGAAGAACTTTGAGTTTTGTTTCACATTTTTTGAGTTTTAAGACTTTTACACTAGTGTTCATTAGGCTTAAGAACCAACCATCCAAAAGTTTGGAACCAAATGTGATCCCTAGCCCTTTTCATCATTTTTGGCCGAACCTTAGGTCACATTTTGGGCAAGGAGAACCTATGTTTTGACATTGCTAATTATGTTGTTAATTGTTGATGATTGGATTGGTTTGTGTTTATAGTTGTTGTCGAATAATCAGATGAGGAATTAGGAGAATTCACGGACCGACCGGACGACTTACCTTCGGAGGATGACTCTTAAATGGTAAGGGGAGATTAGCTCCATTGAGTTTGATAGTCACATGAGGTTGGTTGTGATGTGAATTGTGGCATTTTGCCTTGGATTGAACATATGCATAATGTTGATTTGAGTTTTGAATGACTATATGTTGTGTATGAACTTGAATTATTTTCATGAAGTACATGCTTGGATAATTGCATATGAATTGTGGCATGGATGCCTTGAATTGAGATTAGATGTGTATATGTACATATATTTATACCCTAGACTGGTTAAGAGCATAGCATTGGCTATAGCTTGTTTTAAGGAATGGAAAGTTTCTAAGCTAAACGTTATAATGACCAATTTTACTAAAAAGTATTTAGTTGTCAAAGAAAGATCTTCTGAAAGTATTTGGTGTTCCGAAAACGAAAATGTCTTTTATGAAAGTTAACATAGTTTTAATGAAATTATATTACTTTTACACTAACTTAGAACATGGTTTTACACTAATTTAGTAAGGAAAAACCTTTCCAAGTTTGTTAAGGTACTTTACCATAACCATGTAGCAAAGTTCTTTAAAATTAATGTGCTTTCAATTAAGAAAGGTTTTGGTTTACAAAGAGGGTTTTTAACTCATATCGTAAAGTTTTACGCATGAAAAACCTAAGTTAAGTAATTGACTTAGAGTTGCAGACAAGACGTAATTAAGTATGGTATGTGGTGGAACAAGACCATATGCTATACCATTGATGACTTAGTTTATCAATGACTTCATAAGACTTAAGTGAAGCAACACTTATTTCATTATTTGAAAATCCAGAAGTTAATATCTTAGAAAGGATCAAAGATTTATCTAAGAGGATTCTCAATCCTTCTTCATAACACTTAGGACTTGAGATGTGATTCATAAGACATAAACACAAACATGAAACGTTTTGGTAGGTCAATCGTTCGATTGTTTCAGTCTTGTGATGACCAGAACGAGAAAGATCCTGAGACTTTGCAGGTATGGGACTGTACAGTGGAACGAATCTTGAGGCTATGTAGGTATGGGACTGTATAACTGAAGGAAGGCTTATAAGAATTGATTGGTACTACCTATACCGACAAGATTTGTCTTCTTTTCGAGAGCCTAGAACATAAGAACTCCATAGTTAAGCGTGTTTGACTTGGATTAATTATGGGATGGGTGACCTTCTGGGAAGTTTCCTAGAAAGCGTGTGAGTGAGGACAAAACACGCTGAAAAGACTTGTGTTGGTCTGTAGGGACAGTCAGTAATTCTGAAAGCAGTCCGAATCATTCCAAAGGAATCCCGTGATATTTATCCGGTGGATAAATGTTTTATAATACAAAGATGCGTATAGTTTCTAAGGTAGAGAACCTTAGTGAACTGCGAGGTTTATCCGGGGGATAAGCATTTATTTATCCCATCCGCTTTGTGTAAGCATTGGCATTTCATTACATGAGTTTGTAAGGCCTTGAGCCTAGGAGTTAAGCTTACACCTAGATGCTGGTGCGAATCTTACGGTAACGATTTGTTCAGTCTTGGAGGTATCAGGGTTGGAAGGGCTGACATGTGACTAGTTGGTAGCTCTTTTGTGTCGTCGCGAATCCGAGCAATACACTGATATCCTCGACTAGATGTCATACTTTTCATGTTTGGTGCAGAGTGTTTCCGTAAAAGCCAGATACGTGCACGTTACGGATGTTGTAGCATCTTGCCCAAGGCTGGCGTACACGTAACATGTCCTCCCATTCACTCTCTCCGACGATTTGTTAGCTCCATGGAGTAGGGGTCAGAGTTTTACCCTTGTGGCATATGGCATTGAGTCATGTACATCGCATTGCATCGCATGACTATTGATGACTACATTTACTTATTGTACATCATTATTCTGCTTTCAAAGAAGTCTTATGCTGCTAATTGATTAATATGATAAACTTGTGAAAGAGTATCTCACCCTTGCCTGTACATGTTGGACACCCTGTTGTGTTTTTTTGAGCACATGTACAGATATTTTCCAGCGGTCCTCTGGGTCACTGCGAGACCCTGCTTTTGAGTTACTTGGTGTCGACGACGAAGACGGTGGACTGTTGATGACGAGGCCCAGTATCTTTTGGGCAATGCATGCTAGGTAGTATGCTTTATTGTTCTTAGAGTTTTGTTAGACCAGCTCTTACGATTTTGATATTTAAAGTCAGGTCCATTGACCGTGACTCAGTATGTATGATGTGTATTAAGAAAGTAACTTGATGTATGCCTTAAGGCGAAGTGAATGAGTTTCATAATTATGAGTTTGAATTTATTTCTTTGTTATTGTTAATGTTTAAATTGGTATCGGAATTTTCGCAATAAATCTAATAAGTATTTTCGAAAAGGTTTTAATTAACTGAATCACAAGAATTTTGGGTTATGATATGTGACACCTCGAGGGGGTGTTACACCAACAACACTGGTGCTCCCCACGGAGACACACTTGGTCTCACAAACCGCTTAGACATCAGATCCTCTAGTTGGGTTTTCAGCTCGGCTAACTCCGTAGGTGACATGCTATAAGGAGCTATAGTGATCGGACCGGATGTTGGAACTAAGTCGATCGTAAACTCGATGTCTCTCACAGGTGGCAAACCTGGAACGTCCTCAGGAATTCGGAAAATCTTTCACAATCGGCACATCGCTCAAGGCAACGTCCCTCTCGATTTCTAAATAGGATAGAAGCATGTATCCCTAAGCTCCTACTTTCAAAGGAACTCTTACTTGGTTGGCAGTTAAAAATCCAGAAATCTCAAGGTCAGGAAAAACTAAGGTTCTATATGCACAGTCTAAAAGGATATGGTTGGAAGATAACCAATGCATGCCTAGGATCACATCCAATTGAGTCAAAGGCAAACATATCAAGTCAGCAAGAAAGTTCCTATTATGAACAATAATAGGACAGTTCAAACATACTGTATTAACATTAACAGGTTTAGCAGTTGGAGTAGTAACAAACAAATCAAAAGATAGAGAAGAAACAGGCAAGTCTAATAGTCTCACGCAATTCAAAGAGATAAACGAATGTGTCGCACCCGAATCAAATAGTACAGTTAGGAGATTACCAGCTATGATGCAACTACCTTGTATGAGATCATCCGACTTTGAAGCATCAGCGCCACTCATGGTATACACTCTTCCTCTTGCCGTTGGCCTAGCAGTCCTTACATTGTTGATAGTCGGCTTGGTTTTTGGTGTAGGGCATTCCTTCGCGAATTGTCCTATCTTCCCGCATTGGAAACATAGAACTCCCTTTAATTCACAGTTATCAGTTAGGTGTCATTGTCTCCCACACTTGAAGCATCTCTGTACTTGGCCTTGATTCTGATCGTTTCCACTTCCACCGTAAGCAGAAGCGACAGGAAAATAAGAGTGTTGTTTCTGACTATTCCCTTAAGATCGGGAATACGGCTTCTTCTGGGACTGCTTCCCTTTCTGGTTCTGGTATTGGTTCGGGTTCCTGGACCTAGACGGTCCTCCCACGGTGCTCTTGTTCTCTCTTCCTCTTCTCATCTTCTCAACTTTTCTGCACTTCTCTACCAGAGCTTGAAAGTTACAGATCTCCAGTGGTAGCACAGACTCCTTGATCTCGAAGCACAGACCGCCTTCAAACCTCTCGTATTTCCAGTCCTCATCAAGTTGGGCTTGGAAAAAGCGGAAATATTTGGCAAGCGATTCAAACTTCGCCGCATATTCCCCAATAGTCATGTCCCTCTGCTGCAGCCTCAGAAATTGCTGCTCTTTCTAGGTTCTGGCACTCAGGGGAAAGTTCTGGTCCAAGAACTTGGTGTGAAATACTCCCCAAGTGATCTTTTGGATGTTGGCTTCGAGTAGTTGTTTGGTTCCTCCCCACCAATATTCTGCATCACCCAGAAACAGGAACGTGGCATAGTCCACCTTCACTCCCTCGGGCAGTGCATAGCAGCAAAAATCTTCTCTATTTCTTGCAGCCACAAGTCAGCCTGTTCCGGTTCATAGTCCCCATGAAACTGCGGAGGATCATAATGCCAAAAGTCGACTAACCCTCTAGCATCAGCAGCAAGGTCGGCTCTCTATTGATTCTGCTGGTTCTGTTGAGCCATCATAGCCCTCTGTTGAGCAACAGTAGCCGCCATATCAGCCATGGCCTAGATAGCCCGATTAATGTTGTTGTCATCAGCATTGGTGACAGCAGTGTCGCGACCACCACCACGACCACCTCTAAAATTCATGTTTCTCTACAAGGCAACCCAAACATACTTTAATAAGGAAACATAAACTCGTGTATCAAGTACTAGTGGGAAACTGAAGAAAACAAGTGAAAAAGACAAAACAAGGTACTCGCCGGGTGACCCTATGCTCGCCCCGCGAGCCAGAAGCTCCGCCTGATTAGTGAGGTACAGCCTCTCGGCCTCATGACCCGAAACCCAGTCTCGCCTCGCGATCCAGAAGGCCAGTCTTAGAGGAATGAAGCAACATTCAAAATAAATCCTGTGCCCTACGAACAAAACAGTTGGCACACAACACAAACATAACAGACCTATTCCCCAAGGGTTCCCGAAAGACTCAACCAGCTCCAATACCATTTGTAATGGCCCGGACTGCTTTAAGGATTGCCACTATCCCCACAAACCAACACGAGTCTCTTCAGCGTGCTTTGTCCTCACTCACAAGCTTCCTAGGAAAACTTCCCAGGAGGTCACCCATCCCAGAATTCCTCCAAGTCAAGCACGCTTAACTTCGGAGTTCTTAAGTGATGGGCTACCAAAATGAAGATGCATCTTGTTGGTATAGGTAGTACAAATCAATTCTTATTAGCATTCCTTCAACTGTACAGTCTCATACCTGCACAGCCTCAGGATCCTTCTCATTCCAGTGTGAATCGGTTCATTCATGTATCCCTCCGCTTAGAAGGCTGCCAGGAGCCGCTCCTTGTCCGTGCCTTATGCACCGGTGATTACTCCCTGCCCTCATCAGCCCCAGGTGTTACATGCCCACCAGCTTCCGCTTGGTTCGTCCCCGAACCACACCGTACTGGAAGAGGTCCGCTCTGATACCACTAATGTAACACCCCCCACGGGTGCTACATACACGAACTCAAAATGTGGAAAAACATCAAGAAATAAAACGTTGTTTGCTTTCAGAAAATAATATAATTAAATAGCTACGTTCGAAAACGTGGTTCTAAAAATTTTCTACAAGCATAAGCAGTTCAACTCAAAACAAGGAATAACCCTTATAACACATACACCGATATTCATTGTTCATAAAAACATAATCATAACGTAAGTTGAGTATAATATATCATATTATAGACTTAAAGATGCAACACCCTTTCCCGAGTGCCACATTCCCGAACGTTTATAGGGCCGAAAATATTTCTTAATGCGGAAAATACAGTTTCTTTTTTTTTTTCTTTTCACAAGATGCAATGGAAAGGTCATAATACTAATAAACGAACTTAGGTTCGCCATGCATTTCTAGAACATACCACAGAACAGAAACAGAAATGGAAACGTCAACATTATTATATACAGACATAGGTCTAATGTATAACTGATACAATAAGTACTAGGAGTCGTAGCTCCCAAAAGGTACTATACAAACTAACATAGTCTGGCCGACAACAAAACTAGACCACAAAAAGAAGGTCCTCCTCTGGCTCAAAGGAACTACTGGACTGAACCATCATCACGTCCATCTGTTCAAACAGCAACAGCAAGTACCAACAGAAAACATACAGATATGGGTGAGATTCCCGTTCATCAACACAGCAAAACAGCAATAGTAAAAACGGGACGACTCACCGGGTAACCACGTACCCAACATGCTTACAAGAATTCTCAATGTCAAACATATTAAGCAGTTGACAGCATAATATCATGTTAAGCAGTTAACATCATAAAATAAGGTATTCTTAAACAGTACAACGATGTATAACAGTAAATGTAAACATCAATAGCCATGCAATGCAATGCAATGTATATGACTCAATGTCAATGTCACTGGGTACTACTCTGACCCCTACTCCATGGAGCTAACAAAACATTCGGAGAGAGTGAATGGGAGGACATGTTCCGTGCGCGCCAGCCTTGGGCAAGATGCTACAACATTCGTAACGTGCACGTATCTGGCTTTTACGGAAACACTCTCAACCAAACATGAAAAGTACGGCATCTAGTAGAGGATATCAGTGTATTGCACGGATTCGCCACGACACAGAAGAGCTACCAACTGGTCACATGTCAGCCCTTCCAACCCTGATACCTCCCAAAAGACCATTGAAGATCGTCACCGTAAGATTCGCACCCGCATCAAGGTGTAAGCTCAACTCCTAGGCTCAAGGCCTTACAACTATGCAAATGAAATGCCAATGCTTACACAAAGCAGATGCAATCAAGCAATGTCTATCCCCCGGATAAACCTCAAAGTCTACTAAGGTTCTCTACCTTAGGAACTATACGCGTCTTTTGAAAACAAAACCTTTATCCACCGGATAAATCTCGTGATCCCTCCGGGATCGAGTCATCACAAGACTGAAACAATTGAACGACTGAGCGGGGTCCGAATCACCGGTCCGTCATCGAACTACTGTCTCAAAACCCAAAACATTTGTAAACCAGAACAACTTCTCAATTGAAAACTCATTTGTTTTGAAACAATCTTTGAAACACTTACTTGCTCTATTTTTAGCATTTTCTGAACATGTAATTCGCTTAGCGAAATTTCATTCGCTTAGCGAAATTGAAACAAGAATGCCTCTTTTGGAACTCCTCTGGTTCGCTCGGCGAGACACAAATCGCGTAGCGAAATGCATTGGATTCGCTTAGCGAATATGAATTCGCTTAGCGCAATTTCAGACGGTTAAACCTCTTTGTAAACGCGAAATGTATTGTATTCGCTTAGCGAATATGAATTCGCTTAGCGAAAGTTCAGACGGTTAAACCTCTTTATAAACGCCTCTGGATCGCTCGGCGAAACAGAATTCGTGTAGCGAAATGCATTGTATTCGCGTAGCGAAAATAATTTCGCTTAGCGAAATGGAGGCGGTTATACCTCCTTTGGAGACTTCTCTGGGTCGCTCAGCGAGACGTAATTCGCGTAGCGAAACTCGTTTGATTGGCTTAGCGAATATGAATTCGCTTAGCGAAAGTGAGGCAGTGATGCCCAACTTAGGCTTTCCCCTGTTTTCGCGTAGCGAGAGAAAATTCGCTTAGCGAAATGGTTGCCATAAACAAGACATCAACCTTAGGGAACCATTTTGATTCTCTTCATGAAACCACTTCTTTTCTCATTTTGAGTCCCTTGATTAACTATATGGACTAAGGATAAGGTATAAAATATGTTTCACTTTGGTGAAAGCACTTTGAGCTTTAATTTCCATTCAAAGACACTTAGGGTTTTCTTTGAAAAACACAAGTTATTGAAAACACTTTCTTTACATCAAAACTTGACTTAATCAAGATCTACTCATGTTCTTCCTTTTCTCAAAGCCATGGCTAAAAGCCAACTAGGAATCAATGTGAAGTTTTACTCCATCAACCAAACAAAATATGGCTCACAATACTTACACAATCATGATAACCATAATACACATTACTACATCATAATCAAACATCCAAGTCCATCACACATTATGGTCTCATAATCAACAATAAAAGTCCATACTTGACCTAGTGATCAAAGTAGGTTTTTCAACATACATGGAAATGATTTTCATTCAATCATATCTTCATCAACATATACTAAAGCACACTACAACATACTCAAGCATAAACTCATCATGACAACCTTGTTCTCCAAGAGAACTTAACAAAACTTAACACATAAAAGTGAACCCAAACTAAAGGGTTTCACCCACACATAAAATTAAACAACCATTCTCACTACCACCATCTTGGTGTGATGAGGTTCTTCTCCCCATACCTCTTGATGAGCAGATTCCCGGATCAAAGTCGGTTGATCGGTTTCTGAACCTCCTGATAATCGTCAACAACTACACAACACAACAATTCAACATTAAACAACAATCAAAGCCAAACTCAACTATTACAACAAAGAGGGTTTCGGCCACCCTAGGTTAAAAAGGTTAGAAATGGGTTTTGGTTTCCATTTCATGGATTCAAAGGCATTAGGAAAACTAAGGATGAAATCTAGTGTTAAAAATCAAAACTTGATGAAAACACTATTCATCATCTTCCAAGAGGGTTCGGCCAAAAATGCTTTTTGAGCTATGATGAGAGTTGAATCATAAGCTCTTGGGTTTAGGTAGAGATTGATGATGTGAGTTCAAAGAACTTGGTCTTAACTCAAAAGGATTTTTCTACAATTTCCTATGGATTTTCAAAGTTTTGGATCTAAGAAATTCTTTTCATGAAAATGAAGATTAATCTTGAAATAAAGAAAGATTCAAGAAGCTAAGAGATCATAGAAGTGATCTTACCTTGAAATGAAGAAAGATTGCTCAAGGAATCAAGTGAATCCAACAAAAACTCAAGCTTTTCTAGGTGAAAATGGAGTTTTCTCTCAAGAACAACTATGGAACTCTATGGTGTGAGGGGCTGTGCGAAAATGATGAAGTGAGGGGCTGAGTTCAGCCTCTTAAAAGTTCACTTAAGGGTAAAAAGGTCATTTGCCAAAAGGGTATAATGGTAAAAGTGTAAAAGACTAAGGTTAGGGGCATTTTGGTCATTTTGCGTCCAGATATTTCCGAACGTCACAACGACTCTGGCATACTCTCCCAAGTGTCCTGGGATGATGTGATATCAAGATTATCTTTTGGCGAGTCCCGGTAAATCCATATGTGGCTCCGTTCGTCACCCGATTGAGGATTCCGCCCGAACGAAGGTCAGGAAGTTATTTTTCTGAAATTTTTACGAAATTTAACCAAAACGTAGAGAATTGAATTCTAAGACTTACTGTCTCGTTCACGGGTCCATCTGAGGTCTTCTGAGCAGTAAAATCATACTGTCAGTGTAAAAACGCAGACCGGACTCCGTTTGAGTTTTCGACTCAAAACTTAATCGTAGCTTCCTACGATATCGTCGAGCATGACTGTGGTCTCGGAATATTTTATTTCTATTCCTAAGACCTCGAATAAAATACAAACATTATAATACTGAAGAAATAAAAAACGTGAAAAATCGGGGCGTTACATTCCTACCCCTCTTAAAAGAATTTCGTCCTCGAAATTATACGTACCTCTTAAAACAAACTCGGATACTGTTGTTGCATGTCCTCTTCTCTTTCCCAGGTAGCATCACCTGTAGTCTCGTTCCAGATAACTTTGACCAAAGCTATCTCCTTCCCACGCAGTTTCTTTATCCTCCTGTCCTCGATCTTAACCGGCAATGTCTCGTAGGTTAGGTTATCCTTCAGCTGTACTGAATCAGACTCTATGACGTGACTGGGATCAGGAATATACTTCCGCAATTGCGAAACATGAAAAACATTATGAAGGTTGGATAGAAAAGGCGGTAAAGCTATTTGGTAAGCTACTGGACCTATCCGACGAAGAATTTGATAAGGTCCAATGAATTTTGGAGTGAGTTTTCTGGACTTCAAGACCCTGCCCACCCCAGTCATCGGAGTGACTCTCAAAAACACATGATCCCCTTCCTCGAACTCAAGTGGCCTACGTCTTTTATCCGCATAACTCTTCTGTCGGCTCTGAGTCGTCCTCATCTTTTCTTGAATCAGTTTCACCTTCTCGGTTGTTTGTTGCACTAGTTCAGGTCCTAATGAAGCACTTTCTCCATCTTGGTACCAACACAAAGGTGTTCTGCAACGTCGTCCATATAAAGCTTCGTAGGGTGCCATCCCTATACTCGAATGATAACTGTTGTTGTAGGTAAACTCTATCAACGGTAGGAAATTCTCCCAACTACCGGCATGTTCCAACACACACGCCCTTAACAGATCCTCTAAAGACTGAATCGTCCTTTCCGATTGTCCATCAGTTTGAGGATGGTAAGCCGAACTTAATCGTAACTTTGTTCCTAAAGCTTCATGTAAACTTTGCCAAAAACGCGAAGTAAAACGCGGGTCTCTATCCGATATGATACTTGAAGGTACTCCATGCAGTCTCACAATCTCACTGATATAAATCTGAGTAAGCTTTTCCATAGAATACTTGAGATTAATCCGTAGAAAATGAGCTGATTTCGTAAGCCTATCAATTATAACCCAAATGGAATCGTATCCTTTAGGTGTCCTTGGCAAACACGTCACGAAATCCATTGCTATGCCGTCCCATTTCCACTCTGGGATATCCAACGGAAGTAACATTCCAGCTGGCCTCTGATGTTCAACCTTTGCTTTCTGACACACCAAGCAAGATGCCACATAATCAGCTACATCTCTTTTCATCCCTTGCCACCAAAACAACCGCTTCAGGTCTTGGTACATCTTGGTTGACCCTGGATGCATACTTAACTTGCTTCTATGAGCTTCGTCCAGAATTAACCTCCTTATCTCCGGGTTGTTTGGCACACAAACCTATTCTCCTCGTCTTAGGATTCCATCTGCTCCTTCTTTGTATTCCGACGTCATCCCCTTCTTTAGATTCCTCCGCTCTTTCTCCAGATACTGGTCGTATACTTGTTTCTCCCGAATCTGATCCATCAGATCACAAGATACCGTAACCATACCTACACATAGTCTCCCTGGCATACTAACCATAGACAGATGCATATCTCTGAACTTTTCCAACAGCTCGTGTTCCTTAACCATCATGGCAGACACATGTAACACTTTTCTACTCAGGGCATCCGCTACCACATTAGCTTTTCCCGGATGATACTGCAACTGGAAATCATAGTCCTTCAAAAATTCCAGCCACCGTCTTTGTCTCATGTTGAGCTCTTTCTGATCAAACAGATACTTCAAGCTCTTATGGTCACTGAAGACATTAAACGTCGAACCATACAAGTAGTGCCTCCAAATCTTCAACGCAAAGACTACCGCTGCTAACTCTAGATCATGAGTTGGGTAGTTCTTCTCGTGCACTTTCAACTGTCTCGAGGCATACGCTACTACCTTCCGATTCTGCATCAGAACACATCCTAATCCTTGGTATGAAGCATCACAATACACTTCAAAAGATTCGCTTGGATCTGGCAATATCAACACTGGCGACGTAGTTAGCCTCTTCTTCAACTCTTGAAAACTCTGCTCACAGGCTTCAGTCCATTCAAACGCTTTGTCCTTCCTCGTCAATTGGGTAAGAGGTCCTACAATCTTAGAGAATCCCTCAATAAACCTCCGATAATACCCAGCCAAACCCACAAAACTGCGTATTTCAGTCACTGTGGTTGGTCTTTCCCACTCAAGAACTGCTTCGACTTTCGACGGATCTACAGCAATTCCGTCCCTTGAAATTACATGACCCAAAAACTGCACTTCGTCGAGCCAAAACTCACACTTGGACAGTTTTGCATACAGTTGTTTCTCTTTCAGAACTTGAAGAACCACACTAAGATGTTCAGCATGTTCTTCCTGGTCTCGTGAATAGATAAGTATGTCATCTATGAAGACAACGACAAACTGATCTAGGTATGGACGAAAGATCCTATTCATATAGTCCATGAATATAGCTGGAGCATTCGTCACACCAAACGGCATCACAAGATACTCATAGTGCCCATAGCGTGTTCGAAACGCTGTCTTCGGTATATCTTCTGCCTTCACACGAATCTGGTGATAACCCGATCGCAAATCAATCTTGGAGAAAACTGCCGCTCCCCTCAACTGATCCATCAAGTCATCTATCCTCGGAAGTGGATACTTGTTCTTAATAGTAACTTTATTCAACTGGCGATAATCCACACATAACCGAGATGTTCCATCTTTCTTTTTCACCAACAACACAGGTGCTCCCCACGGTGACACACTGGGTCTAACAAACTGTTTCCCCAATAAGTCTACCAACTGTTCCTTCAACGTTTCCAACTCAGCAGGTGCCATACGATACGGTGCCATAGACACTGGTCCTGTTCCTGGCACAAGATCGATTGCAAACTCGATGTCCCGAACTGGCGGCAAACCTGGTACGTCTTCAGGAAAGACTTCCGGAAACTCATTCACGACAGGTATGCACTCTAAGACTAGCTCGCTCTTGACCTCCAAAGAAGATAGTAACATGTATCCCTGAGCTCCTTCTCTCAAAGAAGCGTTTACTTGGTTGGCAGTCAAAAATCCAGAATTCTCACGACTAGGAAAAACTAAGGTTTTATTTGCACAGTCTAACAGGATATGATTAGAAGACAACCAATCCATTCCTAAGATTACATCCATTTGCGAGAGAGGCAAACAGATCAAATCAATCAAAAACCTTCTATCTTTAACAGAAATAGAACAATTCAAACAAACTTTAGCAGTTACAACAGGCTTTGCAGTAGGCGTAGAAATTACCAAATCAAAAGGTAAAGAAGACACAGGTAATCCCAACAGATTCACACAATCATAGGCAATAAAAGAATGCGTTGCGCCTGAATCAAATAGTACAGTTAAGGTTTCACCTCCTATGACACACTGACCTTGGATCAAGTCTTCATTCTGAGAAGCTTCAGCACCACCCATAGTGTAGACTCTGCCCTTCATCTTAGGCCTTGCAGCTTGGACATTGTTAACAGAATGTTCCAACTTCGGTTGCATGCATTCACGTGAGATGTGTCCCGGCTTCCCACACTTGAAGCAGATAATCCCTTTGATCGAACAATCTCTAGTGATGTGATTGCTCTTCCCACACTTCATGCACTTGGTTGGGGCGTTTCCAGACTGACTGAAACTCCCACTGCTTCCTCCAACAGAACGTTGTTGTCGATCTTGTTGCTTTGCATAGGGCTTCCATCGAGATTTGTTGTCTCGACCACCGCTTCCTCTCTGGAACTTGCTCGGTCCAGAACTCTGTACCCGCTTGTCCTTAGGCTCCAAACTCTCGATCAAACGACACTTTTCCATTAACCTCGGAAAAACAGAAATTTCCAATGGAACTACAGCTCTCTTCAAGTCGATCCTTAGACCTCCTTCGAATTTTCTGCACTTCCACTCCTCTCTTGGGTTGTCCAGAAAGTAATTTGAAAACTTTGCTAGACTTTCAAACTTGGCCCCGTACTCAGCTACGGTCATTCCCCCCTGTCTCAGCTGGAGGAACTCCATCTCTTTCTCGTGCCTTGCACTCGCAGGAAAATACTTCTCCAGGAATTTTCCCTTAAAAGCATTCCAGTCAACAGCTTGTTGGTCATGCACCAGCATCTGACGGGCTCCTTCCCACCAGTATTCAGCATCCTCCACCAGCATATAGGTTGCATAGACAACCTTGTCATTCTCAGTACATCTCATCGCTCCAAAGATCTTCTCCAGCGTTTGGATCCAGCGTTCAGCCAACTCAGGATTGAATTCACCTTTGAATTGAGGTGGATTCCGACGAAGAAATTCATCTAGTCCTCTACCTCCAGCAGCTCGTTCATCACGTTGAGCCATAGCAGCAGCCATGTCCCGTATGGCATTCACAGCAGCAGTCAGGTTTTGAGCAGCCATTGCTACCTTCAAAACCAGAACTATCAAACTCAAGAACCACAACTAAAGCAAACAACAGAGAAACACACAGAGAACACAACACAAACAAGACAGACCATAACCTACAACCCCAAAAAGACTCGGCCAGCTCTGATACCAAACAATGCAACACCCTTTCCCGAGTGCCACATTCCCGAACGTTTATAGGGCCGAAAATATTTCTTAATGCGGAAAATACGGTTTTCTTTTTTTTTTTCTTTTCACAAGATGCAATGGAAAGGTCATAATACTAATAAACGAACTTAGGTTCGCCATGCATTTCTAGAACATACCACAGAACAGAAACAGAAATGGAAACGTCAACATTATTATATACAGACATAGGTCTAATGTATAACTGATACAATAAGTACTAGGAGTCGTAGCTCCCAAAAGGTACTATACAAACTAACATAGTCTGGCCGACAACAAAACTAGACCACAAAAAGAAGGTCCTCCTCTGGCTCAAAGGAACTACTGGACTGAACCATCATCACGTCCATCTGTTCAAACAGCAACAGCAAGTACCAACAGAAAACATACAGATATGGGTGAGATTCCCGTTCATCAACACAGCAAAACAGCAATAGTAAAAACGGGACGACTCACCGGGTAACCACGTACCCAACATGCTTACAAGAATTCTCAATGTCAAACATATTAAGCAGTTGACAGCATAATATCATGTTAAGCAGTTAACATCATAAAATAAGGTATTCTTAAACAGTACAACGATGTATAACAGTAAATGTAAACATCAATAGCCATGCAATGCAATGCAATGTATATGACTCAATGTCAATGTCACTGGGTACTACTCTGACCCCTACTCCATGGAGCTAACAAAACATTCGGAGAGAGTGAATGGGAGGACATGTTCCGTGCGCGCCAGCCTTGGGCAAGATGCTACAACATTCGTAACGTGCACGTATCTGGCTTTTACGGAAACACTCTCAACCAAACATGAAAAGTACGGCATCTAGTAGAGGATATCAGTGTATTGCACGGATTCGCCACGACACAGAAGAGCTACCAACTGGTCACATGTCAGCCCTTCCAACCCTGATACCTCCCAAAAGACCATTGAAGATCGTCACCGTAAGATTCGCACCCGCATCAAGGTGTAAGCTCAACTCCTAGGCTCAAGGCCTTACAACTATGCAAATGAAATGCCAATGCTTACACAAAGCAGATGCAATCAAGCAATGTCTATCCCCCGGATAAACCTCAAAGTCTACTAAGGTTCTCTACCTTAGGAACTATACGCGTCTTTTGAAAACAAAACCTTTATCCACCGGATAAATCTCGTGATCCCTCCGGGATCGAGTCATCACAAGACTGAAACAATTGAACGACTGAGCGGGGTCCGAATCACCGGTCCGTCATCGAACTACTGTCTCAAAACCCAAAACATTTGTAAACCAGAACAACTTCTCAATTGAAAACTCATTTGTTTTGAAACAATCTTTGAAACACTTACTTGCTCTATTTTTAGCATTTTCTGAACATGTAATTCGCTTAGCGAAATTTCATTCGCTTAGCGAAATTGAAACAAGAATGCCTCTTTTGGAACTCCTCTGGTTCGCTCGGCGAGACACAAATCGCGTAGCGAAATGCATTGGATTCGCTTAGCGAATATGAATTCGCTTAGCGCAATTTCAGACGGTTAAACCTCTTTGTAAACGCGAAATGTATTGTATTCGCTTAGCGAATATGAATTCGCTTAGCGAAAGTTCAGACGGTTAAACCTCTTTATAAACGCCTCTGGATCGCTCGGCGAAACAGAATTCGTGTAGCGAAATGCATTGTATTCGCGTAGCGAAAATAATTTCGCTTAGCGAAATGGAGGCGGTTATACCTCCTTTGGAGACTTCTCTGGGTCGCTCAGCGAGACGTAATTCGCGTAGCGAAACTCGTTTGATTGGCTTAGCGAATATGAATTCGCTTAGCGAAAGTGAGGCAGTGATGCCCAACTTAGGCTTTCCCCTGTTTTCGCGTAGCGAGAGAAAATTCGCTTAGCGAAATGGTTGCCATAAACAAGACATCAACCTTAGGGAACCATTTTGATTCTCTTCATGAAACCACTTCTTTTCTCATTTTGAGTCCCTTGATTAACTATATGGACTAAGGATAAGGTATAAAATATGTTTCACTTTGGTGAAAGCACTTTGAGCTTTAATTTCCATTCAAAGACACTTAGGGTTTTCTTTGAAAAACACAAGTTATTGAAAACACTTTCTTTACATCAAAACTTGACTTAATCAAGATCTACTCATGTTCTTCCTTTTCTCAAAGCCATGGCTAAAAGCCAACTAGGAATCAATGTGAAGTTTTACTCCATCAACCAAACAAAATATGGCTCACAATACTTACACAATCATGATAACCATAATACACATTACTACATCATAATCAAACATCCAAGTCCATCACACATTATGGTCTCATAATCAACAATAAAAGTCCATACTTGACCTAGTGATCAAAGTAGGTTTTTCAACATACATGGAAATGATTTTCATTCAATCATATCTTCATCAACATATACTAAAGCACACTACAACATACTCAAGCATAAACTCATCATGACAACCTTGTTCTCCAAGAGAACTTAACAAAACTTAACACATAAAAGTGAACCCAAACTAAAGGGTTTCACCCACACATAAAATTAAACAACCATTCTCACTACCACCATCTTGGTGTGATGAGGTTCTTCTCCCCATACCTCTTGATGAGCAGATTCCCGGATCAAAGTCGGTTGATCGGTTTCTGAACCTCCTGATAATCGTCAACAACTACACAACACAACAATTCAACATTAAACAACAATCAAAGCCAAACTCAACTATTACAACAAAGAGGGTTTCGGCCACCCTAGGTTAAAAAGGTTAGAAATGGGTTTTGGTTTCCATTTCATGGATTCAAAGGCATTAGGAAAACTAAGGATGAAATCTAGTGTTAAAAATCAAAACTTGATGAAAACACTATTCATCATCTTCCAAGAGGGTTCGGCCAAAAATGCTTTTTGAGCTATGATGAGAGTTGAATCATAAGCTCTTGGGTTTAGGTAGAGATTGATGATGTGAGTTCAAAGAACTTGGTCTTACCTCAAAAGGATTTTTCTACAATTTCCTATGGATTTTCAAAGTTTTGGATCTAAGAAATTCTTTTCATGAAAATGAAGATTAATCTTGAAATAAAGAAAGATTCAAGAAGCTAAGAGATCATAGAAGTGATCTTACCTTGAAATGAAGAAAGATTGCTCAAGGAATCAAGTGAATCCAACAAAAACTCAAGCTTTTCTAGGTGAAAATGGAGTTTTCTCTCAAGAACAACTATGGAACTCTATGGTGTGAGGGGCTGTGCGAAAATGATGAAGTGAGGGGCTGAGTTCAGCCTCTTAAAAGTTCACTTAAGGGTAAAAAGGTCATTTGCCAAAAGGGTATAATGGTAAAAGTGTAAAAGACTAAGGTTAGGGGCATTTTGGTCATTTTGCGTCCAGATATTTCCGAACGTCACAACGACTCTGGCATACTCTCCCAAGTGTCCTGGGATGATGTGATATCAAGATTATCTTTTGGCGAGTCCCGGTAAATCCATATGTGGCTCCGTTCGTCACCCGATTGAGGATTCCGCCCGAACGAAGGTCAGGAAGTTATTTTTCTGAAATTTTTACGAAATTTAACCAAAACGTAGAGAATTGAATTCTAAGACTTACTGTCTCGTTCACGGGTCCATCTGAGGTCTTCTGAGCAGTAAAATCATACTGTCAGTGTAAAAACGCAGACCGGACTCCGTTTGAGTTTTCGACTCAAAACTTAATCGTAGCTTCCTACGATATCGTCGAGCATGACTGTGGTCTCGGAATATTTTATTTCTATTCCTAAGACCTCGAATAAAATACAAACATTATAATACTGAAGAAATAAAAAACGTGAAAAATCGGGGCGTTACATTCCTACCCCTCTTAAAAGAATTTCGTCCTCGAAATTATACGTACCTCTTAAAACAAACTCGGATACTGTTGTTGCATGTCCTCTTCTCTTTCCCAGGTAGCATCACCTGTAGTCTCGTTCCAGATAACTTTGACCAAAGCTATCTCCTTCCCACGCAGTTTCTTTATCCTCCTGTCCTCGATCTTAACCGGCAATGTCTCGTAGGTTAGGTTATCCTTCAGCTGTACTGAATCAGACTCTATGACGTGACTGGGATCAGGAATATACTTCCGCAATTGCGAAACATGAAAAACATTATGAAGGTTGGATAGAAAAGGCGGTAAAGCTATTTGGTAAGCTACTGGACCTATCCGACGAAGAATTTGATAAGGTCCAATGAATTTTGGAGTGAGTTTTCTGGACTTCAAGACCCTGCCCACCCCAGTCATCGGAGTGACTCTCAAAAACACATGATCCCCTTCCTCGAACTCAAGTGGCCTACGTCTTTTATCCGCATAACTCTTCTGTCGGCTCTGAGTCGTCCTCATCTTTTCTTGAATCAGTTTCACCTTCTCGGTTGTTTGTTGCACTAGTTCAGGTCCTAATGAAGCACTTTCTCCATCTTGGTACCAACACAAAGGTGTTCTGCAACGTCGTCCATATAAAGCTTCGTAGGGTGCCATCCCTATACTCGAATGATAACTGTTGTTGTAGGTAAACTCTATCAACGGTAGGAAATTCTCCCAACTACCGGCATGTTCCAACACACACGCCCTTAACAGATCCTCTAAAGACTGAATCGTCCTTTCCGATTGTCCATCAGTTTGAGGATGGTAAGCCGAACTTAATCGTAACTTTGTTCCTAAAGCTTCATGTAAACTTTGCCAAAAACGCGAAGTAAAACGCGGGTCTCTATCCGATATGATACTTGAAGGTACTCCATGCAGTCTCACAATCTCACTGATATAAATCTGAGTAAGCTTTTCCATAGAATACTTGAGATTAATCCGTAGAAAATGAGCTGATTTCGTAAGCCTATCAATTATAACCCAAATGGAATCGTATCCTTTAGGTGTCCTTGGCAAACACGTCACGAAATCCATTGCTATGCCGTCCCATTTCCACTCTGGGATATCCAACGGAAGTAACATTCCAGCTGGCCTCTGATGTTCAACCTTTGCTTTCTGACACACCAAGCAAGATGCCACATAATCAGCTACATCTCTTTTCATCCCTTGCCACCAAAACAACCGCTTCAGGTCTTGGTACATCTTGGTTGACCCTGGATGCATACTTAACTTGCTTCTATGAGCTTCGTCCAGAATTAACCTCCTTATCTCCGGGTTGTTTGGCACACAAACCTATTCTCCTCGTCTTAGGATTCCATCTGCTCCTTCTTTGTATTCCGACGTCATCCCCTTCTTTAGATTCCTCCGCTCTTTCTCCAGATACTGGTCGTATACTTGTTTCTCCCGAATCTGATCCATCAGATCACAAGATACCGTAACCATACCTACACATAGTCTCCCTGGCATACTAACCATAGACAGATGCATATCTCTGAACTTTTCCAACAGCTCGTGTTCCTTAACCATCATGGCAGACACATGTAACACTTTTCTACTCAGGGCATCCGCTACCACATTAGCTTTTCCCGGATGATACTGCAACTGGAAATCATAGTCCTTCAAAAATTCCAGCCACCGTCTTTGTCTCATGTTGAGCTCTTTCTGATCAAACAGATACTTCAAGCTCTTATGGTCACTGAAGACATTAAACGTCGAACCATACAAGTAGTGCCTCCAAATCTTCAACGCAAAGACTACCGCTGCTAACTCTAGATCATGAGTTGGGTAGTTCTTCTCGTGCACTTTCAACTGTCTCGAGGCATACGCTACTACCTTCCGATTCTGCATCAGAACACATCCTAATCCTTGGTATGAAGCATCACAATACACTTCAAAAGATTCGCTTGGATCTGGCAATATCAACACTGGCGACGTAGTTAGCCTCTTCTTCAACTCTTGAAAACTCTGCTCACAGGCTTCAGTCCATTCAAACGCTTTGTCCTTCCTCGTCAATTGGGTAAGAGGTCCTACAATCTTAGAGAATCCCTCAATAAACCTCCGATAATACCCAGCCAAACCCACAAAACTGCGTATTTCAGTCACTGTGGTTGGTCTTTCCCACTCAAGAACTGCTTCGACTTTCGACGGATCTACAGCAATTCCGTCCCTTGAAATTACATGACCCAAAAACTGCACTTCGTCGAGCCAAAACTCACACTTGGACAGTTTTGCATACAGTTGTTTCTCTTTCAGAACTTGAAGAACCACACTAAGATGTTCAGCATGTTCTTCCTGGTCTCGTGAATAGATAAGTATGTCATCTATGAAGACAACGACAAACTGATCTAGGTATGGACGAAAGATCCTATTCATATAGTCCATGAATATAGCTGGAGCATTCGTCACACCAAACGGCATCACAAGATACTCATAGTGCCCATAGCGTGTTCGAAACGCTGTCTTCGGTATATCTTCTGCCTTCACACGAATCTGGTGATAACCCGATCGCAAATCAATCTTGGAGAAAACTGCCGCTCCCCTCAACTGATCCATCAAGTCATCTATCCTCGGAAGTGGATACTTGTTCTTAATAGTAACTTTATTCAACTGGCGATAATCCACACATAACCGAGATGTTCCATCTTTCTTTTTCACCAACAACACAGGTGCTCCCCACGGTGACACACTGGGTCTAACAAACTGTTTCCCCAATAAGTCTACCAACTGTTCCTTCAACGTTTCCAACTCAGCAGGTGCCATACGATACGGTGCCATAGACACTGGTCCTGTTCCTGGCACAAGATCGATTGCAAACTCGATGTCCCGAACTGGCGGCAAACCTGGTACGTCTTCAGGAAAGACTTCCGGAAACTCATTCACGACAGGTATGCACTCTAAGACTAGCTCGCTCTTGACCTCCAAAGAAGATAGTAACATGTATCCCTGAGCTCCTTCTCTCAAAGAAGCGTTTACTTGGTTGGCAGTCAAAAATCCAGAATTCTCACGACTAGGAAAAACTAAGGTTTTATTTGCACAGTCTAACAGGATATGATTAGAAGACAACCAATCCATTCCTAAGATTACATCCATTTGCGAGAGAGGCAAACAGATCAAATCAATCAAAAACCTTCTATCTTTAACAGAAATAGAACAATTCAAACAAACTTTAGCAGTTACAACAGGCTTTGCAGTAGGCGTAGAAATTACCAAATCAAAAGGTAAAGAAGACACAGGTAATCCCAACAGATTCACACAATCATAGGCAATAAAAGAATGCGTTGCGCCTGAATCAAATAGTACAGTTAAGGTTTCACCTCCTATGACACACTGACCTTGGATCAAGTCTTCATTCTGAGAAGCTTCAGCACCACCCATAGTGTAGACTCTGCCCTTCATCTTAGGCCTTGCAGCTTGGACATTGTTAACAGAATGTTCCAACTTCGGTTGCATGCATTCACGTGAGATGTGTCCCGGCTTCCCACACTTGAAGCAGATAATCCCTTTGATCGAACAATCTCTAGTGATGTGATTGCTCTTCCCACACTTCATGCACTTGGTTGGGGCGTTTCCAGACTGACTGAAACTCCCACTGCTTCCTCCAACAGAACGTTGTTGTCGATCTTGTTGCTTTGCATAGGGCTTCCATCGAGATTTGTTGTCTCGACCACCGCTTCCTCTCTGGAACTTGCTCGGTCCAGAACTCTGTACCCGCTTGTCCTTAGGCTCCAAACTCTCGATCAAACGACACTTTTCCATTAACCTCGGAAAAACAGAAATTTCCAATGGAACTACAGCTCTCTTCAAGTCGATCCTTAGACCTCCTTCGAATTTTCTGCACTTCCACTCCTCTCTTGGGTTGTCCAGAAAGTAATTTGAAAACTTTGCTAGACTTTCAAACTTGGCCCCGTACTCAGCTACGGTCATTCCCCCCTGTCTCAGCTGGAGGAACTCCATCTCTTTCTCGTGCCTTGCACTCGCAGGAAAATACTTCTCCAGGAATTTTCCCTTAAAAGCATTCCAGTCAACAGCTTGTTGGTCATGCACCAGCATCTGACGGGCTCCTTCCCACCAGTATTCAGCATCCTCCACCAGCATATAGGTTGCATAGACAACCTTGTCATTCTCAGTACATCTCATCGCTCCAAAGATCTTCTCCAGCGTTTGGATCCAGCGTTCAGCCAACTCAGGATTGAATTCACCTTTGAATTGAGGTGGATTCCGACGAAGAAATTCATCTAGTCCTCTACCTCCAGCAGCTCGTTCATCACGTTGAGCCATAGCAGCAGCCATGTCCCGTATGGCATTCACAGCAGCAGTCAGGTTTTGAGCAGCCATTGCTACCTTCAAAACCAGAACTATCAAACTCAAGAACCACAACTAAAGCAAACAACAGAGAAACACACAGAGAACACAACACAAACAAGACAGACCATAACCTACAACCCCAAAAAGACTCGGCCAGCTCTGATACCAAACAATGCAACACCCTTTCCCGAGTGCCACATTCCCGAACGTTTTATAGGGCCGAAAATATTTCTTAATGCGGAAAATACGGTTTTCTTTTTTTTTTTCTTTTCACAAGATGCAATGGAAAGGTCATAATACTAATAAACGAACTTAGGTTCGCCATGCATTTCTAGAACATACCACAGAACAGAAACAGAAATGGAAACGTCAACATTATTATATACAGACATAGGTCTAATGTATAACTGATACAATAAGTACTAGGAGTCGTAGCTCCCAAAAGGTACTATACAAACTAACATAGTCTGGCCGACAACAAAACTAGACCACAAAAGAAGGTCCTCCTCTGGCTCAAAGGAACTACTGGACTGAACCATCATCACGTCCATCTGTTCAAACAGCAACAGCAAGTACCAACAGAAAACATACAGATATGGGTGAGATTCCCGTTCATCAACACAGCAAAACAGCAATAGTAAAAACGGGACGACTCACCGGGTAACCACGTACCCAACATGCTTACAAGAATTCTCAATGTCAAACATATTAAGCAGTTGACAGCATAATATCATGTTAAGCAGTTAACATCATAAAATAAGGTATTCTTAAACAGTACAACGATGTATAACAGTAAATGTAAACATCAATAGCCATGCAATGCAATGCAATGTATATGACTCAATGTCAATGTCACTGGGTACTACTCTGACCCCTACTCCATGGAGCTAACAAAACATTCGGAGAGAGTGAATGGGAGGACATGTTCCGTGCGCGCCAGCCTTGGGCAAGATGCTACAACATTCGTAACGTGCACGTATCTGGCTTTTACGGAAACACTCTCAACCAAACATGAAAAGTACGGCATCTAGTAGAGGATATCAGTGTATTGCACGGATTCGCCACGACACAGAAGAGCTACCAACTGGTCACATGTCAGCCCTTCCAACCCTGATACCTCCCAAAAGACCATTGAAGATCGTCACCGTAAGATTCGCACCCGCATCAAGGTGTAAGCTCAACTCCTAGGCTCAAGGCCTTACAACTATGCAAATGAAATGCCAATGCTTACACAAAGCAGATGCAATCAAGCAATGTCTATCCCCCGGATAAACCTCAAAGTCTACTAAGGTTCTCTACCTTAGGAACTATACGCGTCTTTTGAAAACAAAACCTTTATCCACCGGATAAATCTCGTGATCCCTCCGGGATCGAGTCATCACAAGACTGAAACAATTGAACGACTGAGCGGGGTCCGAATCACCGGTCCGTCATCGAACTACTGTCTCAAAACCCAAAACATTTGTAAACCAGAACAACTTCTCAATTGAAAACTCATTTGTTTTGAAACAATCTTTGAAACACTTACTTGCTCTATTTTTAGCATTTTCTGAACATGTAATTCGCTTAGCGAAATTTCATTCGCTTAGCGAAATTGAAACAAGAATGCCTCTTTTGGAACTCCTCTGGTTCGCTCGGCGAGACACAAATCGCGTAGCGAAATGCATTGGATTCGCTTAGCGAATATGAATTCGCTTAGCGCAATTTCAAACGGTTAAACCTCTTTGTAAACGCGAAATGTATTGTATTCGCTTAGCGAATATGAATTCGCTTAGCGAAAGTTCAGACGGTTAAACCTCTTTATAAACGCCTCTGGATCGCTCGGCGAAACAGAATTCGTGTAGCGAAATGCATTGTATTCGCGTAGCGAAAATAATTTCGCTTAGCGAAATGGAGGCGGTTATACCTCCTTTGGAGACTTCTCTGGGTCGCTCAGCGAGACGTAATTCGCGTAGCGAAACTCGTTTGATTGGCTTAGCGAATATGAATTCGCTTAGCGAAAGTGAGGCAGTGATGCCCAACTTAGGCTTTCCCCTGTTTTCGCGTAGCGAGAGAAAATTCGCTTAGCGAAATGGTTGCCATAAACAAGACATCAACCTTAGGGAACCATTTTGATTCTCTTCATGAAACCACTTCTTTCTCATTTTGAGTCCCTTGATTAACTATATGGACTAAGGATAAGGTATAAAATATGTTTCACTTTGGTGAAAGCACTTTGAGCTTTAATTTCCATTCAAAGACACTTAGGGTTTTCTTTGAAAAACACAAGTTATTGAAAACACTTTCTTTACATCAAAACTTGACTTAATCAAGATCTACTCATGTTCTTCCTTTTCTCAAAGCCATGGCTAAAAGCCAACTAGGAATCAATGTGAAGTTTTACTCCATCAACCAAACAAAATATGGCTCACAATACTTACACAATCATGATAACCATAATACACATTACTACATCATAATCAAACATCCAAGTCCATCACACATTATGGTCTCATAATCAACAATAAAAGTCCATACTTGACCTAGTGATCAAAGTAGGTTTTTCAACATACATGGAAATGATTTTCATTCAATCATATCTTCATCAACATATACTAAAGCACACTACAACATACTCAAGCATAAACTCATCATGACAACCTTGTTCTCCAAGAGAACTTAACAAAACTTAACACATAAAAGTGAACCCAAACTAAAGGGTTTCACCCACACATAAAATTAAACAACCATTCTCACTACCACCATCTTGGTGTGATGAGGTTCTTCTCCCCATACCTCTTGATGAGCAGATTCCCGGATCAAAGTCGGTTGATCGGTTTCTGAACCTCCTGATAATCGTCAACAACTACACAACACAACAATTCAACATTAAACAACAATCAAAGCCAAACTCAACTATTACAACAAAGAGGGTTTCGGCCACCCTAGGTTAAAAAGGTTAGAAATGGGTTTTGGTTTCCATTTCATGGATTCAAAGGCATTAGGAAAACTAAGGATGAAATCTAGTGTTAAAAATCAAAACTTGATGAAAACACTATTCATCATCTTCCAAGAGGGTTCGGCCAAAAATGCTTTTTGAGCTATGATGAGAGTTGAATCATAAGCTCTTGGGTTTAGGTAGAGATTGATGATGTGAGTTCAAAGAACTTGGTCTTACCTCAAAAGGATTTTTCTACAATTTCCTATGGATTTTCAAAGTTTTGGATCTAAGAAATTCTTTTCATGAAAATGAAGATTAATCTTGAAATAAAGAAAGATTCAAGAAGCTAAGAGATCATAGAAGTGATCTTACCTTGAAATGAAGAAAGATTGCTCAAGGAATCAAGTGAATCCAACAAAAACTCAAGCTTTTCTAGGTGAAAATGGAGTTTTCTCTCAAGAACAACTATGGAACTCTATGGTGTGAGGGGCTGTGCGAAAATGATGAAGTGAGGGGCTGAGTTCAGCCTCTTAAAAGTTCACTTAAGGGTAAAAAGGTCATTTGCCAAAAGGGTATAATGGTAAAAGTGTAAAAGACTAAGGTTAGGGGCATTTTGGTCATTTTGCGTCCAGATATTTCCGAACGTCACAACGACTCTGGCATACTCTCCCAAGTGTCCTGGGATGATGTGATATCAAGATTATCTTTTGGCGAGTCCCGGTAAATCCATATGTGGCTCCGTTCGTCACCCGATTGAGGATTCCGCCCGAACGAAGGTCAGGAAGTTATTTTTCTGAAATTTTTACGAAATTTAACCAAAACGTAGAGAATTGAATTCTAAGACTTACTGTCTCGTTCACGGGTCCATCTGAGGTCTTCTGAGCAGTAAAATCATACTGTCAGTGTAAAAACGCAGACCGGACTCCGTTTGAGTTTTCGACTCAAAACTTAATCGTAGCTTCCTACGATATCGTCGAGCATGACTGTGGTCTCGGAATATTTTATTTCTATTCCTAAGACCTCGAATAAAATACAAACATTATAATACTGAAGAAATAAAAAACGTGAAAAATCGGGCGTTACATTCCTACCCCTCTTAAAAGAATTTCGTCCTCGAAATTATACGTACCTCTTAAAACAAACTCGGATACTGTTGTTGCATGTCCTCTTCTCTTTCCCAGGTAGCATCACCTGTAGTCTTGTTCCAGATAACTTTGACCAAAGCTATCTCCTTCCCACGCAGTTTCTTTATCCTCCTGTCCTCGATCTTAACCGGCAATGTCTCGTAGGTTAGGTTATCCTTCAGCTGTACTGAATCAGACTCTATGACGTGACTGGGATCAGGAATATACTTCCGCAATTGCGAAACATGAAAAACATTATGAAGGTTGGATAGAAAAGGCGGTAAAGCTATTTGGTAAGCTACTGGACCTATCCGACGAAGAATTTGATAAGGTCCAATGAATTTTGGAGTGAGTTTTCTGGACTTCAAGACCCTGCCCACCCCAGTCATCGGAGTGACTCTCAAAAACACATGATCCCCTTCCTCGAACTCAAGTGGCCTACGTCTTTTATCCGCATAACTCTTCTGTCGGCTCTGAGTCGTCCTCATCTTTTCTTGAATCAGTTTCACCTTCTCGGTTGTTTGTTGCACTAGTTCAGGTCCTAATGAAGCACTTTCTCCATCTTGGTACCAACACAAAGGTGTTCTGCAACGTCGTCCATATAAAGCTTCGTAGGGTGCCATCCCTATACTCGAATGATAACTGTTGTTGTAGGTAAACTCTATCAACGTAGGAAATTCTCCCAACTACCGGCATGTTCCAACACACACGCCCTAACAGATCCTCTAAAGACTGAATCGTCCTTTCCGATTGTCCATCAGTTTGAGGATGGTAAGCCGAACTTAATCGTAACTTTGTTCCTAAAGCTTCATGTAAACTTTGCCAAAAACGCGAAGTAAAACGCGGTCTCTATCCGATATGATACTTGAAGGTACTCCATGCAGTCTCACAATCTCACTGATATAAATCTGAGTAAGCTTTTCCATAGAATACTTGAGATTAATCCGTAGAAAATGAGCTGATTTCGTAAGCCTATCAATTATAACCCAAATGGAATCGTATCCTTTAGGTGTCCTTGGCAAACACGTCACGAAATCCATTGCTATGCCGTCCCATTTCCACTCTGGGATATCCAACGGAAGTAACATTCCAGCTGGCCTCTGATGTTCAACCTTTGCTTTCTGACACACCAAGCAAGATGCCACATAATCAGCTACATCTCTTTTCATCCCTTGCCACCAAAACAACCGCTTCAGGTCTTGGTACATCTTGGTTGACCCTGGATGCATACTTAACTTGCTTCTATGAGCTTCGTCCAGAATTAACCTCCTTATCTCCGGGTTGTTTGGCACACAAACCTATTCTCCTCGTCTTAGGATTCCATCTGCTCCTTCTTTGTATTCCGACGTCATCCCCTTCTTTAGATTCCTCCGCTCTTTCTCCAGATACTGGTCGTATACTTGTTTCTCCCGAATCTGATCCATCAGATCACAAGATACCGTAACCATACCTACACATAGTCTCCCTGGCATACTAACCATAGACAGATGCATATCTCTGAACTTTCCAACAGCTCGTGTTCCTTAACCATCATGGCAGACACATGTAACACTTTTCTACTCAGGGCATCCGCTACCACATTAGCTTTTCCCGGATGATACTGCAACTGGAAATCATAGTCCTTCAAAAATTCCAGCCACCGTCTTTGTCTCATGTTTGAGCTCTTTCTGATCAAACAGATACTTCAAGCTCTTATGGTCACTGAAGACATTAAACGTCGAACCATACAAGTAGTGCCTCCAAATCTTCAACGCAAAGACTACCGCTGCTAACTCTAGATCATGAGTTGGGTAGTTCTTCTCGTGCACTTTCAACTGTCTCGAGGCATACGCTACTACCTTCCGATTCTGCATCAGAACACATCCTAATCCTTGGTATGAAGCATCACAATACACTTCAAAAGATTCGCTTGGATCTGGCAATATCAACACTGGCGACGTAGTTAGCCTCTTCTTCAACTCTTGAAAACTCTGCTCACAGGCTTCAGTCCATTCAACGCTTTGTCCTTCCTCGTCAATTGGGTAAGAGGTCCTACAATCTTAGAGAATCCCTCAATAAACCTCCGATAATACCCAGCCAAACCCACAAAACTGCGTATTTCAGTCACTGTGGTTGGTCTTTCCCACTCAAGAACTGCTTCGACTTTCGACGGATCTACAGCAATTCCGTCCCTTGAAATTACATGACCCAAAAAACTGCACTTCGTCGAGCCACACTTGGACAGTTTTGCTACACAGAACTTTGATGAGCAGTTTTTC